>OX422215.1:604845256-605402756 GCA_949130495.1 Sambucus nigra | reverse complement strand
GTTAATGGGGTTAAAGACTTTGTGAATTATGGAATGGAGAATCTCAAAACTGATATTATCCCATGCCCGTGCAATCGTTGTAAAAATGGTAAACGTTTGAAAGGGGTAGATGTAAAAGTACATTTGTTTCATTGGGGTATGCAAGCTGACTACACGTTTTGGCATTTCAATGGGGATAGGGAATTTAAGTATATTCCAGAAGAAATACTTATCAATGAAACGGTTCACACAGATGGTGACCCGTTAGTACATGTTTGGTTAAATGATCTCATAAATGATACATGCGAAGTGCACGCAGCACAAGAAAAGCAAGATAGTAGTGGGAATGATTTATGCTATGAGGATCATGTTGGCAACGATACTGACCAAGTTAGGGATTACATACGGTCAAAAGCAGCAGCCACAACACCATTATACCATAACTCCAACCCCGACCACACAATGTTATATGCCATGGTTGGGTTGCATAACTTAAAGAGCAAATTTGGCTTGTCGAAAAAAAGTGTGACGGCAATACTCCTCTGGGCAAAAGATTTGCTCCCCAAAGAAAATACATTGCCAGTAAATTATCCGATCATGAAGGGTTTGAAAGGTTTGGGTATGAAATACAAATTAATTCATTGCTCCAAGTATGACTGCGTTTTATACTATAAGGACCACAAGGATAAACGGGCTTGTCCTATATGTAAGGAACCTAGATATGAACAAAAGATAATAGTACATAAAAAACGTTTATTGAAAGTAGATACCCAAATACCTAAGAAGGTGTTAAAGTATTTCCTTTTAGGTCCTCGATTGAAGATACTTTACACTATACCTTGGATAACAGAGGTAATGACTTGGCATGGTCGAGCAGAGGTGGGTGAGAATCTCATGAGACATCCAATTGATTCATTTGTGTGTAAATCTGGAAATCAGCGATACCCGAACTTTATTAAAGAAATACGCAACATTCGCCTCGGAATATCAACTGATTGGTTTAACTCGTTTGGCAAATTGAGCACAGATAAAAGTATATGGTCTGTGTTTATGGTGCCTTTAAATTTGCCCCCGTCATTTTGCATGAGAAAGGAGTTTTCAATTTTGTCGTTGTTGATACTAGGTCCAAAAGCACCGGGTAGTGACATTGATGTTTTCTTAGCGCAACTAATAGATGAATTGAATGAGTTATGGTTAAAGGTGTGAAAGCGTTCGACTCTTATAAAAAGGAGGAATTTACTTTGAGAGTTATGTTGATATGGGCAATTCATGATTTTCATACTTATGGGACCTTATATGGGTGCAATGTACATGTTTACCTGGGTTATCCTATATGTAGAGAGGAGACAGAAGTCAGCTGGCTTAAGAGAAGTGGTAAACTTTTTATCGTAGTCATCGGAGATTTCTGCCCCAAAGTCACAAACTCAGGTCAATACGAAGCAATTTTCTCCCAGAAGGCACCAAGACGCGACCACCTCTACCAAGACGTTTTGGTTTGGAAATTGAATAAAGGTCACTAAAGGGTAATCAAAAGTTGAGGGGGAAACACCCCATAATTTTGGCCCAAAAGCGTAAAAGAAAGGATGTTTATGTGAAGACGGCGTGATCGGGGAGATCACTAATGTTTGATTTGCCATACTGGAAGGAACATCTGAGAAAAATATTATTGAGCATCTCGTAGGCACATGCATTGGTGGTTCTCACTCAAAGGATAGATAAAAATCCCGTGAAGATCTTCGTGATTTGAAGATTAAAAGATCATTATGGTTAAAAGAAGATCCAAACACTTAGAAAAATGCATATGCCAGTTGCATCCAACAAAAGATTTGAAAAAGTGCAAGTCTCACGATTGGCATGTGATAATGCAACTTGTCCCTATGTTGTTCAGACACTATTTTTCAGAACACAAGGATCTTAGAAGGGCCATTCTACAAATTATCTTATGTTTCTCCCTATTGTGTGAGAAAGTTGTCAATAGGAAGCACATAATGTCAGCGAATAAAACTTTGGCCGAGGCTACATGTGTTTTGGAGAAGTACTTTACTCCGTCATTCTTTGACATAAGCATCTACCTTTTAGTGCATTTACGTGATGAAGCGCTTTTATGTGGACCAGTAAGGTACCGATGGATGTGTCCGTTCGAATAATTAATGAAAACTTTTAAAGATTATGTTAAGAATACACGGTACGTTGAGGGGTCCATTGCTGAGGAGTACATTATGAAAGAGGATTCCTTGTATGAAACGGAATATATGCCTAACCCAAACGTTTGAGGTCGTGAAAGCTTTATTAATGAATTGGAAGAGTTTGTGGATGAGGTGGCCCTGGGGAAAGGTAAGGTAGTGAAGCTAACAAGTACACAATATAACCAGGTGGCTCGATATGTATTCGAGATGCATGAAGACATAGATAAAATGAAAAATGTGAGTTTATTTAAAAAATTTTGTAAAATAATGTAATATGTTCGATGTTATATTCATTAGAAATTAATGTTTTTATTATTTTAACCTAGGCAATATAATGAGTGCGGGCATGCCAAGAGGAGGAAGGGGGCATGAGCGCAGACAAAGACTTTAGGCATTGGGTAGCTTCCGAGGTGACTACAGTAATACCTCACTTTTATTTACTGTCTTTGCAACATATTCACAATGCAAATACTTTCTTGGTTTCAGTTATTGAAAGCTGGTGAAGTATCGACGAGGCTTGCACGTCTAGCAAATGGGCCTAGTTTTGTAGCCAAGGAGTTTGGACAATATCGTGTCAATGGCTTTGTGTTCTCTTCAAGCACACACGAGCTAAAATTCATTGGGAAACAAAATAGCTGCATTTCATATAAAGTATTAACTCATTTTAGGGCAAACGCGAAAGATTAAAACTAGATTGAAGCTGAGATGACGTATTATGGGATTATAAAACAAATTGTGCTATTAGATTATATATCTTTCAGCATCCCTGTATTTTACTGTGATTGGGTGAGAGTGGAGAACAAGAATGCATGTATGGTTGACCCTGACACCCACATGGTAAAGGTTAATTTGCCAAGTTGAAGAGTAAAGATAATGTGAATGATGAGCCATTCGTTCGTGCATTCCAAAACTTAAAGCAAGTGTTTTATGCAAAGAGCCCCAACAACGATCCATGGTCTGTTGTTTTACATTCTCCTAAGCGTTTGACTACATTGGTAGACGACATAGAGGCACCTATCGAGATTCAGTCTATTCTGAACGACAGCCCAGAATTAAAGAAATTTTTAAACACATTAGAGGAGTAGATGTTTAATTGTAGCATGTTTTGTTGTTTTAAATATTGACTTGAAAGTTATGTACAATAGCATATTTCAATTATTTCGTAGCATGTATTCATAATGCCTTTTGTTCACAAGTTTATTATTACTTTTTCCAGGATGTCATATATTGTATATACATACAACGATTTTCAAAACAGGTATTTTATAGAGAACACATCAATTTATATTACAGTTATCGAAAAATAAAATAATACAATTACTTGCGAGATGATGGGTGTAACATACCTGAAGTATATTTATTTCAATCAATACTACGCACACTACCTCAAAGTTGGGATGAAGCAATTGAAAGGGTTTTCATAAAACACAATCCAAGTAATGCGATGCAGCCAATAAAGTTTTTAGAACTCGAAGAAAAAAAATCCATCATTTGTGGATAGAACTGAAGAGGATAAGGATACGTTCAGACTCTACTATGAGAAAACATATGCATAACAAAGTTAACATCTATCATCGGCTTAGGAGATAAGGCATACGTCCTACTATGTTTAGTGTCAAAAATGCAATTATCAACGCACTTCCGCAGGTATGGCCAATAAAAACTTTACATGAAATGATGAAGTATGAAACTTATGACATGGTCGAATTATCAAAACTTTTAGAATATGTTGAAAAGGTATAACTTATATTATATTTTTTTTATATTATTTCCTGACTCTTGTATTAACATATGGACTAATGCATAAATATATAAATGCAGAAAATGGCATCCGAGAATATAATTCCATCATCCAAGCCAGAAAGTTTAAGTCATAATGAACATTCTGCCATTGATTCTCGTACTAACGTTTCCCTTAACCTATTTGGTTTGCCAATAGGTGGCAAGAATCCTTTTAAAACTCGAGCCTTGTCTTTGCTAAAATCTTGTATTGGCTTAAAATATGAAAGTCGGGATACAGTTGAGCAAGTAAAAAAAGACGAATTGTGGGATACGCTCATGAAATAGTTCAATCTTTTGGCCGACTAGAAGGAGGGTGATCAAGGGTGAAAAACAGCGCGTGTCAAATGCCGATCATTGTTTTCTATTCACTGCCTCAAGAAAAAATTCTAAACTTATGACTATACTCAACAGGTGAGTATAGCGGCCAAGTCCGGGTATCGAAAATCCACAGAGACGAGTTGTTAGAATTTATAACGTATAATACTCCAAAAATAAAAGTGTAAAAGTTGATTATACACAAAAAAGAAAAGATGCGGAAAAAGGGAAAGATTAATCTAGGCGAGTGTATTTAAACTAGATTAACAAAGCGGATAAAACTATAGGTTGCGTCAAATACCCCTCACCCGAGTTAATTAGTATAAAATGGTTACATGGGTCGACAAGTTATTAAGATTGTGTCTCGTTTTGACAGTTAATTAAATCAAGAGTTGTCATACCACTAAATTCGCATAAAAGTCTAATATGATTTTGGCGTCAACAAATACCCAGAAATTACGCACGCAGGGTCGTAAGCACGAAGCATACATGATATACCCTGTCAAATCTCCTAGAAGCAATAACTAGGACAACGCACTCGAAATAGACCCGTAAAACTCCATCACCAAAGCAAAGCAACATGTTAACTGAAATGAGTTTAATCCGACACAACCTAGACTAACTTAGCTAGAAAGCATATTAAAAACGCGGTAAATAAACGCAATAAATCTACACTAGAAAGCACGAAAAGAAAGAAAGTAAACCTAATTATGAAAGCACGTAAATTAACTACAAAGCAAGAAAATAAGGAATACAACTTAAATTAATGGAGAGGGAAGATAAATAGTCAACTTACAAACCCAAATGGGCGTCAAACCAAGAGGAAATGAAGAATGAGCTTTCAAACCCCCAAACCCTAACCTAAACTATCTAAAACTAATTATATCAACTATCTGAAAATAGAAACCAAAATTGGTTTATATAGTAAGTTGAAAAGAAAAGAAAGGAAAAAGAAAAGAAAAGGAGAAAAGAAACAAATATCTGGTATACGCGGTCGACCGCGGTCAGGCGGCTGGTCGACCGCGCCTTCAAGTAAAATCCCACTGTCTCCTTTCCACGGCAAAACTTCAAACTGCGGTCGATCGGTACTCTGTTTTCTGGCCTAGTTGGGTCCACCATGAGGGGAAAAGGTTGAATGAGCATAAATACATGCATTTATGACCGTAAAAGTGCTAAAATGCATAGAGATATAGGGAAAAAATATGCAATATTCGATACGAATCACACCCCCTAACTTAAACATTGCTAGTCCCCAGTGATGAAACAAACAAAACCAGTCCACAGAAGGCAGTACAAGACGTATATATGCATTGAAATATAAATGCCACTTTCGTAAGGAACACAATTGCATTTATCATATGCAATAAGCCGTTAAACCCCTAGGTTACCCTAGTGGACGAGTGTCGTCTCGTGAGGGTTTTAAAGGATGAAACCCACAAACATCATATGGTTTCCTCAAAATATACCCAAACCAACATGCGACAAGCTCAACAATATCGAAAAGGATTTCATACTCATTATTAGAACAATTAACGAATTCAAATGAAAGTCCATTTCATTAAACATTATAGAATGAACTTCATAGAATTGAAACCTTAAAATGTGGGAGGGGAGCGAGCACACGCGAAGTATGATTTGGCAAAAACTTATATAAACCGGATACTAAATAAATCAAGCATATATTCAATCCTCACGGGCATTACACTCATCAAGTGAATTCACTCGAAACAGGGAGTTAACACATGGAACATGCGGGCATAATGAGTAAATGTAAATGGAAACTAGGTTGCGCACATGCCACAAATGAAGAACGCTATATAGGAAATAAAAAATTGTAATCTCAATGAATGATACCGCTCACTAAAGGAGGCGAAATGCATTTTCACATATTATCAAAACTATTTTGACTTTTAAATTAAATGCACCCTAAGATCACATAGGACTTGATAGGGTTATAATGTAGGTTTGGGCAAGGGGTATGAAATGAAAGGATGTATTTACGGATACAAAAGATGTTCGAAGATGAAAAATTTAGGATAATGGAAAATAACGGGCAATTTCAAAATTGGAAAATGATTTCCAAACAAGCATTAAATATATCAATCGAGAGAGTAACAATGATTATTAAATCACTATAAACAATATATACAAATTTCTCTTTCTTTTTCTTTTCTTCTTTTTCTCACTTTTTCTATTGTTTTCTTTTGTTTTCAACTTTCTCTCTTTTTTCTCTTTTTCATTACACTTTCTTCTTTTCTCACTCTTTTCATGCTTAAATTGCAACCACACTACACAACATCATTCAATCCCAAATATCATTCCAAACATAGGTAAGAAAGGTAAAATGTATGGTGTAAAACTCCAATGTGGAATTGGTTAGGGGATTTCGGACGAAAAGAAAGGTCATAATAGGGCTCAACGGGGTTGACTAGGGAACATATAAAAGGTGAGGTCAAGTTCATATGGGTGATATACAAAGATTGCCTATGATCATTTCATAAAGTTTACACAATTCTCGAGTCAAAACAATGTATGAAAATCATGCTCAAGTAATACATTTCAAGAAAGAACTCAATTAATGAACGATCAAATGAAAGAATAGAGAGATTACCAACGACTGTAAAGTTTTCAAAGAGGAAAGAATAATGTATACACTCAAAAATTACGAAAGGTACAAAGCTTACTCGGTGTAAGTATATACAATGCAACAAAAGATTACCGAGTTATAAAAATCTTAAACCAAATCAATAAAGTAAGAAAAGTGCATGTGCTCATGGGATTAAAGTTTAATTCATGAAGTTATTCATAATATCAACGATTGAGGACTAAAGTCTAATAACTTCTAAAATCGAGAACATGTATCATTGAGTTGTCTATTGGTTCGTGCAATTATTCAAATTTATCATTGGAAACAAAGGCAAAATGCCCAAAAAAGGAGAAAAAAGTAAATAAATATTTTTAATTTTTTTTAATTTTTCTACGAAAAGCATACTAAGTAACTAACATGTGATAAAAAATATGGACTAAATAAAGAAATGGATAGAATATCCCACACCCCCTAACTTAAAACCTGACATTGTCCTCATTGTGAATTAAGAACCAAGTTAAAGAGAGGAAAAGAGCGATATTACCCAAAATTGGTGCGATCCCATTAAGAACAAGTCCAAAGAATCTACAAAACAAGTTAGTAACAGGCATAGCAAAAACAAATAACAAAAAGTTAACTAATTACAAGAGACTAAATTAAAAAAAGAAAGAAAAGATAAAAAGAAAGAAAGAATAAAAAGTTAACTATATACAACCTACTATTTAGGCTTCATACTAACTATACACTAGAAGTCTAAATAGTTAAGGGTCCACCATAAAAACAATTTGACTTTGGAGGGTGACCGGTGTACCCTCACTCTCAAGCATGCCTTCCGAAAAATATGAATTCCGTTTGAACAATGGAAGGCATGTGTAAGGCGAAAGAAATGAACCATCGTCAATTAAAAGTTTTTGAGGGATGATGGGAGATTTGGATAAAACGGTGATAAAAACATGTGGGGATCGAGAAAATCAGAATATCCTCCCAAGGATTTTGAAATTGGAATGGGAGGGGGCGCACATGAAGGCAAAGATGCATTCATGGAAGGTGACTCGAGCAAGTACTCCTCATTGGCGAAAAGGTTTAACACATTAAAGTTTGAAACTGATTCATCGGGTACTTGTGACGGTGTGATACCAGAGAATGAAAATGGAGAGGAAAGAAATTCAAACTCAAGAGATGCATCATCATCGCTTGAAGATTGAGTTCCGAAGGAAATAAGATCATTTTCAATGAAATGTTCTTCTTCGGGGGACAAAGAAGAAATCATTTCATTGCGACTGGATATTACTTTCATTTCATCCTCACTTTCAATATCTATTAAGCGATGGGAAAAGTAAAAAATGGTTTGTTCCAAAGTAGACACAAAGTCCTCATTTGGTTCAAAACATTCCTCGACTTCAAAAGTCTCGAAAGAAAAATCGTCGTCGGATTAAAATAATATATCCAATTCATGCTCCCACATACGATTTTCTTCCCGATAACGATTTTCAACTTTCTCATTCTCAAGCATACGCAAGCCCTCAGCGAAAGTCATAGGCCGAGGCGTGGATTCTTGAAAATGCAAACTTTGAAAATTACCATCGAACTTATACTTAAACTAATTATTACAAGAATTTTGAAAACTATTGCATTTCGTTTCAAAATTCCTATTATAAGGAGTTAGAGGCCCAAAATCATTATCATCATCATCAAAATTCCAATAACCCAAGATTTGACTTTCGTTATTCTCGCCCAAAGTCATTTTTGAATTTGTAATTTTTTGGGACTCTAAGTATTGATCGAAAGTAATAGGATTACGGGCATTTTGAGAATTATAATAATGATTACTGAACGAATTGGAATAAGACATGCTTACCCCAAAAATGGCTCGAAGTGGCGAAATCCACAAAGTAGATGCGCGCGGGAAAAATCTAAGCGTTTCTAGGCGCTCAAATGTAGAAGTCCTACAAAAATGTTAGGCAAAAAATACAAATAGAAAGAAAATACTACGAAATAATAAATCAAATAAATTCTAAAACAAACTAGTCTCCGGCAACGGTGCCATTTTGATCAAGGATGAAAAGGAGCGCGTGTCAAACACCGATCATTGTTTTCTGTTCACCGCCTCAATACAAAAATCTAAACTTATGACTACACTCAACAGGTGAGTATAGCGGCCAAGTCCGGGTATCAAAAATCCACAGAGACAAGTTGCTAGAATTTATAAGGTTTAATACTCCTAAAATAAAAGTGTAAAAGATGATTATACACAAAAAGGAAAAAGATGCAAAAAAGGGAAAGATTAATCTAGGCGAGTGTATTTAAACTAGATTAACAAAGCGGATAAAACTATAGACTGTGTCGAATATCCCTCACCCGAGTTAATTAGTATAAAATGGTTAAATGGGTCGACGAGTTATTAAGACTGCGTCTCGTTTTGACAGTTAATTAAATCAAGAGTTGTCACACCCCTAAATTCGCATAAAAGTCTAACACGATTTTGGCGCCAAGAAATACCCCAGAAATTACGCACGCAGGGTCGTAAGCACGAAGCATACATGATATACCCTGTCAAATCTCCTAGAAGCAATAACTAGGACAACGCACTCGAAATAGACCCGTAAAACTCCATCACCAAAGCAAAGAAACATGTTAACCCAAAATGAGTTCAATCCGACACAACCTAGACTAACTTAGATAGAAAGCATATTAAAAATGCGATAAATAAACGCAATAAATCTACACTAGAAAGCACGAAAAGAAAGCAAGTAAACCTAATTATGAAAGCATGAAAATTAACTACAAAGCAAGAAAATAAGAAAATACAACTTAAATTAATGGAGAGGGAAGATGAATAGTCAACTTACAAACCCAAATGGGTGTCAAACCGAGAGGAAATGAAGAATGAGCTCTCAAACCCCCAAACCCTAACCTAAACTATCTAAAACTAATTATATCAACTATCTGAAAATGGAAACCAAAATTGGTTTATATAGTAAGTTGAAAAGAAAAGAAAGGAAAAAGAAAAGAAAAGGAGAAAAGCAACAAATATCTGGTATACGCGGTCGACCGCGGCCAGGGGGTCGGTCGACCGTGCCTTCAAGTAAAAGCTCACCGTCTCCTTTCCACAGTAAAAATTAAAATCGCGGTCGATCGGGCCTTTAACCGCGGTCGACCAGTACTCTATTTTCTAGCCTAGTTTGGTCCACCATGAGGGGAAAAGGTTGATTACGAAAATGACCATAACTCCATCATTCGGACTCCAAACGATGCGCTATTTGTGGCCACACGATGCTAACTTAACAAACTACGCATCTGTGGAATATCCAAGAGCCGAAGATGAAACGTGAATTGACTAAAATGACCTTTAAGTGGCATCCGATGATAAAACTTCTTCGAAATGCAACGGATCCTCACTTTTAGCATTCTAATACCTACAAAAGCACAATTAACCCTTGCAAAGCATGTATATATCCAAATCTAAGGTTGTCTGGTTAATGAGCATAAATATAGGTATTTAGGACCGTAAAAGTGCTAGAATGCATAGAGATATAGGGCAGATATATGCAATATTCGATACAAATTAGAGGGGTCCATGAAAGCCATTGGTATTCAATTGAAGACTTTTAGAAGTAACCTCCGCTCGACTTATTTTAAGGGATTATACAGTGATGGGATAAAGGCTCTAAAGGATCGAGTACCAGAGAAAAAACATATCACTTTTCATGAGTGGAATGAATTCGTCTTGCACGAAGCATCTGAGGCAAAATTAATATAAAGACACCAAGGCCGGGTGAATAGGGCAAAAAAGACTGACGTCCATTGTCTTGGTCGGGTGTCATATGCTAAGAAAATCGAGGAGATGGTATACCCCCTTTCTTATTTTAATGTGTATATATATTATATGTCTTTCTTAAATAGTTAATAGCAATTGAATTTGTAGGTGCTTAAAAATAAATGACCTGTTGATCGTTCGGAAGTGTATCTCAAAAGTCATAGGCGAAAAATCGGGGAGTTTCACCCAAAGGTAGCTGATGATATGGTGAGTTTCGTAATCTCAGTTGTAATAATTAAATTCCTTCAAGTTTAGTCGTTCAATCATTTTAATCGATTCATAAATAATTTTGCAATAAAAAATGAGTGAGATGAGAAGTAGTCAAGGTTCTTCATGCCAAAACAGTATTGATTCATATGCATTGACTACCTTTAGAGGAAAAAACACTAGGGGTGACTTGTGGTGTTGGACCCGTGTCTAAAAGTAAACTTAATGCAATTGTTCCTATATTATCGCAGTTGACTAGAGCAAAGACACGAGAATAAAAACATGATGAGGATGTGGTATTTCTCAAATCATCCGTTACCATACTTTTAAGTGCTTTTGAATCGAATAGACTCAAAATACCAAATCCGAGTCCTCACAATTACACTCCTGTCCCGCATCCAAGTCCTTGTAATTATACTCATGTCCCATATCTAAGTCCTCATAATTACACTCCAATCCCGCATCGAAGTCCCCATGATTACACTCCTACCCCCCGTCAACTGAGCCAAACTTTAGATATTCAACTGATCCTCCACATGATCCATATGTCGATTTATTAGATTTTTCAAATCAAAGGAAGATTGCAAGTGGACAAATTATTGCTTCAGCTGCTACTGGAATGGTGGTGCATGGCCATCAACTGCTGATATTTGAATATAAGGTTTTCGTTAGTAGTGTTGAGCCGGGAGAACAGAATTATCCATTGTATCATCGAAGTCATGGGGCGGACACTATTAAGGATGTCGAGAAATCTTGGTTGGTTTGGTCGTTGCTTGGTCTTTCCCTTAAGTGATCTAGAGTAATTTGTCTTGAGAAATTTGAACAAATTATCAAAGTGAATAATTAGTAGTGTTTGAACTTTATTTTGAATATTAGTAATCTATTTTGAATCAATTAGTAATCTGTTTTGAATGTATCCAGTATCTGTTAGACAATGTATCCAGTGTTTGTTTTGGTTACTTATTATAACTCTACTTAGATAGAACGGTTAATATTCATATTCAGTGTGTATGATTATCAGGAGAAAAATGCACGAAAGAGAATGTGTGATAGTCATTGTTGTACCAACAGTGTCAAGAATGCAGTGCACTCAAGAATGCAGTGCACTCTTGATTGTTCATTAGCATTATGTGTGTGTACCACTCGAATACGGTAATTATGTTTCAGTACACGACACGATTCCAAGAGTACCAAACTCAAATATTTGCAGCTATTAACTAGTTATATCTGATACATAGGTATATCTAACTTACAACTAACTAGTTCTTAAAGTCATGTTTGATACATTTTAGAAGCATCAGTGTTGGGTAGATATTATGGGAAATGGTAATATTTTGAGAAATCTTAAGATAAATTCTAATAATGTATATAAGATCCTCGGGCTTATATTTCTAGGTTGCCAAAGAATTGTAAGAACTTTTAAAGAGTGATTGTGGGGGATCTGTTGGTTATGAAACAGATCTGTTGGGATCTGTTGATTGAGAAACCTTATGCTTCTTGCTTTAGTCCAGGGAAAGAGATGGTAAATCTGTTGGGATCTATTACTGATATGTTTAATACTTGTTTATTTATTATTTTTAAATAGAGTTAGTGTTTATTGCGATGGTGTTTAAGATTTCACCTTCTCACAATTAATATCTACTTTAATGTTGGATGGTCTTTATGTGGGGTTGCTCCTCTTGGCCTTACATTTCACTTCCTAATATCAAATTATTCACTTCAATATATCATCAACTATGGCTATATATTCCCAAGATTTTTTGTACTCATATTTTGAGGATTTCACTACTGAACAGAGTTAAGAGTCATACTATTTTCAGCTTATAGTTAGTTAACATTTTGTTGTTATGCATTTATTTAATATTGATTTTACATTGCTTTATAGTTATTTTACATTCAGGAGCTTACATTGCTTTATGGTTATTTTATATTTAGCAACTTACATTCAACAGCTTACAGATTCCAAATATAGCTCAGGTTCGATAAATTTTTAACCCTGAAGTTATGCTTTTAGGTTTTATAATTTCACTCTGGTTTGTATATTTAAGTTTAGTATTGATACCCACCCCCTTGATGCATAAGTTTAATGATAGCCATAATAATACTTGGACAGGTTAATTTAATGTTCCCTAAATTCTATTAAATCAAACTTGTTAGTGTAAAATTCTCACAACAAAGATTGCCACGGGTAGGAAAAAATTAAAATCCTCAAATATCAGTTTTGCCTTTTTTATAGAAGTTTATTTTATAGTCTGGTTAATGGGTAAACACAAATGGTTGATCATGCTGCATATCTTATTCTATATATTGATTGGGATGGAAATATTATGGAATACTTAGTTTGTTGTGTCAGGTGGATGGCCATATTATAATTGTATATACAGTGCATTATTGAATGTGGAAGAACTTCACCGACCGAGCCTGCTTTCGCGTAGGTGGATGGCCATAATATACAGTAAATAATACATAGAATAAGATATACAACATGACAGGATGTATATACAGTGCATTATTGAATGAAAAATTAATGAAGTTTTGCTTTCGCGTAGGAGTCGTAATTTGATATGAGACAAATTGATTAGAAATCATGGTGCTGCTATTTGTGGTTGTCTCATGGTGTTGGGAGATGCCCAGTGGGTTCCCCCTTTTGGTGATTCAAGATGGCCTACCCTTTGGTTATGAGTGGTTTGGTTCAACTTATCCTCAGCTCTCAACCACCAATAAACCAAATTCGGTCATTTTAGTGTGTCAGCTTCAGTTTTAAAACAGAGATACACTGAAATTTAAAATAGGGTCTTATACAACTAGTTCCCTAGAGTATTAATCTAATAGGATGCAGTTTATATTCTTTTAACTAATAAGATGTGGTCCATTTTTCTTCAAATTAAACGTAAGTAATCAGTGACTTCGGTGTGTTAACTGGACTGGAATTTTTTGGTCTAGTCAGTGACTTCGATGTGGTCCATTCTTTTAACCAGAATGCCTGATTAGAAATTTTTTTTGCCCCAGAAAATATAGGTACCAATTTTGATGTTAGTCAACTAAATGATCCTGAAGTGCTTACACTTTCTTTATATAAATAGACAATCTTATTCTGTAGAATGAGTTTGCTTTTGACACTGAAGCTCACCATTTTCGTATGAAAAGAACTACTAAGAAAAGAAGGAATGAGACTTTCTATGTAACACATGTGTGGGTGCGTAGTGGGTGTGGAGATTTTCATAAAGTATGATTTTGTATAGAACATGTGAGCATGGGTTAAGTTGTCCTTTTGGTGTTTCTGAGTCTTTAATATGCTGATTATTATGGAATGAGTTTGAAATTGACACTGGAGTGTTATGCAGACCTTAGGGAGGGAGAGTTCTTTTATTTTATCTTGTGACGCCATTGTCAGGGACAATCTGAATTTTCGAATTCTCTTGTTCTTTATATATTTTGGAATTTTTTCCACTTAAACTCCTTTAGGTAGCTGTAAAAAAAATTTCCACTTTAAAATAGTTTGGTCCATCAAAAATCACACTTGCCTCATTTAAACTTCATCTTTAGTAATACTATAGAGTCAACATACACTACACCATATATATGTCCCTAGTGTTATATGCGTCAACATAACTTTAGCTATATATGTATATAATCACTGATCTATTTTGATATTGTGTCCCATATTTTTTATTGTAACTAACATAGTTACATTTTATTGTTTGCAGCC
This sequence comes from Sambucus nigra, assembly GCA_949130495.1. Classification (NCBI taxonomy): domain Eukaryota; kingdom Viridiplantae; phylum Streptophyta; class Magnoliopsida; order Dipsacales; family Adoxaceae; genus Sambucus; species Sambucus nigra. The sequence goes on along the minus strand of OX422215.1, from coordinate 605,388,174 downwards.
ATACACATGGCATACCCGACATACGTAGTATTCAAAGGCCTAAATCCAGGTGTTTAAACTTCGTGGCAAGCAACACACGAACAAGTCAATGGATATCGAGGCGCCGTATTCAAAAAAATTGAGTCCATTGAACTTGATCAACAGACGTACTCTGAGTACACGAGGGAGGATGTCACTGCATCAGTACCCCCCACGACGGATATACCTAGACTTCAAGAAGTGTATCCATCGCTTGGTGACTCCTGGTCTAGATTTAGAATGATTTGTTACATGTTCATGACATTTCATGTCATCGAAGTGTTGTGTCGTTATTTTTTTAGTTTATTTTTTATTCTATGTTCATTTTGTACTTGGCGCCCACGAAGGGGTTGTTTGATGTTAAATTAAGTTTAAACAAGTGTTAGGTGTACTGGATATTTGGAATATCAGAAATATAAATGAAATATTGTCAAAAAATTTAGACTTGTTATCATGATATTTATTTTACTTTCATTATTTCATCATTTTGTTAAAATATAAAGATATTTGTAATAGCTCTTACCACATTTAACAAATTCAATTTTGTAACTGCTAATAGCAGTCACAAATTTGTCACTACTATCAATTTTGTAACTGCTAACAGGAGTCACAATTATAAGATTCGTAACTGCTGAGAACAGTTACAAATAGCAGTTACAAATTGGGGTCACCACCCCGTAGGGGTTATAAAAATTTGTGACTGCTGTTAGGAGTTACAATTTTGCTTTTGTCACTCCCTAAATGATGACGGTAAATAGCAGTTATAAAGGTCATTTGTGACTGCTAACAACACTCATAAATCTCCCATTTTGGTGTAGTGATATATATATATATATATATATATATATATATCACATGAAATCCAGCTATGATGCCTATCTCTCGTGGCATTAACATAAAATCCCGAATATACCAATTCGTATTAATTTATAAGTATGCGCACAATTTATTTTAATCCCATAAATATTCACTCACTTATGATATAATTCTCACATAAATATATTCTCGAATATTAGCTTATCACAACTAGTATTCTAATTTCATCCTACTCGTACATTCAGATATTATTCACATCTACTATCGGTATATATATTCTACACGCGTACCAATATATAAATACTCACCGAAATAATTTTTTTAGGGTTATTCATCCCAAACACTCCTTAAATTCATACCCCAAATCTTATTCACAGTAACTCGAGATTTATACATCACTCACTTCATCACTTAGAGGTCCTCGCACTCTATATTGGATCCCCTACTATTCATCTCCAAAAGGAATTCTTCTCCATCCTTTTTAGTCCAAGAAAGTCTCTCAAATATTTCTGTTGTAACCACACCGAACCCACGACCCCAAAACAAACCGGTCCGGTTCCAAACAAACGAATCGAACCGATAATACCAAAAATGAACCGGTCCGAACGTGATCAGTTTGGGAGTTCCTCTTCTCCTCCAACTTTGAAATTTATAGTTTTTAATATCACCAACTATTATTATAAACATCTACACACTTAGATATACTCAACACACTAATTTATTCTTGGGATCCATCAAGTTAATTAAGATTTAAACCCCATCTTAATTAAACCCTAGTTTTTATTCAAACCCTTCCAAATTTTCACCCAAAATTTACACCATTAATAAGGATTTGATTTCATATGAAGTTGTTATCACATTAATTATATGAAATCATTTTCCCATTTTGATTCAATAATACCAACCCAAAATCAAATAGTTTTCACCAACTACAATATGAAAAATAGGCACACTTAAATCATTAAAGTAAGTTAAACACTTGCCTCGTTGGATAAATCTGACGACCTCGTGCCGAAATCCGTCGGAACTTGGCCGGAACCTCCTCTCCCTTTTCTTCTTCCTTTATTCCTTCTTTCTTTTCTTTCCTTCTCTCCTTCTATCATTCCCTATAAGAGAGAAATAAGGGTTATTTCCTTATTAAACCCCAAATTGACTCGTATACACAAATGCGAGTCCCTACTGATCCAAAAAGTCCCCGGAACCCGAACACTACCCCTGGGTACTCTATTCTGACTACTTCATCCCATCCGAGACCAATCGTGCACTCGAAATCCCCATCCGAGTCACTTATAAAAAATTCACCCTTTTTAAATCCAATACAGCTCCGCACGAATTTCCCGAGTAAAATATCATTACGTGTCTCTTTTCCCAATCGCGACAAGATATAAAATAATCCAACTTGATTTACTTATTCTCATGAGTAAATATAGCACACATCAATATTAATTATTCACTCACCAATTAATATTTAACCCACACTTCAAATTCATTTTCACTTAAAATTCTTAAATTATTAAGTTACACCCACTCATGTAATTTAAATGTCCATAAAAGTACGGGGTATTACATACTTTCCCCCTTATAAATGAATTTCTTCCTCAAAATTCGGATAAGACTGGTACCAAGAACTTAGGATCTTGAACCACACAACACCCTTTAGTACCCAAAATCAAATCACAATAATGGTATGGTCACTCCACTATTTACCCGTTAGTGGGTCCTAGCTGTATAAAGGCTTACTCACTATATAGCCCCAGCTTAACAACAAGCTTGTTCAATTCTCTTCATACTGATACACTCCATCAGTCATAAGATCTCACCTCAATAACGGCAGGTGTAATTTAATAATCCAAATAAGATGGACCTATAAATCACTGGCTATATCACCTTAATTCTATTGGAAGGCCGCACATCACTAAGTGCCAGCTTCCTATATCCATCCCAACACAAAATTCCCATCATGATAGAAAACACAAGAACATCTGACCACTCCTTTCAGTCCTTAAAATCTTAGTTTATGACGGCGTAACTCATACGACGTTCAAAAGTCACCCCAAAACAGTTTGCAGTTAATGCCCCCTCTCAACAACGAACTCTAAATCGTGTTCGATACAAAAGTTTAGTTATTCGCTCAACTATAAACAACTAGAGGGAGAACGACCAGGCTTTCCCACACAAAACCTTAATAATCACCTTGTCCACAACAAACAAGTACGAGTTATTACTAGTCGTCAATCACTTCCCGTCTACTCATCAGGCCATAGGTGACACGACTTGCCCAAAATAAAGCTCCATCCCCACTGCTTTTTGAAAATCCCTATCGGAGGTGGGGTTCAAGGATCTCATCCTTATTCATAACATGTTGGCAACCTATCAATGAAATTTACCAGCCTGTCTTCCCATTCCGTCACTGGAATCGTCAAATTGATACAAATTTTTTAGGTTGATCGTCTCGAACTAACTTATTTCCATTTGGGAGTGGTGCACCCGGAGACAATCTCACTATGTTTCACCTAACACCAATTTCCACGTATAACATCTCACATTAAGTGGTACTTTATACTCCCCTTTATCTTCCCGAGGTATACTAAAAATCACGGCTCGTGCACTTTTTTACCACAATGCGCACTTCTCGGTACTTCTTACCTTGTAGACATCAACATTCTATTTACGCGCAAGCCACCCTCAGCATTCAACTTAGTAGGACTCCGCTCTACTTTCACACAATAGTTGAATTTTTCTCTCCTCAAGAGATATCCTTTTAAATGGCTTCTCACAGCCTTTCAACTCATCTCAGGTGTGCTACTCTCACTGCACACATATACTTGGATTATCGTCATTCTCACACGACGTTCAATCCATCATGCCATGCCAACTTATTTATAACTTCCCCACAGGCATATATTCCACACATTTATTCCCACGTCCTTTTATCTCAGACGATTTGGAATCAATTAACCAGGGCGCCCATACACCCTATAATCGGTGCATATTTGCACAACACTGGAAACGTCACATAAGTAACACATTTTTCTCAAAACTGGCCTCGCATTCTCGATGTGGCTATAACACATGGGTATTCTCAATCACCTCATAAATTAAAATTTAATTCTCCTCAACATTGTTCGACCCTTAAACTCGTGGTGAGAAGAAAATTTAATAGTTCTCTCTCACGGCACTATCGGCTCCTCTGGCCTTATACTGTATAATCACTACTCCAAAAATGACAATTTGGCACACCTTGATATAAAAAGTCTGGCACAGTTTTAAACTATGCCAAATTTTGGCACGATTTATTGACAATCTGGTACACTTTAAACCGTGCCAAAATTTGACACGGTTTAAAAGTGTGCCAAAATTGAACACACTTGACTAAAATATAAATACCCTCAAAAAATACATTCTGAAAACATTTTTTGTCTCCCGCTCCCTCATTCTAAGGTCTCCCGCTCTCTCGCTCGCTATTTCCATCGACAAAGAAATCGCACCAAAAAATTTCCCACCTTCAATCCAAAAACCTTGCTGAGAAGGAAACGTTGTATGACACGCTCAAAACCTTGTCGTTAATCTCATTTTCTGGGCGTTATTATTCTCAATTTGGTAAGTCTAATGCTTTATTGTTGTGCTTTTTAGATGGGAAAAAAAGTTTTGATTGTGTGTTATTGCAGATTTGTTTAATACAGAGGATGAGTCTCGACTAAAGTTCATGTATCCGTTTTATGCAAAGGTTTTTGATGTGGTGGGACTTTTCTGTCATATTGGGTTTGTATTAATTAACTTAATCTCAATTAAATATATCGTTTTTATCTGTTTTGCTAAAGCTAAGTCTCATCTAGGGCTTGTTTGTGTGGGTACTACCTAATTTAAAACTTAGGGTTTGTTCAAATTTTCGATGTTGCTTTTAAAATGACTTAAGAGCACTTCATTATTTTAGCTTATTATTGAAGAGAATTCGTTTCTATTTTTGGTAGTTTTGGTTTTTAGAGTTTATGTTAATTATATGCTTTCCTTTACTTGTTTTAGGATTGATTTTGGAAGACATGTCAAGAGCATGTGTGTTGGACTTTTAAGGTAACTGGGATTACTACCTCCCCCTTGTGTATTTTTCTTTCAATAATAATTATAAGAAGACAAGTCACACGTTGTTTGTGAATTTAAAATATTCCTTAAGGTTTGTACAATACTGTTAAGGAGAATAATGTATTGAATATGAACATAATTAATTTTTTTTCTCTTGGAAACGACGTTGTTCGAGGTATTGTATATAAGACTATATAGATCCAAGATATGTTTAGTATTAGTAGGGGAAAACAAATTGATGGATCCAAATTTTAATCAGGATACTTTTGAAAAGATAGAAATAATCAAGTAGATAGCGGGCACGAAATATAGTAGGCACAATAATTATGTCGATCGTTGTCATATAGATTTAGAGTTTAATATTAGGGACCTATTGTTTCTTAAAATGTCCCATGCAAAGGGGTTAAGCGGATGGGAGGAAGGAGAAGTTGGCTTCTCAATTTTTGGGTTCCTTTACCACCATAAAACATGGGGGTCATTGGAAGAATGTATTTTATTGTTAATTTTAGATGAATGTTTTAGATATGGCACGATGTATCAACATATGGAAATTAGTAATATCAAGTTGAAAGATGTTACATCATAAGAGGGTAAATAAGTATGTATCTTGAAATGTTAAAATTTGATTCTAAAATTAAATGGTAAGTCTTTTTGTGAGAGTGAAATAAAGTCACCATAATAAGGTCAAGTCTTCCTACGAGCGTGAGAATGCAATGTGAATAAAATTACCCACGACTCTTCAAGTGTAACACCCAAGAACTCCATTAGAAAATCTATGAATTTCCCCGAGAGGTCAGGTCTAGGTTATCCCTTAGGCAACATAGCACCTGGTAGGACGTCTCCTGTCCACCACACTTAGAGTACTTGGAAAATGGTTATAGGAATTTTTTGCCAAGGTTTTAATTTAATCTTAGTACTTTATACTTGAATAAACACACCACATTGATGGATGATATGAACCACTCGGGATATAACCCGGGGATCAAGTTTTGGGTCTTCTCAAATGTCTTAAGTAGGGAAATTTAGAGAAACATTAGGAAATCCTAGGTTCCCTACTTCTCCTATAAATAGAAAGTTGGTTACACTTTCCAAAGTTAATACCCAATTTTAGAGAGAGATAGAGAGAGAGAGAGAGAGAGAGAGGTGATGATGATGATGATGTAAGGGGACCACGACCATTGAGAAATAGAAATGAGTAAGGGCAGAGCGAAGTGGTTGAAGTCATCTTCGAAGTTAAAAATTCCACCTTGTTAAATTAAACTTTAGACTTTATCTATTTTTGTAAGGATGTATCCTCATTATATACTCTGTCTCTTTCATTTGATCCATATTTTCCATTTTCCCGTTGAAAGATTAAATGAAATTTATTGTTAGGATAAACCTATCATTTAAAAATTTTACCCATTGAAGTTTGTTGAAAAGTATTTTTAACTCCATCACTGAGGTTGCAAGCTAATGCAGTATAAATTTATGACTAAGTTTCATTGAGTGCCTCGTTGTACTCTTATGGCTGTCATGGACATGACATTGAATTATTGGGCCACAACATCTGGGCTTGACTCTAAACTCGTATTTGGATCTTAGTGCTAGGGAAAGGGCTAACGCGTTAGTTCAGTATTATTGTAGTCATTGGAATTTGGATGATATATTGGGCTAGCATGGGTCTTAACTCCTGAGCAAAGATTAAATAGAATAAAAGGGTTGATGGCATGACGTGAAGGGCTTATCTTGGAAGTGGACATGAGAGAAGGTTGCAGACTATGGCATGATTAACCAAAGATCCTGAAATAATCCTATGATGGTTAAAGGTCCTATAAAGACTATGATAGGTTGCATAGGGTGGATGGTTTGTCTGACTTAGAAAACCTTGGAAAAGGCAAAGATCTTGACTGTAATGTAATTTATGGGCTAAAAGTTGCCCATTGCCTGTGGATTCTGGATACTTTGAGATTTGGTGTTTAAGGGTTAGCAATTAGGCATAAATTCTTCCCATTTATCCCCTTAATTTAGAAGCTTTTATCACTCCGCTAAGTGTAATTCAAGTGGATTTATATCATATCATTGCTATTGATAAGTTTCTAATGAGTACGCCGAGTTTCGTGTATTTTCCATTTATTTCGTAGGTGTTCAGTGTTTAGGAAGGATCAACATCCTAATCCGAGTTCCATACCAAACGCTTCAAAGAAATACAAGGAGGAAAAGTTCCTGAAAAGATGGAACCGAATCGAAGGGAAGAAAAAAGAACCGATTCAATCCTAGAAAACCTCTTGTAAAGGCTGTCAAGATGGAACTGAACCGAAGTGGAAGGAAAACGAACCGATCCTACATCTGGAAAATTTCCTGTAAAGCACGAAAAGATGGAACCGAATTGAAGAAGAGGAAAAATAAACCGATCCTATGCTCGAAGAACTTTCTGTAAAGGCTATCAAAGATGGAACCCCCTTAATAGGATCGATTCTAGTTTCAAAAATTTAAAACTTATCCACTTGCAAAATTAGAATCCCGCATAGCTGAAACTCTTAGAAATCGTAGATTATAAATTGTACACTCCTCTTAGACATGAGAGGAGGCTTCTGATTCGTTAGGGAAGCTTTGTAATCAGTTTAGAGAAGAAGAACAATAAGAAACCCTAGTTTACTTCCAGTTTTGCAATTCAAGTAATATTATTCCAATTCTTGTTTTCATATCTACAGTAGTTATTTCTATAGTGAGCAATTTCATTCTTCATCACCTTCAAGTGTTCGTAAAAATATTTTATTTCATCCAAAAAACGTCTTCTTCCTATTTTCATATGTCTGGCTAAATTTTCAAGGGTTGGAGTGCATGAACCCCACCCGATGTAATTCACGATAGTGGAAATAGAATTCGAAATTAAAACCTTAGATGAATTGTATCGTAGTTCATACGATACTACTTTATTTCAACATTTGCTTACATACTGTGCGGGCTATGATCCCTCATATGTGTAATACTTAGGAGAAATAAAGATCGAGTTTAGATTCAACCTTTGCTTACGTATTATGCGGGCTACGATCCCTCATATATGTAATACTTAGGAATATTAAAAATTCAGATTCATTTAAAGTTTTAATTCTAAATCTTATATCTTACGAAATGAATTACTAGGGTGTGGGGGATTGTAACCCGACTTATTTTCCTCCATTAATAGTTAAAGTTTTACTCAAGTAATTCGAAATTCTACAATAGAAAAATCTCATTCATAATTTCAGTAGTTAATCATTTTCAAAAGTGCATATAGTTGTAGTTGTTTCGCAAATCAAATCACCTCGTCCTTCTCTTTAGAGTCAAAGTTTGGTTTCCTTCGTCTTCGTCTGTCTAACGTCATCACGACTCCGTTCGTCCTATTTTCCTGAGGATCGATACCCGACTTATCGGATTATTACTTGAACAACAGGCTTGCACTTGAGCCTACATAGCACGCACACTAGACACATTTGTGACCGCGTCAAGTTTTTGGCGTCGTTGCCGGGGAATTAGGTAGACTTAGGATTAAATCAAGTCAAGCTAAAACTTTGACCAAAATTTTCCAAAAATCCAAAAACATAAAAAAAAATTGAAAATACACAAAAAAATTCTTCATAATCTCTCATAAGCCTGTTAATGAAAAATCCTGAACTCACTCCAACTCCCCATAATACTCCAACCAGCATTCATGAAAAACCGATAGTTTAGTACGACCCCGATAACCCTCACACTCCTAACGCTCCATAATTTTGGGTTCCACCTCCCACGCCTTCACACTCATTTGAAAATAACACTCTGACCTCCCTCTTAGGACACTCTTCAGAGAACACTCTTAGCATACCAAGTGAGGATACAGAGTCATCAAGTAAGAGAGACACGTCACAACATAGTAGTGTAGCCGCCGATGAGGAAGAGGTCCTGTACCGCCATTTGAGAGAAATCTTATATCCCGAGAAAACTGTCACTCCGAGATGCATTTTACTCCCGTATAATGCAGGGAAATTTCGCTTTAGGAGTGGGATGATCCAGATACTTCCCAACTACCATGGAATGGAGTCATAAAAACCATATCTCCACATCCGGGAATTTGAGTAAGCGTGCGAGACGCTCAGTGATCAAACTTGCACCAAAGATGTGATCTACCTCAAAGTCTTCCCATTCTCGCTAAAGGACAAGATTAAGACCTGGTTATGGACTTTACCTCTAAACTCGATTGCATCATGGAACGAGTTGCAATCTAAATTTCTCAAGAAATTCTTTCCTACACATCGAACGAACTCCATCAAGGCTCAAATTCAAACCTCCGACAATTAAAAAATGAGTCGTTCGATCGATGTTACGAGCATTTTAATGAGTTAATTACTTCGTGCCCTCATCATGGACTTGATAAACTGCAAATTATTTCCTTCGTCCATAATGGACTGAATATAAATTCTCAACAACTCGTTAAAACCATGTGTGATGGTCCCTTTGTCGACCTAGACGCTAACGATGCTGAGCTTCACCTGACGTATGTCGCCGAGACTACCCAAGAATAGGATACATCAGACCCTAGTGCTCATAATCGAACTCACCAAATGACCACCACTCCATCGGCGTTCGGCCTATTTCACGTAGAAAAGAATACTATGACGGACACTCGACTCGATATACTTAAGAAAAGAATGCGAGAAATACTTGAGATATATGCAAGAGGACCAATCGGCTCCATCCCAAACCCCATTAAGAATATGTGTGCTATTTGTGAGGCGGGACATTCAACAGAGGAATGCTCGACAATACCCACCTGCAAAGTTATGCTTCAAGAGCAAGTGAGTGGTATAGGAGGATTTAAGGGTAATTTTAGTGCACCGCAAGAGAATTCTTATAAAACTTCATGAAAAAACCATCCTAGTTTTAGCTATGGGTAACAAAATGCTACGATGAATCCTAATTCACATGTTTCCCCTCCTCCACCATCTCACTTTCAACAAGCACCACACATGCAAGGACATGTGCAGGCACCACTACCTCCAGGGCCATATATCACTCCACCGCGGAGAAATCTCGAGGATACGATAAACCAATTCATCACTGCCCAGAATGCAACCACTGCTAGACTTGAGCGCATTATTAACGACATAAATGCGAATATTTCAAAGTTGCAATCATCGTTGAGTATCCAAGAGAAGGGAAAGTTTCCTGCCCAGGGCTAAAGACCTCCCCAAGGTCAAACTAGTGTTAGCTCCACCTTTACAGAACATCAGGAGCAATGTCAAGCTGTGACCACTCTTCATAGTGGGAGAGTCTTTGATTTATCATCTCCTCCACACGATACAACTAAAGACAAGGAGATATCGCCCGGTAAAAAAGAGGCCTAAAATGTCCCCTTGAAAGAGAGTGATAAAGAAGACACTAGTGAGCCCGAGGTAGTAGCGAAACCACCCTACGCGGCACCAATTCCTCAAAGATTAGTTCTTGTCCATAACAGGACCATAAGTGAAGAAGTACTAGAAGTAATTAAGAACGTAAAGTTGAATTTACCTTTCCTCGATGCAGTAAGGCAAATTTCAACCTATGCAAAAGTAATAAAAGACTTGTTGACTGTCAAGAGGAGGATAAAGGTAAAGAAGAACGTGTTCCTAGCATAAAATGTCAGTTCAGTCCTTCTTAACGATCTCCCCCTGAAATATAAAGATCCCGGTGCTCCCACCATTTCCTGCACCATTGGAGAAAACAAATTTGAAAAACCCTTACTCGATTTGGGAGAAAGTGTCAACATTCTCCCTTATTCAATTTATAGGAAACCTGATTTGGGTGATCTTAAGCCCACAAGGATCACTCTCCAGTTAGCGGATCGAACCGTGAAGATACTAAGGGGTATAGTTGAGGACGTGATAGTCCAAGTGGACACTTTCTACTTCTCGATAGATTTTGTCATTTGGGACACATATCCCTCCTTCGCCTCAAAAAATCATGTTCCCATCATCCTTGGACGCCCATTCTTAGCCACGGCTAACGCAGTCATCAATATTAGAAATGGGCAGATGCAAATCACTTTTGGGAATGTGACTTTGGAAATAAACATCTTCAGCATAGCCTAACAAGCAGGAGCAGAAGATGATCTTTACGCAGTAAGTTTAATTGAGGAGATCTTAGAAGAACATTTTGAGGACAATTATTATGGAGAGGCCTTAGAAGTTTGCCTAGCTTCTAATCATGAGAGTGAGGGAGTCTACACCGAGTTTGAGAGGGAGATATAGGAGTTGAGAGGCTTACCCGATGAGAGAGCGTCGGACGAGGACACGAGAGATGTTAATTGGTTTTTTCATTTCGAAGAGTTACCACCAAGGGAAGCACGCATGGTGCCCTTTAGCGACACATTCCTGACTCTCGAGTTGAAGAAACTACCCTCTAATGTCAAATATGCTTTCCTAGGTGAAAGTGAGACATTTCCTGTTATTGTCTCCTCTAGCTTAAATGAAGAGCAGGAGGGTAGATTATTAAAGATTTTGAGGAAGCACCACGATGCTTTTGGTTGGTGTATAGCTGATCTAAAAGGGATAAGCCCCCTAATTTTCAATCATAAGATTCATCTCTAAAAGGATGTAACACCCTCGAGATAAATGCAAAGACGACTAAACCCCGCGATAAAATATGTGGCGAGGACTGAAATTATAAAGCTGTTGGATGACGGGATTATCTACCCAATATCGGATAGCAAATAGGTGAGCCCCATTCAAGTCATCCCGAAGAAGTCGGGCATGAGTGTGATTGAAAATGCCAAGGGAGAGTTAGTTCCCCAAGGTACCACCACTGGATGGCGCATTTGCATTGATTACCTAAAACTCAATGCGGGAACTAGAAAAGATCATTGCCCCTTTCCATTTATTGATCAAATGCTTAAAAGAGTAGCGGGCCACCCTTATTATTGCTTCCTAGTTGGTTATTCCGGATATAACCAAATTGAGGTAGATGTACTTAATCAAGAGAAAACAACATTCACTTGTCAGTTGGAACGTTTGTCTACAAATGTATGCCATTTGGCTTGTGTAATGCACCGACGACCTTTCAAAGGTGCATGTTAAGATTATTCAGTGACATGGTTGAAAGAGGGATAGAGGCGTTTATGGACGACTTTAGTATTTTTGGCACCTCCTTCGATCTATGTTTAGCCAATCTTGAGAAAGTACTAGCCCGATGTGTGGAAAAGAACTTAGTGCTGAATTGGGAAAAATGCCATTTCATGGTAACCGAGGGTATAGTTCTTGGTCACATCGTGTCATCCAAAGGGATCGAGGTTGATCGAGTAAAAATAGATGTCATAGCTTACCAACCCCCACCTAAATTGCTGAAAGACGTGCGCTCCTTCTTGGGCCACGCAGGATTTTATAGACGGTTCATTAAGGATTTTAGCACCATCGCTAGACCCTTAAGCAATCTTCTTATGAAGGAAACCCCATTCAAGTGGACGGAATCATGCCAAAGCGCTTTTGAAAAACTAAAAAACATTCTTGTGTTCGCTCCCATTATGTAAGCTCCAGATTGGTCCTTGTCGTTTGAGCTTATGTCTGATGCTAGCGATTATGCCATAGGGGCTGTTTTGGGCTAAAGAAAAGATAATAAGGCTCATGTCATCTACTACACTAGCCGGACCCTTACCGGACCTCAACTAAATTACTCCACCACGGAGAAGGAGTTACTAGCGATAGTATTCGCGCTCGATAAATTTCGATCCTATATTATCGGTTCTCCCATCACTTACTTCACCGACCACGCGGTGTTAAAATATTTACTTATAAAGGAGGACGCAAAACCGTGCCTCATAAGATGGATCCTACTCCTATAAGAGTTTAATCTCTCCATTAAATATAAAAAATGAGTAGAAAAAGTCATTGCCGATCACTTATCACGGCTTTCGTCCGACGTACCAAGTGATCCTAAACCCATAGACGAATATTTTTTGGATGAGCAACTCTTTGCCACCTTTTCTTTACCCTAGTTTATGGATATAGTGAATTATCTTGTCACGGGAGCCGTCCTTCCCGATTGGACACCGCAAGATAAGAAGAGGTTCATTACTTGGTAGCGCATGTTTTTCTATAATAATCCATTTCTTTTTAAATATTGCACCGATCAGATCATCCGATGATGCATACCGGATGATGAAATTCCAAAAGTCATCCAATTTTATCATTCAGAAGCATATGGAGGCCACTTTTCTGTGAAAAATACAGCCGCTAAAATTATGCAATGCGGTTTATATTGGCCCATAATATTCTGGGATGTGAGCAATTATTGTAAATTTTGCGATAGGTGTCAAAGAATGGGAGCAATTACCCAACGAGACATGATGCCATTAACCCCGATACTTATTATTGAGATATTTGACTACTGGGGTATTGACTTTATGGGCCCTTTTCTCCCATCTTTTGGTTTCCTATACATCCTTATCACGATAGACTACGTTTGTAAATAAGTGGAAGCTATAGCTACCAAAACTAATGGTAATAAAGTGGTGATAAAATTCCTACAGGAACACATACTTTCTAGCTTTGATGCTTCAAAAGTGATAATTAGTGATAATGGCACTCACTTTTGCAACAGGCCATTCGAGAAGCTCATGAGAAAGTATGGCCTTGGAACGACCTATCACCCACAAACGAATGGACATGTCTAATTGGCAAATCATTAAATCAAGCACATACTATAGAAGACCGTCAATCCCGACCGAAAAAATTGGTCCCTTCGATTGAACGATTCGCTATGGGCCTACCGTACCGTATATAAGAACCCACTCGGAATGTCCCCATTCCTCTTTGTGTATGGAAAACCTGGTCATCTTCCCGTTGAGTTGGAGCACAAAGCATATTGGGCTATTAAGAGATTAAATTACGATATGGACAAAGCCGGTGAAGCTCGCAAGCTTCAACTGAATGAGTTAGAGGAGATACACAATGATGCATCTGAGAATGCCAAGATTTCAAAAGCCCGGATAAAAATAGCATATGATAAGATTATACGACGAAAAGAGTTTCAACCGGGATAAAAGGTACTCCTCTATAACTCCCGGCTTCATCTATTTCTGGGTAAATTGCGGTCCCGATGGACTGGTCCATTCATTGTGAGAAGCGTATTCCCCCACGGAGCAATAGAGTTGGAAGATCCAAAAGGGGGGAACACATTCAAAGTCAATGGACATCGCCTAAAGCTATATGTTGAGGCGTGCGTAGAAGAGATCGACACCATCTGGTTGTCGGACCCCGTTTACGGGGTCAAATGAGCTTGAGTTGAGAGGTCGTCGCACCCCCGACACGTATGGGGTGAATTCTTGTGTATAGTAGTTGTGTGTCGGTCAATTAGCTTAAGTTCGTAGGTAGTTACTTAAGGTTAAGGTTAGGATCACGCACACCAACACGCACTTTGTGAGGGCATCGAGAAATCCAAGTGGGAGAATAAGTGAGAAAGTGTCTTGAAATTCAAGGGTGTGGGATTCTAGTGCAGCATGCTAAGTAAGAGGGTTCTGCCTGAGATGGAACCGAACCGAATCCCCTAATCGGATCGGTTCGGTTTTGATAACTCGCAAAATAAAAAATTCCTGAACCGAAACAGTTCGCCCTTGACCCGAATCGGTTCTGGTTCTGCAGTTTTGGTTCTTCCCGAGGTGACCCCCTTCCCCCTATCCCCTCTTTTCCCTCCATTCCTTCCCCTCTTTCCTCCCAAACACTCATCCCCCTTTTCTCTCCAAATTCTTTCCCTCCAACCCGCTCCACCACCTATACATTGAACCTCCCCCTTACCCTTCCATCCACACCTCCATCTTATCTCACCTCTTTAAACCCTATCTTTCTCATTCCCAAATTCCCCTATATTTCCATGGCAAATCCTGCTCTTCCCCCGAAATATATGTCCACCGAGATTCTACCCAGTGGCAATGGGGAATACCGCTCCCTCATGGAGCGCGTATGGTGCGAAATTTTTTTCAACCTCTCCCGCCAACAGCATATTGAGCGCATCGTCAACTGGGATAAGCTGCCCCTCTCAGTCACCAATCTTTTCAGTAGGAGGGGGTGGTTGCAATACCTCCAAGAACCCCACAATGTAGTAAGGGCGGACGAAGTCCGATCTTTCTATGGCTCTCTCGTCCGCACGGGCGAGTTTGAGAGCCAAGCTTTTGTTAACGGTCTTCCCATCCCATTTTCCTTAGCCATTTTCTCTTGTAAACTTGCTACCAAGGGCGTCCCCCACCCGGACATCTATGACTACCCAGCTAATGCACCCATCATCCCAAAACAACAATGCATAGATCGTCTCGCACCCAACGAGATTTGGGAACGGGGCACTTTCCCCGTGGGATGCCTAAACGATAAGGCACACATTACCTTCCATATTGTGTGCGCCAACCTGCATCAAACCACAAACGATTTGGCGATGCGTCCTCGCCAAGCTACCCTCGTGTACCACATTTTCGATCCAAACTTCACTCTCAATCTGGCCCGCATGCTTTACACCGATATTCTTTACGCGGGCTTGGAGAAAAAAGATACGGTGCCCTTTCCTTATGCACGCCTCATATCCTCCCTCATTGCCGATGCCGGTATCCATCCACCTCGCACCTTCCCCCGCCTCATGGAACCCATTGGGAAAGTGTCCCGCACTCGGAGTGCCCAGCAGAGAGCTGACCATCGAGCAACCCGGGTGGTGGTTGATGTAGATGAAGAGGAGGAGATCCATGTTGACGAGCCCGAGGCAGAGGATGTCGAGATGGGCGGACTGAAGAAGATGAGTACGACGAGGATGATGACTCGGACTTTGAGCCACCGGGTGCATATTTTTATAGGAGCCTTTCAGTGGTGGAATCCCGTTTTGACGAATTCCTCACACAATACCATTGAGACCAAGCAGCCTATCAAAGGGATCAAGATGCCTACCGAAGGAACACGAGCATGATGCATCAACTCCAAGCCCATTTATACGAGCTCAACTTCAGTGGACCGCCCCCAACTTTTTTCTATGATCCCAGCGCACCCGGACCCTCAAATTAGCCTCCCCAATAAATCCCTTGTCTGTTATTAGTTGTTTGTGTGTTTGTGGTGGTTGTTTTCATATGTTAAGTTGTGTGTTCTACCCTCTCTTTTGTAACACAGGTGTTAAGTATCTATTAAAAAAATTCTGCATTTCTGTCTCATTTGTTTGTTTTATTTTCTCGCACTTTTAAATTTGCCTTTAGTTAGATTTTAGTCCTTTTTGCTCAAGGACAATGCAAAATTCTAAGTTAGGGGGGGGGGGGGTCCTAAGTGCGTCTTTCTAAAACTTCACAAATTTCCAAAAATGCCCAGAAATTTCACAAAAATCATAAAATCTTGAAAAATCCAAAAATATTTTTCTTCAAAATAAATAAAAATTGGAATTCAAATTTTTCAAAAAATATCATTAAAAGTTGGTTTAAAGTCTCGAATTGTAAAAACATAATACACAAAATCGAAATTGACCAAAGATGGAAATTGAGTGAAAATTGACGACTTAACGAATAAATGTGGAGATTAACAATCCCGATGAGACTCAAGCCTTTCATTTTTATGAAATTTGTAAATTAATCCGAGTTAATTGTTAACTTAAAGTTCTTTTCAACGTCTAATAAGTCGTCGAGAATCTCAATCCTTTCACTTTGATCAGTTATGGAAAATGTGCGTGATATTGCCCTGAAAAACGTGCAAAAATAAATCTCTAAACTTAATTCATCTCGAAACGCATATGATAAAACAACTCGCATTTGGATAATGAAGTAGGCCATCTTTTGTTACCCAAAAAGATTAGCCATAAAAAGTGGTGAAAAATTCATCCCTTTGCAACCCAATTTGAGCCTAATAAATTTTTTCCTTTCCGTTTGATAACCCAATTGGCCCGAAATTGTGAAAAGTGATAATCCCAGAAATTAAGTCCAGAAAGTGCATAAAAAGGGCCAAGAAAAGAATAGATTCTATCTCATTTTAAAGTTAGACCATGTTTTGATTCTTTTACATTGCTCGGGATGATCAAAATTCTAAGTTAGGGGGTATGTAGTGTGTGTGCTACGTAGGCTCAAGTGCAAGCCTGTCGCTCAAGTAATAATCTGATAAGTCGGGTATCGATCCTCAGGAAAATATGACGAACGAAGTCGTGACGACGTTGGACAGACGAAGGAAATTTAACTTTGACTCTAAAGAGAAGGAATAGGTGATTTGATTTGCGAAACAACTACAACTATATGCACTTTTGAAAATGATTAACTACTAAAATTATGAATGAGATTTTTCTATTGTAGAATTTCGAATTACTTGAGTAAAACTTTAACTATTAATGGAGGAAAATAAGTCGGGTTCATTTCATAAGATATAAGATTTAGAATTAAAACTTTAAATGAATCTGAGTTTTTAATACTCCTAAGTATTACATATATGAGGGATCGTAGCCCGCACAATACGTAAGCAAAGGTTGAATCTAAATTCGATCTTTATTTATCCTAAGTATTACACATACGAGGGATCATAACCCGCACAGTATGTAAGCAAATGTTGAAATAAAGTAGTATCGTATGAACTATGATACAATTCATCTAAGGTTTTAATTTCGAATTCTATTTCCACTATCGTGAATTACATCGGGTGGGGTTCATGCACCCCAACCTTTGAAAATTTAGCCAGACATATGAAAACAGGAAGAAGACGTTTTTTGGATGAAAAAACATATTTTTACGAACACTTGAAGGTGATGAAGAATGAAATTGTTCACTATAGAAATAACTACTGCAGATATGAAAACAAGAATTGGAATAATATTACTTGAATTGCAAAACTGAAAGTAAACTAGGGTTTCTTATTGTTTTTCTTCTCTAAACTGATTACAAAGCTTCCCTAACGAATCAGAAGCCTCCTCTCATGTCTAAGAGGAGTGTACAATTTATAATCTACGATTTCTAAGAGTTTCAACCATGCAGGATTCTAATTTTACAAGTGGATAAGTTTGAATTTCTGAAACCAGAATCGATCCTATTAAGGGGTTCAGTTCGGTTCCATCTTTGACATCATTTACAAAAATTTCTTCGAGCATAGGATCCGTTCGTTTTTCCTCTTCGTCGGTTCGATTCCATCTTTTTGTGCTTTACAGGAAGTTTTTCAGGTGTAGGATCGGTTCGTTTTCCTTCCACTTCGATTCGGTTCCATCTTGACAGCCTTTACAGGAGGTTTTTCGGATGGAATCGGTTATTTTTTTCTTCCCTTCGATTCGGTTCCATCTTTTTAGGAACTTTTCCTCCTTGAATTTCTTTGAAGCATTTGGTATGGAACTCGGATTAGGATGATGATCCTTCCTAAACACTAAACACTTGGGAAATAGATGGAAAATACACGAAACTCGGTGTACTCATTAGAAACTTGTCAATAGCAATGATATGATATAAATCCACTCGAATTACACTTTGCGGAGCGATAAAAGTTTCTAAATTAAGGGGATAAATAGGAAGAATTTATGCCTAATCAGTGAGGAAGTTACTTCTCTTACATCGAGTTACCTTTATATCATTTTGCCCATATTGTCGTGTTGTATCAAGTTGTTATTACTCCATTAAGCTATATATGAGTTTCCAAAGATACTTACTTATGAGGTTCTGTATGAGGATATTTTGCTTATCCTTTGTTGAGAGATTTGAATGCTCATACCTTTATATTGTATGATTCCTCAAGTTAGGAGTTGGGGAGTCCTTTGACACTAACATCTAGTTGTTTAGTACTTTTAGTTTCATTTTATTTTAAGGGTAATTTTCAGGGCACTGGCATTTTATAATTTTATGTTTACTTAATTAAAAATTATTAGTTAATATAGTTATGTACTTGGCGAAGGATAATTGGGATGCATTTATTTAACCCTCTATATGTTATGGATGGATGTTAGATGCCTAATTACTCCTATATGGTTATTTTTAAATGAACACTTTAGCGATTGTTTATATTTTGATTTATGATATTTGGTCGAGGACCCTTAAGGGCCTATCCCACCTAACAGTTTCCCTAATTTGTAACTTAAAAATTTGTCTATATGTTTATGCATTGTGATAAAGCCTCATTGTGGACTAATAAATCAAGTCTAGGGCTTCACATTAAGGACATATATATTACAAAATCAGGGGATTGAATTTCCATTATTAATGGTAACTGCAACATCCCTAATTTTGGAGAATTTTGGGTAGCTTATATTCTATAATTTCTTCTATCTTATTTTATGATTATGCTTATGTTTTAGGATTTGTAAGTCACTAGTTTTAATGAACAACCGTGTAGGACTAAAATATATGCATATGTGTTTCCATGTTTGGATTATTCGTTCAACTTACTAGTAAATACCATGGTTACAAAATTAAGCAATATTTTGAGGACACGTCTCCTTGCTCCCTTGGCCCGTACCTATCTTTCAAACAGCTATATAGCTGCACATATTGCCTATATATATAACATCTATATAGCTGTTATAGTTATTATATATATATAACAGGGTTGTTATATATATATATATATATATATATATATAACAAGTATATATGGAGCTATATATGCAGTTATATAGATATTATATATGCAACTATATAGTTATATAACTGTTGATCAGACTTGCAGCAAATGCTTTTGAAACTTTTAGCTGGGATTTCATTCTACACACTTTTACTAAATTTTGTTTTTGAAGAAAATTTGTCTCTCTTATTTATGAATTTCTCAATTTAGTTCAATAACCCATTCTTCTAAATGGATCTCGAGTTAGATTCTTTAAATGTTCAAAAGGTGTCAGATAAGGGGATCCTCTATCACCCTTTCTCTTTTGCTATGTTAAAGTGTTTCTAAAGATTATTTCCCCCTGTTTTGAGATTATATAGACTATTTTTCATTAATATTCTATTTTATTTATCGTCTTTAATTATACATGACTTAATACATGGAGAAAATCATACATTACTATTATATTTTTTTCTATTTTTTAACTGATTGCATTAAGCACAACTGTTTATGTTATTTTTAACTAAAATCCTCATTTTTTTAAACTAAGCAACTTTGATATTCCTGTTTAGAAGTACCTGTTTAGAAGCACAATTGATAAACCTGTTTAGAAGCACAATTGAGCACAGTTTATATACTTGTTTAATAGTTATTTATAGCAGAGATACATTCTTAATCCTGCTTAGATATTCCTTTCATTTCTTTCTTTTCTTTTCATTTCTTTCTTTCATCTTTCTTTCTTTCTTTCTTTCTTTCTTTCTTTCTTTTCATTGTATTTCTTTCTTTGCATGTTTTTCTATTTTTCTCAGATGAAGAAACTATACTGTAGAACAAACTTCCTGCTTAGATATACAATAGAACAAACTCTTTAACTTTTTTTTGCAAAACTATTGACTTGTTTAATTTATCTTTTGCAGGTCAAGCAACCTGGGCTTGAGATTTCAACTGTTTTGAGTGAATTGGACTTGTCATATATGCAACGTTATCAAAACATTACCATTCCAGAGGCTTATGAGCGTTTTATTCTTGACACGTATGGAAAAACTATTTTTACTGATCTTTACTTATGGAAAAATCTTCATCACAACCATGAGTTCTTACTGATCTTTACTTATGGAAAAACTATTTTTCAACTTTCGGGAATGATCAGAGTGAAGAATAAGAGCAAGAAGCATCAAACAACAACAAAAATCTTTAAAAAAATGAATCTACCCAGAGGGTCGATCGATTGGATTCCCAGGGTCAATCCAACAGCTACGTCGGGGACAATCTTCATCTTACTTCGAAAAAAATCATGCAAAAACCTCCATCACCGGGTCAAAACTTCACCAAACTCCACGAAACTTTTCCCAACACCCAAATCCATATAAATACATGATTAAAACAGTAAAGAAATATTACAATCCTCTTCCATCTCCTCGAAATACATCGATACAATAATATTTACAACAGCCTAATTATTACAACTATATTAAATCGAGGAGTGAAAAATAACTACGGATAAACCACCATAGGATCCAATCACACATGTTAAATATATGTTACAATGAAGGAAGGGATATAAATATAGAATATCTCAAAAACTATGTTGGTACGATACCATACACAAATATGTATAATCATATAACATGCCAAAACTAGGGTTTCTTGGTGGATTATATTGACCTTTTCAAAACATGATCAAAATCAACCCGAACTCTGATATCAATTGTTGGGAAAATAACTTAGTATTGACATTTAAAAGGCAAAAAAAATCCTACCTTAAAGATCTTCATTTAATAATGCATTGAAAAGAAATCAAGAACTAAGTTTAAAGATTAAACCTAGGGTTTCAAGAATTCACACTCTAAAGATTTTTGTCAAAATCTTTTTAATTTTTATTTTTTTGACTTTAATATAGCTTAATCATTATATTAGACTTTAATATAATTTCGTAGTCAACTGTGAAAATTGACAACTAAAAGTGATATTTAGCGACGAAAAATGTCATTTAGAAATGAAAAATATATTAAACTCTAATAAAATGATGAAGTTGTATTAAAGTCTAAATTAAAAAATAAAAAAAGTATTAAAGTCATTTTTTTTATAAATATATTACAAGTTTAAACAAAAACCCAATGGAGTTGCCCGTTCGAGTAGGTAGCAAGCAGCGAACAAGAAGTTGAAATTTGGGACGGAGATATCAATACAGAGCTAAATTAAATTGAGATGTGAAGCGTCACATCTATATGTTATGATTAGTTTTCTTCTTCATCTCTGTGTTGATTTGTGAAATACTCCTTACCATTACCATCAGAGAGTTGTGCTTATTTTTGGATCGTAAATTTGGTGGAAGAATGATGATTCAACAAAGCCTATCAAAGCCTTCATTTTCGTCTTCTTCTCGTATTTGGATATCAAATTCAACTTCAAAGCCTCTTTATCAACACGTGTGCTACATTTCTACTTGTAAACCAAAATGTAGAACTAGTATAATTAGGTGCGAGTTATCTTCTCCTCAATCAAATAGTGACAATAAGGCCGTGGAATTGGAATTGGAAATGGAAATGAATAATGATAATTATGCTTCAATATTGAAGTCATCGAAGGGGCCGCCATATCCAGGTGGGATGGGGCCATACACGGGTAGAGATCCAAATGTGAAGAAGCCAGATTGGCTGAGGCAAAGGGCTCCCCAAGGACAGAGGTATGAAGAAGTGAAACACTCCTTGTCTACCCTCAATCTCAACACCGTTTGTCAGGAAGCTCAATGCCCTAATATTGGAGAGGTACACACACACACACACTCCTTGTGTTCACCATTTCTTATTGGTGTATATAGAATCTCAGGGTATTTGGTACACATATATATGTAATTTGTTTACGTTTTCTTGCATAATATTTGGAGAGAACAAATAAGAACTACTAGTGTACTATTAGATGCTACCAGGCATGGTTATGAGGCATAGCTATACTTGCATAATATTTCACTGCCTTGATTCAAAATCTGTTAAATGTGACTGATTAGAAATAGAAATAGTGAAACTTTACTTGATATATGGAATGTTTTTGGGCAGTGTTGGAATGGAGGTGGGGATGGTATTGCGACTGCAACCATCATGCTTCTTGGCGATACTTGCACCCGTGGATGCAGATTTTGTGCTGTGAAAACTAGCAGAAACCCTGCACCGCCTGATCCTATGGAACCAGAGAACACTGCCAAGGCTATTGTTAGTTGGGGGTACGTACTTACAACTAGTATACATATATCGGAAAATTATAACATGTGCCCTTAGGGCTCATCTTTTGAGCCTCAAAACAGTATAACAATAGTCTTGTGCCCTATTACTTGTATGTTAGAAGCTTGTACTTATGATTTTTAGATATTAGCACGTGCGCTTAGGGCACACATAATTAAGACCCATATATATGTATTCATCCCATCTTTCAACGACCAACACAATAAAATAACAATTCGAGATGATTATGCATCTTGCCAAAAAGTGAA
Source organism: Sambucus nigra (assembly GCA_949130495.1). NCBI lineage: Eukaryota > Viridiplantae > Streptophyta > Magnoliopsida > Dipsacales > Adoxaceae > Sambucus > Sambucus nigra. The sequence goes on along the minus strand of OX422215.1, from coordinate 605,365,287 downwards.
AATTTTACATATGTTGGCTTTTGATAACAAGTGGTGGGTGTTGAAATTGTTTGAGATCGGAACCTCAGACGGGTTAGTGGGGAGAAGTGTCAATGTGATAGACACATGTATAAAGCGGTTCGGACGCCCACTGTCAAAGGTTGTTTCACTGTATTATTAGATGATAAAAAGGAGTTACAATCTAGAAGACCTCTTGAGCTTTGGTCAAGAGAATTTGAGGTCAATGCGGTCTTTGTTACTAGTATAGAGGACCTTACAAAGTAACTAATGGACTTGTCCAAGGTTCTCAAGTCTTAGTTTAGGACTCAACAGAATATACAATAGTAAACAGTTGAGAATGATCCGAACTATGGCTATCTGGCGTATATCACAAACATATATATCCCTGTTTGATCTATTTGCCCTTTGCTTTGAGTATATTTGATGACTCTTGAATCAATCAACTAGCTTTGCTTGCCTTTAACCGCTCACAAGCCTCCCATATATATGCATTCCCTTGAAGAGAGAATGAGTGGACTGCAACAGCATGGTCGGGCTATAGTAACACGGTAGAGTGTGGGAGAAAGACTTGTAGGTGGTGTAAGGTAGGTGAAGGGTGCATTTAATGCGGATGGGAGTCATCAATGCTAGTGGAAATGAGTGGTGGTTGTAGGTTGAATAGTGACTGTCCTTTTTGTCTGCCATTTTGCTTGCCAGAGAAGCTGCAGAAGCTCATCTAGACGTCTGAGGGGTCTGGAAATGGCGGAGGTTCCGCATGGTTCAGTGGTATATAGCAACAATATCCTCCTGAAAGAGGGGTTGTGGGATCTTGGAGATCATTTCTCTTTATACCGAGGTTCGCTGAGCACGTCAGAGACGGAGAGACAATGGTGCTGAGGTCTCTGTGCTTGGTTACTGATATGTGATGGAACGATTGAGCATTCTGATGGAGTAGTAAGGCGACTGAGGCATATGATATGACAATGGTCATTCTCCAGGGCAGCTGGGGTCTTGGGAGCTTGGTTGCGGTCTGGCAGACCAAAATGCGTAAAACTTCCGGTGATGGTCCTACAAGGAAAGATGCATATGCTCTGCAAGAGTTAAAGCGCTCATGTTATGTTAATTTAGTATTAATAAGTTTTTGGCCAGTATATCCCAATTTCATTACTGTATTGTTTTATAGTCTTCTGTATGCTTCAAATTTAGAGTTCATTTAAACATCTGGATGATATCGAATGTTATTGGTGCAGACAATAGTAGCAGCATAAATAATTTTTATCTTTTAAGAAGTCAGTTGAGCTAAAAGACAGGCGTGCTTTAATGTGATAAGTAACCTCTTTGGTTCTTTATCTTGCAGTGTGGATTATATTGTTCTAACGAGTGTTGATCGGGATGATCTACCTGATGGTGGTAGTGGCCATTTTGCTGAAACTGTCAAAGCTATGAAGGTGCCTAATTTCCCTAATTAAAGAACTAAAGTATTTTTCTCTTTTGAAGTTCTTTATGCACATGCAATATTTAAAGTTGTTGAAATAGAAGTGATTCTAGTATGTATTCATTCAACTCCGAGCAGAAACTCAAGCCTGATATCATGGTAGAGTGTTTGACTTCTGATTTTCGCGGTGACTTAAATGCTGTATCAACTTTGGTACACTCAGGATTAGACGTTTTTGCCCACAACGTTGAGACTGTAAAACGACTCCAGCGAATTGTAAGAGATCCCCGGGCAGGGTGAGTTGTAGAAAAGTTCTCTTTTATTTCTCGTAGACAATTAGTACTTGTGTTTGCTGGTTGAATTTCAAATTTCTCTCATGCAAACTTTATTTTTGTGAATGGACATTGGATTTAACAGCTTCTACATGTATATTCTTTGAACTTGCACATAAAGGCCATATCCTCCCGCTTAACTGCGGGGCCTTTGATCTTGCATATAAACTCTCAAAATCCTTTCATGCAAGTTTTCTACTAGCTTACGAACAATGACAAAGCTGTCAGCAGACCACGGAGGGCCATGGTTCCCCCCCTAATAATTTTTACATTTTTACTTGATATTACAACATTTAACATTTATGTTTTACTTAGAAGGGCCCAAGGCACGTGAATACTCCGTGGTATGTATATGGTACAATCAATCCTTTACCAAATGAATAACTGAATATATATTTGTTGTTGGGCCAGTTTATTTTTAAAAAAATTCTCTCTCTCCCTCTCTTCCTGCCCCCCCACCCAACTCCAAGATTAAATTTTGGTCTCACCTCCACTTACCAATATGATAAACCCGGATGACTCGGTGAATGCCATTTGTTGTAATATTCCTAATCAACCTTGATAATTAATTCTTATTTATTTTTTATCCCATGTAAATTTGAAATTTGTGATCCCTTTATGATTAATACGGTTCAACGGGCTGTTTCCATTGAAATTCCAACTTAGTTTGCACTGCATGCATTGTCATGTTTTGTTTCAAAATAATAAAATTGAGTATTTGTAAGTGTATGGTTCAAGGCAATATCAATACATGGATGGAAAGTGTAGTTATGATTTGTGGTGTTATTTCTCTGAACGACCTTATGAGCACTTATTGCAAGATCGACTGTCATGCTTCCACATACGAATTTTGGATGACAAGGATGACATAGAGATTTTTTAGAATTTGACGTAAACTACACTGAGAATGCAGTGATATCGATTGCTTGATGGATTCGCAAATTCCCAATTAAAACTTAGGATGTCAATTTTTTATCCAAATTTGATCCAATTTTATTTAAACCCTAATTAGCATCTATGTGAATAATTATGCCATTGTAAACAATCACAAATTGCTGGACAAACAATTTCAGGGGCAAAACCTTTTATTTCAATAAATGTTTTGCAAATCGCAACTTACAAAAATTTGTAATGAATTTACCACAGCAAACCCACATAGATCGCAGCCTACATCGGCAATGGACTCCCGTAAGAACCCACAGGAACCACATCTCATCTCAACAAGGAACACTCTCGAGTCTCCCCAAGTGACCGCATAAGTCGTCAGCAAGTAACTCCCTCAAGAGCTACCAATCCAGCAGTAGAGATGGCACTCAACAAGAACAAACTTCAAAAGAAGTGATTTGGGTTCCACAAAAGATTCACAAAAAAATTGGAATGTTTTGGTGTGAATCAAACACATAAAAAGCCCTAAAAGTGAAGACTTAAAGTTCTGCAGAAAAGCAGTTTTCGTGTATAAAAAGTCTTAATGAAAAAGATTTTCACAATAGGTATTTATAGCTGAACAAAAAAGTTGAGGCGGCGCTGATCGTTTGAACGACTTCAAACGACATCTCATGTCGTTACTAACGACCTTAAAGACGATCTTTAAAAATACAAAACAGTATGGGTTCGTTTGAAGCAGTAAAGAAATGACCCTTTGAGCGACCCTTCAAACGACATTGCCTTGTCGTTTGAACGACAAGAGCGAGAAAATTTTATTTTTAAAAGCTCCCCTACAGGTCTTAAAAAATTATTTTGACTTAGAAAAAATGCCCCATTTTGTTTAAAAACAATTTTGAAAAATATTCCAATGTAAATGTAAACCATTTACGAAACATTCTAATGAAATTGTACCTTATGTCGCGCATATGTTGAAGATACTTAAAATTCGGATTCGTCGTCTTGAACAAATGATCATGAACTTCTTCGACGGTTGTAGCAGTATACGACATAACCTATGTAAATTATGGACAATGGAAATTATGTCCTTACAAATCTCCCCTTATGTCAATGCTGGTACAAAATAAAAATATCTGAATAATCAATAAAATGCCTATACAAATATAATACCCTCCCATGCAACCCCAAAACCGGAAAGATACTAAAAATGCAAGTCTTTAAATACTTCAAAAATCTTTAACTTTTGAAATCTTCAAATCTCTTTGCTTTCCTTGCGCTTCTTTTGTGTGCTTTCCGAATATCATCAAAGTACCACACACAACAAACAAAACAAATACCTTCGTGACGTATCGAGTTTGAAATGAAATAAACATAAATCAAATAAAAAAAATCAAACAATGATTAAATCAAATCTCCCCCATAAATCAAATTCTCTCCCCCATATTTCATAAATCCTTCTCCCCCTTTTTATTTGTCCGAAATAGACAAGGAAAAGAATAAATAAAAATAAACACGAAGTGACACGATAAGCATAGCAAAATAACACAAATAAATCAACTACGCTCATGCAAGGATAAACTCGAAAGGATTAAATCTCTTCTTGATTTTTCAAAATTTTCAAGCAAAAATAATATACACAAAATAACACACACCATGAATTTACACAAAGATAACCAAATCATGGATACGGAATGAATGCGTGTGAACATATTCGATAGGAAAATCAATGCAATCAAACATAACATATGTGCACGATGAATATGGATACTCCTAACGAATGATCTGAAAATCGTCCTTAGGTGTCAAAATGTGAATTTAAATGACATCGACTCAATCTAATCGACACATCTAAGTCAAATATAATTCCCACACCAATAACATCTAAAACTATATAATGCTTTTTCAAGATTTTGTTAGGACGTGCAAACCCGTTGATTTATTTCCAACGAAACACCCTCATAAATAATAATGCTTTTTATTTTTCTATTGAGGTGATCAAAATCCTAATGACCCCTTTTTGGCATATTTATCTTTTTATTGCCTTAATTTTTTCTCGGGCTCTTTTCAAATGGTGGCTGTCACGACGTGATTATTATTCACTCGTAGCCCTTTCCCGTGTTCACTCATCATTTTTTCAATTTTTTAAACAAATCCTCACGGGCAACGTTTCTTACATGCACTACTTTCATTGTTAACTTTTATCGCATATGGTTCATTTTAAAGACAGGATTGAGATGGAAACATTTCGACCAATATGTGATAGACAAGTACAATAATCAAATAAATCCGTGCAAGTGTGCATTAAAGGAAATCACGAGTCAAACATGTAGGGAGTAACAATTAATAACATCTTAATGACTCCAGACATTGTAGAGCACAAAATGAAATGAAGATGCGTCTCAAATCACTATCAAATAGTCACATGGAAATGGAATGATGTAGGGACTTGGTCATCCTACATGTCCATTCATAAACGGTGTAAAACAAAATACAAAAATATTTGTCATTTTCCAAAAAATTTATCAAAATAATATTTTTTTGGCCTTTTCAATTTTTTACTAAAAAAAATAGAAAATCTTTTTGCATTTTTCCACAATTTTTCAAAAACAAAAATCTTTTTGGTTTTTCAAAAAAATATCAAAAATGAAAAAGATAAATACAAAAGTGGTTCACACTAGCGGTAGGCATAAAATATCATCATGACAATCATCCTATGCTAGCAAACAAGTCTAAACCTCAACCATTAGGTGTAGAGGAGTTTTCCAAAGGTGGTGACTTCCTATGAAAAACATCCATAAAATCATGTAAAATTTTGACTAAAAACTTAACTTTTTCTCGAATATGTGCAAACTCTCTCATGTGAGGTGCAAGATCAAGTGGAGCATCATGGGTGGGTGCGTGTGGCAAAAATTTGTGCGACACATTACGCAACTTAAAGCAAAATTCATTAAGGTGTCCTCTCTTCTTGCAATGGGTGCAAACTTACACGGGCCTAGGAACACCTCTCTCAAAATGTCTAAGATGCACTCTCCTCTCAAGTAACAGATGCCTAGGTGGGTTGGGTTGAGAGCCATATGGATCTATCACAAACTTGAGAACCAGCTCGGGTGCAACATGAGAAGTAGACTCACCGTCATAACCTATTCCTAGTCTCTCAACATTACCCAAAGCGGGATCGATGAGCATCTTTCCAACCTTCTTAGATGTGTCCTTTATAGTGACCTTGACCTCTCGAGCACGCTCGAGATCTCTCTCGAGTTGGGACACACGGGCTTCAAGTTCACTCTTTTTCCGACCTACGACGATCAACTGCTCACTCAAAGAGACCTTCACCTTCTCGAGTTTACTCGCCGACGCCTCAAACTCCTTTATAACTCCTATCTCTCCCTCCAAATCTAACACCTTAAGACCTAACTCCTTATTCAACTTCTTCGTCTTTAAGGTCTCGACGTATAAATCTCTAAATGCTTTTTGAGTTCACTTTCACCCTCACTTTCAATCTCACTCACACTCACAAGAAATACTCAAATCATCATCTGGGCTCTCACGTGCACAAGTGTTTTCATCGTCGTGGGACAAACTTGATGGGCTCACGCGACTTGCCATGAAGGCGACACACATACCGTGTGATGACTCACGCCCGGAATCATTCACTTCCTCATCATTATCGCTAAGAGTGGCTGGCATAGCAACTTTCTTGCCCTTTCTTTTCAGCATAATGGGACATTTAAATGCTTTGTGCCCTTTACCCTCGCACTCAAAACATCTCTCATCTTCCTCTTTCTCATCGCTCTCTTTGGCCTCTTCTTTCTTTTTATTTTTCTCAAAAAACTTTTTTTTGGAAGAGTTTTCTTTTGAAAATTTGAGAAACTTTATAAAATTTTTAGCAAACAAGGCCATATCATCAAAATCAAACTCGCCCTCAGACTCGGACTCACAAACTCTCTCTTTCTTCCTAGACACTTCCTCACTCTTCCTAGATTGTGCCTTAAATGGGATCCCTCTATCCTAGGCTTAGCGGTTTTGGGAAACATATCGATCTCATAAGTTTGAAGGTTTCCTACGAGTTCTTCTAACTTAAGTGTATCTAATATCCCCAAAGAATTTAAAACAGTGACCTTAGGTATAAAACGGGATGAAAGTGACCTCAAAATCTTTTTAACAATCCTCGTCTGGTCAATTTTCTCGCCCAAATTAAAACTCGTGTTGACTATGTCCGACAACCTAGCTTAAAACTCGTCAAAACACTTAAACTCAGACATCGTGATTGTCTCAAATTGAGTGGTCAAATTTTGCAACTTAGACGCCTTAACTGCGTTGGTACCCCCATGTGTCAATTGGAGGATATCTCATGCCTCTTTAGACGTGGTGCACGTCATAATACAACGGAACTTGTCAGGGGTGCCGGCTCCAGAAATAGCGCTCAGGCCACGGGAGTTAAAATTGCTCCATTTGAAATCTTCCTCAGTCCAGTTAGACACAGGTTTGAGACTCGTGACATTATCAACAGTGACAGAGGGAAGATTCCACCCTCTTTCACACATAATCCAAACACGTTTATCAATAGCCTTTAAACCAGATTTCATGTGGGCTTTCAATAGGCATAATTTGTGCCATAAAAAATGGGCAGCCGATTATATAAGTTTTCCATCGGAAAAATTGTGAAATTTTTCAAAAACGGATTTTTCAAAAAAATCTATATCACAAAAAATTTGCGAAAAAAGAATCACTCGATAAATTAGAGTAACTGACTCTGATACCAATTTGAGAATGCAGTGATATCGATTGCTTGATGGATTCGCAAATTCCCAATTAAAACTTATTTAATTAGATGTCAATTTTTATCCAAATTAATTCCAATTTTATTTAAACCCTAATCATGCATCTATGTGAATAATTACGCCATTATAAACAATCGCAAATTGTTGGACAAACAAATTTTAGGAAAAATCCCCTGAAAGGGCAACATTTTATTTCAATATATGTTTTGCAAATTGCAACTTACAATACACTTATAGAAATCTGCAATTAATTTACCGTAATAAACCCACATACACCGCAGCCTAGATCAGCAATGGACTCCCGCAAGAACCCACAATAACCGCATCTCTTCTCAGCAAGGAACACCCTCGAGTCTCCCCAAGTGACCACATTTGTCAGCAAGCAACTCCCTCAAGAGCTACCAATTCAGCAGTAGAGATGGCACTCCACAAGAACAAACTTCAAAAGAAGTGATTTGGGCTCCACAAAAGATTCACAAAACAATTGGGATGTTTTGGTGTGAATAAAAAACATAAAGAGCCCTAAAAGTGAAGACTTCAAGTTCTGCAGAAAAGAAGTTTTCGTGTATCAAAAGTCTTAATGAAAAAGGTTTTCACAACAGGTATTTATAGCTGAACAAAAAAGTTGAGGCGGCGCAAGTCGTTTGAAAGACTTCAAGCGGACCTTAAAAACGACCTTTAAAAACACAAAACAGTATGGGTTCGTTTGAAGCAGTAAATAAATGACCTTGAGCGACCATTCAAACGACATTGCCTGTCATTAGAAGCAGTCGTTTGAACGACATTGCCTTGTCGTTTGAACGACAAAAGCGAGAAATTTTTTATTTTTAAAAGCTCGCCTACGGGTTTTAAAAAATTATTTTGACTTAGAAAAAACGCCTCATTTTGTTTAAAAACAGTTTCGAAAAATATTCCAATATAAATGTAAACCATTTACGAAACTTAAACACATTATAATGAAATTGTATCTCATGTCGCGCATATGTTGAAGATAAATGAAATTCGGATTCGTCGTCTTGAACAATGATCATGAACTTCTTCGACGGTTGTAGCGGTATACGACATATCATATGTAAATTACGGACAATGGAAATTATGTCCTTACATACACGTCAGTGGCCAAGAAAATAAACCAAACCCTAACTTTTAGAGAGAGAATCAAGAGATTTCTTATATTTCAAATGGAGAGTGTCCTCAAATGAGGAATACAAGGGGAGGTATTTAAAGGGAGAAGTAGCTTAGGTTCTAAGCTACTCTTCTAATTACAAAAATACCCTTCAGAGCCTTTTGCTACTTCTACTCCTAAATACCAAGCAAAAAAAAAAAAAAATACAGCTAGTAGAAAATAATAAAAGAAAATGCAAAAGAAAATAAGCCCTAAAATGGAGCCCATTTCCATCACTCTCCCCCTCTTAAAACCAAGCTCGTCCTCGAGCTTTCAAAATAGGGGAGTCGAGTGAAAATGCTAAAAATAGGTGCCTAGACGAGCTCACAGTGGGAGATCCACGGAGTCGCCCTCCAAAACAGTGATGAGAACGTGCTGGGGAAGCTCCTCGGACGCGTACAAATAATTAGGTGGATGCTCCATAGCCAATAGGGCACGACGTCGCGGAAGAGAGTAGTCAGAAGCTCGGTGGCCAATATTGCCACAATTGTATTACCTGAATGTAGGACCCGAGGGAAGCGCAACAGTAGTGGTGGTAGTAGAGACTGGAGCTGATACCGAGGGAAAAGTAGGAGCAGAGGCCGATGCAGGAGGGGCTTGTGAGGCCGAAGGAGTTGTTGATGATGTGAGGTAGGTCTCGATCTTGGTCGCGTACTCGACCGCCTTCAAAAAGGTCGGTATCTCCCTCAAGCCTAGATCGTGCTGAATGTATGGCTGAAGTCCTAGAATATAGCGGTTGATCCGCTAGTCCAAAAGAGTTGGAACTGCTCCGTATACTCCACCACCGTAGATTTACCCTGATGGAGGGACTAGATGCGGGCAAAATGGTCACGCTCATAGGTCGACGGTATGAATGAAGACTGTAGCGCGACCTTCAGCTTTGGTCATGTCTGATTAGGAGACAACCCCGCCGCTGTCCGACGATAGCAAAGATCGTTCTACCAAACCCGGACGAATTCTTGAAATTTGGTGGCCGCTAGGAGAGCACAAGAGCGGCCCTCAACCCGCTTGTAATAAAAAACCGTCTCTATCGACGCCAACCAATCAACTATAACATCCCGGAAGAATCGTCCATCAAACATGGGGACGTCAATGCGTATATCTCCCTGAAGACTCCGGAAAGCAACTGAATTGCCGTGATAGGTGGTCTCCCTCTTGATGAGCCTTAAGGTCCATCACATCACCCGACAAATGTGCAACATAAGCAGCAGGGATTGATGGTACCTGGGTAGGTGGTGGATAAGGAGGATGAACATGTGGGGTTACGAGAGGTGCTAGAGGACTGCAATGAGGACATGTGCCAATCAGGTGACTATACTCCATAAGAAAAGCACTGGTGGTCCCGAAGCGGTACGAAGCGATGACGGTAGGTGGGGGAGGGGGAACCCACTCCAAGATGCTGCGGTGAGTATCCTCAACGTTGGAGGATGATGAGGAGTCGGTGTAGAGTAGGGAAAGATCATGATGGGAAGTGGTGTGATGTGACAGTGGAGGTGGTGGGGAGTATGATGGCGGGCAAGGGTGTATAAGTGGAGTGGGACATACCCGAGCTGAATTAAAGACTCGGGTTGCTCGTTGAGTGGGGTAAATAGGTAGGAAGTTGGAAATAGGTGGTTTGGGGTGGGAATTGAGTTGTGTTGGGCACGGGAGGGACTCCGGATAAAGTGGAGGGTCCGATTGGCAAAAATGGGTCGGGGCAGGGGGTTTTGGGGTATCCGAGGTGGGTGGGGCTGAAAAATGGGTCGAGTATCGCGTGGAATCAGGGGGCACTTCTAGGGATTTATCTATGGCCGACAAGGAGGGAAGTGGATCGGCGAAAGGCCGGAAATGGGTTTCGGCGTCGATCGGGTTGGGCAGCGGGGTAAGGTGGATCGGACGATGTGGGGAGGGGCTGGAAGGGGCTCAGGAAGGCTGTGGTAGGATTTCGGGGTTGGGGTTGGGTGAAACGGGTCGACCTGGGTCAGTATAGGGGTGGGTTGGTGTTTGTTCGGAGTTGGTAGGGCTTTGGGGATCGAGGGAGGTTTTTCCGGCAGCTAAAGGGTGTAAGGGGTGGTCGAAAATGAGGTGGGAAGGCAGCTGGTGGGTTGTGATCAGAGCAACAGGGATGTTGCTGGGTATTTGGGTAGATATTTGGCTAGGGTTTGGTAGCGGAGGGACTAGGGCAGCAGGTTGGTGGCTCCACCTAGGGTTTCTGAAGCAACCTCCTTCTCGGGTCTACGGGAAGTGGTTTCGGCTACCTTTTTGTGGCGGTTGGAGGTGGTTTTGAAGAGAGAAGTTGGAAGAGGGCGTTAAACTTCTAGTTGAACTCGCCCCTTAACCCTTGAATCTCGTCATGTTGTTTGGATTTTTTGGAAGCCATTGATAGTAGCGTACGAATTTGATAAAAATAGACTGATACACCAAACACCAATGTGGAGCGACACCCGCTCTGATATCAATTTGACGTAAATTACACGCTAATGGCCAAGAAAATAAACCAAACCCTAACTTTTAGAGAGAGAATCAAGAGATTTTTTATGCTTCAAATGGAGAGTGTTCTCAAATGAGGAATACAAGGGGTATTTATAGGGGGAAGTAGCTTAGGCTCTAAGCTACTCTTCTTATTACAAAATACCCTTAAGAACCTTTTGCTACTTCTACCCCTAAATACCAACAAAAAAAAAAAGAAATACAACTAGAAGAAAATAATAAAAGAAAATACAAAAAGAAAATAAGCCCTAAAATAGAGCCCATTTCCATCAGAATTTATTCATCTTTGGAAGAACTCACGAAATGAACTATGATCAGAAAATTTACCATATTGTGGCGAGCGTCAGTATTATTGACCTCCATGTTGTGAAGTAAGAGTTCATGCCCCTACATTTGGGGTCAAATAAAGCTTACTATTCTATCTTCGGTTTTCTGCCAACCCGAAAGCCTCTATTTTACCGCATAAAACCCTAGCCTCAAAGGTTTCAGTACCTTTACACTACAAAAAATCTACAATCATGGCATTCTTCCTAGTTTCAAAGAGTTGTCCTGCATCATCATCTTTAGCTTATGTATTGTTAATTCATCTACTGTACTAATCTTCTGTACTCTAAATCCTTAAGCATAGACTCCTTAAGGGTTTATTTTCTGTACTCTTTTGGGCTTCGCTCTGAAATTAGTTGCCAGTGAATATATTATGAGAGAATGAAATAGGAGGGGGTAGTTTGGACTTTGCATCAGTTTTAATGAATAATAGATGTCCAAAAGTGCACTCAAGTAGCTGGTTCCAGCTTCAGCAAACTACTTTTGGTTAGTTACTTCTGAAGAATATACCCTATGTATATCCGAACATCTTGTTAATGCAATTATACATTTAAAACTGAAGCCAAGAAAGGCGAGCTGGAGTTGACAAAACAATTCATCCTCACATCTAGATTCTAGAGTGAAGCCTTGTTCTTGTTGTGCATTAACTTTTAGGATTTTTGACTTTCACCCCCACTTTTGTTCTGGCTATTGTGTTCACCCCACCCCCAATTTTCGGAAAATTTGAGATACTACCCCCCAAAGTGTGGCAAAAATTCATAAAGTGTCACCTTTTGAAGGCCTTTTTATGACTCTGTGAGCTTTAGCAACACTTGTGAGGTGTATCCTAAATTTCAGAAAAACGGGGGAGAAACACGGAAATTGCAACGAAAGTGGCTGTGAAGTCAAATTTTCCCTATATTATAGCGGAAGTTTTGCTTTCTCACAGTACGCATGAAGCCACCTTTTGATTTGAGCTTCACTTGTATATCAATATTATCAATGCATTATCTTATAAAGTGAGGCTTTCGTTTCGGCTATTGTGTTTCTCCCATTTAGCATTGCTTTCCCATTTCTACACTAAAGATGATGGATCCATGCTAGTTTGGGGTTGAAACAGACTTCATGGGGTCATCTTACAAAAGGTTGTCACTCTCAATTTTGTTTATTCTCCAAGTAAAAAAAACTCTCAGTGCTTAAATCAGATTATCATTTTTATTTGAAATCAGGTTAAACTTTTGTAGTTACAAAACCATTTTTCGTTCTAGTTGTCTGCTAAGTACTTTAATTGGATGATGCAGTTACGAGCAAAGCTTATCCGTTTTGAAACATGCGAAGCTCAGTAAGGTGGGGATGATAACGAAAACTTCTATAATGTTGGGACTTGGAGAATCTGATGATGAGCTGAAGGAAGCCATGGCTGATTTGAGGGCCATAGATGTTGATATATTGACCCTTGGACAGTATTTACAGGTGAGTTAATCTGTCTTATCTCGGGAAGAGTTTAATGTATCCCGAATTCATAAAATTTTAAGAAGAATTTATTATGGGCCCATAGATTATGCAAGTTGCTTTCGTGTCATTTGGATAATCTTTTGTCTTTGAGGATTAAAGTTCTTTATGTGCTGAATTGTGATGGATAAACTTAAGCTTAAGGCTCTTAGGGTTAGGATGAATCTTGTCTTTTTCTCAAGAAGGCTGCTCAAGCCCCATAGTAATGCATACTCTAAATTATGGAGGAGGGGAATCTTAATTTTGCTCGGGTCATTTGGCCTCTGTTCCCCATTTGTTATGCCCAATATTACCAGATACTGTCTATCCCCTCGCGTTCCCTTATTGAGTACTTTATCATCTCAGACCTCCAAATCTTACGTTCCACTTTTCTTTTAGGAGAACAACAGATTAACGGAGGAAAACAAGAAAGGAGACATGTATATTACAAACATCACTCAATTTTTTACATCTGAGTAGAAAGATCACTCAATTTTTTACATCCAAGTAGATCTACAAAAGCCCTAGGTACTCCAATACTCGATGCCTGATACAAAAACTTTGACCTATTTAAAAAAACGTATATTTGTTTGAGTGTATTCCATTTATAATATATGGCACCCAAGACAATCCACGTCATAGTTCCAACTTCCAAGTGAACAGCAAACCGAAACAATGTCCCAATTAAGTCTACCTGCAACGTATGGCATTATAGCGTACCACGTACCTGTACTCATAACAAGCACCTAAGCGTTTGGCATTTGCCATAAATCACTTGGGAGTCCTAAAGTTTAAACTTTTATCAATTTGGATACCTTTTTCACTTTCTGGACATGTTCTTACACTTTTTGTGACTTTTATCGTAAAAAGTAAAAATGGTAGCCAAAGTTATGTACATCATAACAAACGGGGACCATAAGGACAAATGACCAGCTACTTTATTATATGATATGTTTAGTACTACTATTATTTTGAAGTAGTATTTATCTTTTCTTTTTATCATTTGGTTACCTTAATTTATTTAGGTGTCTGTCTCTTTAAATTATTGCGAGTCTACAAATAAAGGCCCTCTCCCACTGTAGTAATCACTTTAATTTTGAATTTTGATTATTAATGAGAAGGATAGATTGAGGAGATAAACCGTATTTCTTCTATATGTTTGTGTGCGTAAGTGTTTGTAAAGCATATTTAATCAAAATTTAGTAATTCTAACGCCTACTTTGGTTCAGGGTGAAAAATCTCCGAACCGAACTGGGCCAAAGTTTTTAGAATTCACTTAAGTTTGTGTACTGCTTCATGTGAGACCTCTAAGCTACACTAGTATTAATTTGTAATTGTACTATTGGTGCAGCCAACTCCGTTACACCTGACCGTCAAAGAGTACGTTACACCTGAGAAATTTGCCTCGTGGAAAGATTATGGAGAATCCATTGGTTTCCGTTATGTAGCGAGTGGACCGCTGGTAAATTTCTATATCTAACTTGTGTTTAAGTGATTACGGTCTATAATTCGTACGATCTCTAGGAAGTTAATATGAACTTATACTGGAAAAAAATAGAGTAACGGGAGAGAAACCCGCTTCGAGGGGGGATAAACCTCCAATGGATGCTTTGATGGAGTTCAACTCCAACAAAACAAACACAATTTTCTGCAAAATGATCCATTTCATTACCTTAGTACACCTTTATATAGTTTATATGGCTTAATGAAATTTTGTTCTCAGTTTTTATATTTAATAAATTTCTGTTTCCTAGCAAAAAAAAATGATTATACAACTTAACAACTATAAGACTCTGATTTAGGAGATACTTTCAGACAGTCACTACTACTCAGATTCAATTTAGCTACCACTAACATGTTGACTGATTCAACACAAAATATTTTAAAAACTTGACACAATAGTATCCCAATACATAGTGACATATGAAAAGTAAAATAAGAAATATTTTGATTGGATGGTAAGAGCAGACACACAAATTAGCCTCGTTGACTGGACAAATAGGATGTGTGGATTTCAAAAATTAGTTTAAACTCTTAGGTTTCTTGTGAACTCATTTATGTGATCATGGGCTAGATTGATTTGGTTTTGACCCAGCTGTAGTGAAAATAATGCTGGGCAAATAGATTAAACTTCTTAGTTTCTGTTAATAAGAGTATCTACGGAGTTGTAGAATAATATGCTACGGTGATAGGATAAATTTAGGCCTTGTTTAGTTCAAGGTGAAATATTTTTCATTTAGGTGCAGAGTAAAATGGTCAAAAGTATTTTCACATTTTCAGATTGTAGAAAGAAAATTATTCAAATAATATTGTAAATACATGTACACTCTGTAATTATTTGATTCTGGAACAAATATTGAATAGAATTCGATTCCATATAGATGAAAATACTTTTGACATGGGTTACCTTGGTCACAAAGTTGAAAAATTGTTTGATAAGTTAAAAAATGAGATGATTGACTAGGTTAGATATTCTCTTACTTTTATGGTTTTCTATGGAATCTAATTCTTACCAGACGCCCCCACAATTGTATTCTACGAAGATATGGAGAAGTAACACTCTAGTAGCCACTCATCTAAAATTGCATTGTTTTGTTTAATTTACTTCCAATTTCACAATTAAACATACCCTTAGGTGAAAAATATCTTAGCTTAAACCCAATGGACCCATATATGAGAGTTAAGAGCACTGCGTGCATAGATAGCTCACACGACAATGGCTTTGTCCAACATTTTAAGGACCTTGGGCGAACAACCAATTGAGGGCCCCTTTACATATTAAAAAAAATTGAAATTAAAGAAAATGTTTTCTCGCACTTTTTGATGCAAAACTATCAATTAAATCATCAGATTTAATTTTCTTAACAAATCTTTCTCAATTGATAACATAACTAAGCCATTTAATTTTTCTTGTGACATGGTAGAACGAAGGTAAGATTTTATTATTTAACTTTGAAAAACTTCTTTCGGCCAAGACAACCATAACGGGTATTGTCAAAGTTATTCTATTAACAATCCAAGCTTTTGGAAAACAACAGTTCATTCTTTTAATATAGTCTAACACCTCAATTGGTTGTTTAGTTTCTTTTGGTAAAGACGTTTTCAAAATTTGCAATTATATAAACAATTAATTTCCATCAATATCACAACTATTGTCATGTGTTAAGTAATTTTCAAACTTAATACAATAACTATTTATACTCTCATCATCAAAAGTGTTTAACTTGTTCAAATCAAACAAAAATCCAAAAGTATCATCATATTTTTTTAAATTGTTCAAATCTAGTTGTAAGTGGCATAAACGTTTGATCTATTATATGTAAGAAGTAATTAATTCTAAACGATTCTTCTAGTGGTGATTGTCTAATCCTGTCACTAGTATTCTCATCAAAATGTGTTTTTCTATAAATAGAGTGCTGTCGAAATTTTGTGGGTGTGGGGTAGGTATTGACGAGGAGAGGGAGAGAGGTGTCGAGAGAGAGGGGGAAATGGTTTGGGGGGGGGGGCTGTTTTTTTTCGGCTTTGTGTGAGAGAAAAGAGAGAGAAGAGAAGTTGCTAAGAGAGAGAGAAAGATTAGTATTTTTGGAAAGCAAAGAAAGTGGGTTCGGTGGGTTTAATAGTGGGTTGGATTGGGTGAGTTATTTGGACGTATTTTGATTGGGCTATAAAATAAGTAGAGAATTAAGGTAAAGGTCATGTTCCTTCCTATATTTGGATTTTTAGAATAATGCTTTTTAAGTTTATAAATCTAGTCCTTGTGGTACAATAGCATTTATTTGGGTCCGCGCCAGCGGCACCATTTTCACCATTTTTCATGGTGTTTTTAGTACAGGGACTAAATTTATAAAATGATATGGAGTGTCCTATTTTTACACTTTGAAAATTATGAGGACCTTTTCCCAAAACCCCCTAAAATAAATTGGATTAGTTTTATTACTCTACTCTACGTGTAATGGGTCTATTTGATCTTATTTTAGGGCCTTTTTATTTTGTAATTTGTTATAACTGGACTAAATTTTATTTATTTTGGGGCTCTTTTTAAGTAGTAAACTCTAATTATAATTGTAAACCGAACAGGCCCTAAACTTTTATCAGAATTGTATTTAAACACATAAAATAGCATTATAGTTGCAAACCAAACAGGTCCTAAGCTTTTTTATACCCATTTTTTTTATACCTATTTTATTTTCTATTTTTATTATTATTATTATTATTTTTTTATTTTCAACTTTGGAGCCCCGGTTAATAGGGGCCCTAGGCGACCACCTAACCCGCCTATAAGGAAAGCCGACCCTATTTGCCTTTCACTTATAAATGGACAACCCTTTGTTGTTCAACTAAGAGAGTTTGTTGTATGACAACTTAAATTTACAGTTTCTTAAATTGATCATTCACCTATCCAAGAGAATTTAAATTTATCCTACAAAAATGCACTCATTGTGAGTATCCATATAATTTACATTGATAGGATTCTGACAGTGGTTCCTTCACATATTTTGAATTTTCAGGTTCGATCGTCATACAGGGCAGGTGAGCTCTTTGTTAAGACCATGGTGAAAGAAAGTGCCAGAAACACCTTCAATGTGTCGCGATAATTTTTTAATTGATATATATGTAGTTGCAATGGTGAACTTCAATGTTGACGGATTTAAGACATGATTAGAACATGGGAACATAGCAGTTGCAGCTAGTGCAACTTTGTTCTAGAGGTATCCTCAGATCTTGAAGGGTGATTCTTATTTTTATTAGAATGTTATTTTAGGGAAAGGGTCTGAATTTCTGAAAATCATAAAATAATTTATATAATAGGGATTTTTTTTTTTGTGATTCTTTGTAATCTTATGTGAGAGACTAGTATTAATGTTTCAGATTCACAAAGGTGTAAGAAAAACAACACCCGAACCCACAAGTGCCTTGCTACGTTCCCTTCTTTTCTCCCTTTATTCCATTGTTGGTTACAAAGATCACTTCATAGTTATACATAGCATGCGTCAGGGGTGCACACGGTTCAGTTTGGATCGGTTTTGGTACTAATCCGAGAACCGAACCGACCTGGGTCGGTTTCAAATTTTTGGAACCGGAACCGAACCGACTTTAATACAGAACCGAACCAAACCGAACCGACGGTTCCTGGATCGGATCGGATCGGTTTTCGGTTCCAAAATCATATTTCATAACTAATTTTTTTTAAGATTAATGTGTTTCATAACTAATTTTTTTTAAGATTAATGTGTTTCATAACTAATTTTTTTAAGGTCAAAATTAATTTTGACCTCAGTAACTTAAGTTAGAAACTCAAATAATCACAAAAATATAAATTACAAGTGTTAAATATATTAAACAAATATATATATGTAATTATAAATCGGTTGGTCCCGGATTGGTTCGGATCGGATCGGTTTTCGGATCGGATTGGGTTTTTTTACCCTGGAACCGAGAACCGAACCGATGTATCGTTTTTTTTTTTTTCAAACCGGAACCGAACCATTGAGCAAAAAAATCGATCCAAACCGAACCAATGCAGTCGGTTTGGTTCGGTTTATCGGATTTTCGGTTTTGGTGTGCACCCCTAGCATGCGTGTTTGCATAAGTTGAAATTTGGCATTTTGTGAGGTTTTTTCACTTGCATAATATATATTTTGTTTGTATTGCATTTGGACTTCCATTCAAACTTGCAAAATAGGAACAGTTGTGTCCATTTTAATGTGTAGTCACATTTTTATGCGGCCCTTGGAGAGATTTATAAATGATAAATAAATCTCGAAAATAGGAATAAACGTACTCAAAATGACTTGACACGACACTCAGTATTTGGAGAACCCTAAGGCCATCCACAATGGGTACTCTAATATCATTGTGGATCCTTTATTTTTGGTGTTTTTGCCTCACAATGGGGGGTAAATCCCTTAAAATTTGGAACGAATCCGCTTACCGTCCCATAAACGAAGGGGAGGGATAAGGGATTCATTAGTGTGCCAGAAGCGAGGAAAAGAAGTGCGCCTCATGTTAGGTGCAAAACTGTTGGCCGCCCGACATAAAAGAAATATATTATTTGAACGGCTACATTTGCAACGACTATAGCAATGGTAAGTGCCACGTAGGCCAAGCGCAAAATTGTTGACCACCTAGCCCAGGCGAACAATAGTTTCTCGCCCCCACCCTGTTTTATAGTATTTGCGTTGCGAATCTTGTCCGTCATATCGTCCCACAATACCATAAGTTTATAGTTGTAATACCCCGCCCCGATTAATTAACTAAAATTATATATAGAGATTTTTAAATTTGGAGGAACAAATAATAATTACGAAATTTGGAGCAATAAATTGGATTGTATTAAAAGAATTTTTAGATTTTACATCATATGAGGACCATATGGAATTATTGGTTAGAAAGTAATTAAAACATATGGGCATTTATTAGATTTCAGATGACTGTTGGGGGCAAGTGTGCAAGTCTAGAAAAGGTAGAAATTGTAAGAGAAATTTCATTCGTGCTGACTAGTCGTTCAAATGACTTCCTTGTCGTTCGAACGACATTCACCGTCGTTCGCGCCTGTCAGATTGCCACTACTGCTGTTTGAAATGTTGTCTGCATCGTGACCTTTGGATCAATATTGATCGGTGTGCTGTCGATTTAGGAGTAATTACGTACCAGATATAGGAAGGTTTTTGCTGGTGAGGTTGCCTCCTTTGGGTAACAGCTCCTTGGTTTGGGTATAAGAGGGAAATCGTATGAGGTTGAGAGAGGAAAAACTCGATCAAATTTCTAACTTCCCCCTCTCTCTAAGCTCACAACTCTCTCATTTTGGTGCACTGCCTTACGCCGGTTTAGACTTCAACCTTACACCCACACCACTAAACACTTATACGTCCATTGTAAATCTATGGCTACGTGGGATAGAAGCTGTTGTTGGAAGTCTTTGATGGGTGTTTGAGGAGGTGTTGTTAGAAGAAGATAACGGTATTATTGGAGGTATTTGAAGAGGGTTCTAATGGAACTTTCTTCAAGGGCAACTTGGTGGTGCAAGACAATCCCTTTAAGGCCACCTTAGGATGTGGGGGGTTGTCATCTTCCTTGATTCTTCCATGCCTTCTCCTGATTTGGACTTTATTTGAGGTGGGAAACACTAACTTAATTTAAGTTTAATGAGTAGTATATTTCAGCATGTTGTTTACATATATTAGGTTAAATATATGTGTGTAGTTTATTGGCTTGCATCCTAGTGTTGATCAATAACCATATTGCTATTGCATGAGATAGTATCAAATGATGATATAAAATGGGTCTTGAAATTTCAGAATATAATAATAAATATTTTTAAAGGATAAAAATGTGAGAAAATGTTATTTTAGCATATTTTCTAGTAAAAGAAAACGATGGATATTTTTATGGGATAAAAATGTGAGAAAATATTATTTTAACATATTTTCTAGTAAAAGAAAACAATGGACATTTTTATGGGATAAAATTGTGAGAAAATGTTATTTTAGCATATTTTCTAGTAAAAAATAAATAAATAACGGACATTTTATGGAGTAAATGTATGAAAATGTTATTTTAGTGTGTTTTCTAGCAAAAACTAATATTGGACTTATGGAATAATTTTTTTTTAGGAATTATTACTCTTGGTTAGAATGAAAGGAAAATACATGTTTGTTGCAAATGGTGTAAATTCTAGAATGAATGTATGTATGAACTATGTAAACGGATTTTTGAATATTAAAGTCCACTTTCTCATGCACAAAAACTTGTAATATTTTGGTAATAGATATGTGAACAAGTTTAAGGAAAGCCTTGTTGGGTCTAAACATTAAATAAGACAAATGAAAGTTTTGATCTTAAAGAATGTGTGAAAGTTGGGCAAATGTGTGATATTAAATGTAACACCCTGCCCGCCCGGGGAGAGCGAACGGAACGCTACTATCGATAAAACTAAACTAATCCACAAACAACAAGGTATAGAGCATCTAAATCCCACAATAAAACAAGAAACCACTATTCTCATCTTCAAATTAATACACCAAATCTCTCGAAATAATTACAACAATCTAACTATCTCGAAAATAAAATAAATCTCCAAATGCTCTATACATAAAAATAAATACAAGTCTTCTCATCTCTTGTATTAAAAATTCTTCCCAAATAATCCTCGCTAAAATCATCCCAATTGGTCCATAGCACTCAAATCCGTGCTCACCTGCCAACTAAGAAAAAGATGGGGAAGTACACAATACGACAGGAATATGCTTAACAAAGATGTTAGCGATGAACAAAGCGCAACAATACGACTACGAATACTCAAATCAAATAATGCAAATCTCAATAGCATTTTATCAATAAATTTCTCAACAACACATTAACCGGAGTCACCAGGCCTCACCATACCGCGCCATACTTTATCAAGTAGCCGAAAAAGGAGTCTTGGCGGGTGCCCAACATCACTGCCATATTAAAATCTCATGACAGCGTGCTCAAAACAACATGAATAATACCTCATGAATGAAAATAATTCCAACAATTATTTTTCCAGATTTCCAAGAATTTAACGATTCAAAATATGAGTTCAATTAACAAGAATTCAACGGAATAAACACTCGCGAGATTTCAGGAGCATATTGTGTAAAATTCCATACCTCAAAATCATCAAATGAATCATCGCATAATTCAGCCTCAAAAGCTAATCACACCATCACGTTCCTCTCGCGAAAATAATCAAATCTCGTTCTAGCTCAAACTCGAGAAAACACCAAATAAGCTTTCTAATCTAAGGTTGAAATCTTGAATAAGTTTGGGGCTATGGTTTGTAGATGAAAGGGAGTAATTTTGGAGAGGTCTTCTGGTTGAAAAGTTTGAGAAAAAGTGATTTGAAAAGCCAAGCCACGAATTTGTTGATATATAAATGATTAAGTGTTTGATTAAGAAAAGAGTTCTAATCGGATACAAACACTAAAAATTTTATTCCGGACAATCGGACCGTTGGAATCGCTTGAAATTTTAGTATGTTCTAGCGAACGGCGAGACATGACTGCTGACAAAAATTCAGCTTGATCGGACGGTCGGATTTCTAAAAATATTATTTTTACTAGAGAGTTTTATGTTCCGAGGACTCTTAGAGAGTTTTATGTTTTGAGGACTCTTCTGAATAATAAAAATTCAATTAAAACTCCATTTTAATTCCGATTTCGAAATCGTTTGAAATTCTCGCCTTTAAAAATAATAACCAACATATTTGAGCAATAAAAATAATTTTATCTCAAAATTTATTTTCCTCTATATTTCGAAAATACCCCAAAAATTATACGGGTTGTTACACTTCCCCACTAACAATGGAATTTCGCCCTCGAAATTCACCGAATACCTAACTCTAAAAAATCAGGCCAACAATCTCCAAAAATAATCTCGTCACCAAAAAAATAATTCCTCACATCTAATCTAGATGCCTAACGCGAAACGATTATCTAAAATAATCTATCTCCAAAAATATGCGCCACAAAAACGCAACAGACCCAAAACCCAAGACCCGAGGGTTGTCGTATACCTAAGCTCTGATACCATTCTGTAACACCCCGCCCGCCCGGGGAGAGCGAACGGAGCGCTACTATCGATAAAACTAAACTAATCCACAAACAACAAGGTATAGAGCATCTAAATCCCACAATAAAACAAGAAACCACTATTCTCATCTTCAAATTAATACAACAAATCTCTCGAAATAATTACAACAATCTAACTATCTCGAAAATAAAATAAATCTCCAAATGCTCTATACATCAAAATAAATACAAGTCTTCTCATCTCTTGTATTAAAAATTCTTCCCAAATAATCCTCGCTAAAATCATCCCAATTGGTCCATAGCACTCAAATCCGTGCTCACCTGCCAACTAAGAAAAAGATGGGGAAGTACACAATACGACATAAATATGCTCAACAAAGATGTTAGCGATGAACAAATCGCAACAATACGACTACGAATACTCAAATCAAATAATGCAAATCTCAATAGCATTTTATCAATAAATTTCTCAACAACAAATTAACCGGAGTCACCAGGCCTCACCATACCGCGCCATACTTTATCAAGTAGCCGGAAAAGGAGTCTTGGCGGGTGCCCAACATCAGTGCCATATTAAAATCTCATGACAGCGTGCTCAAAACAACATGAATAATACCCCATGAATGAAAATAATTCCAACAATTATTTTTCCAGATTTCCAAGAATTTAACGATTCAAAATATGAGTTCAATTAACAAGAATTCAACGGAATAAACACTCGCGAGATTTCAGGAGCATATTGTGTAAAACCCCATACCTCAAAATCATCAAATGAATCATCGCATAATTCAGCCTCAAAAGCTAATCACACCATCACGTTCCTCTCGCGAAAATAATCAAATCTCGTTCTAGCTCAAACTCGAGAAAACACCAAATAAGCTTTCTAATCTAAGGTTGAAATCTTGAATAAGTTTGGGGTTATGGTTTGTAGATGAAAGGGAGTAATTTTGGAGAGGTCTTCTGGTTGAAAAGTTTGAGAAAAAGTGATTTGAAAAGCCAAGCCACGAATTTGTTGATATATAAATGATTAGTGTTTGATTAAGAAAAGAGTTCTAATCGGATACAAACACTAAAAATTTTATTCCGGACAATCGGACCGTTGGAATCGCTTGAAATTTTAGTATGTTGTAGCGAACGGCGAGACAGGACTACTGACAAAAATTCAGCTTGATCGGACGGTCAGATTTCTAAAATTATTATTTTTACTATAGCGTTTTATGTTCCGAGGACTCTTAGAAAGTTTTATGTTTTGAGGACTCTTCTAAATAATAAAAATTCAATTAAAACTCCATTTTAATTCCGATTTCGAAATCGTTTGAAATTATCGCCTTTAAAAATAATAACCAACATATTTGAGCAATAAAAATAATTTTATCTCAAAATTTATTTTCCTCTATATTTCGAAAATACCCCAAAAATTATGCGGGTTGTTACACTTCCCCACTAACAATGAAATTTCGCCCTCGAAATTCACTGAATACCTAACTCTCAAAAATCAGTCGAACAATCTCAAAAAATAATCTCGTCACCCAAAAAATAATTCCTCACATTTAATCTAGATGCCTAACGCGAAATGATTATCTAAAATAATCTATTTCCAAAAATTAGCGCCACAAAAACGCAACAGACCCAAAACCCAAGACCCGAGGGTTGTCGTATACCTAAGCTCTGATACCATTCTGTAACACCCCGCCTGCCCGGGGAGAGCGAATGGAGCGCTACTATCGATAAAACTAAACTAATCCACAAACAATAAAGTATAGAGCATCTAAATCCCACAATAAAACAAGAAACCACTATTCTCATCTTCAAATTAATACAACAAATCTCTCGAAATAATTACAACAATCTAACTATCTCGAAAATAAAATAAATCTCTAAATGCTCTATACATCAAAATAAATACAAGTATTCTCATCTCTTGTATTAAAAATTCTTCCCAAATAATCCTCGCTAAAATCATCCCAATTGGTCCATAGCACTCAAATCCGTGCTCACCTTCCAACTAAGAAAAAGATGGGGAAGTACACAATACGATAGGAATATGCTCAACAAAGATGTTAGCGATGAACAAAGCGCAACAATACGACTACGAATACTCAAATCAAATAATGCAAATCTCAATAGCATTTTATCAATAAATTTCTCAACAACACATTAACCGGAGTCACCAGGCCTCACCATACCGCGCCATACTTTATCAAGTAGCCGGAAAAGGAGTCTTGGCGGGTGCCCAACATCACTGCCATATTAAAATCTCATGACAGCGTGCTCAAAACAACATGAATAATACCTCATGAATGAAAATAATTCCAACAATTATTTTTCCAGATTTCCAAGAATTTAACGATTCAAAATATGAGTTCAATTAACAAGAATTCAACGGAATAAACACTCGCGAGATTTCAGGAGCATATTGTGTAAAACCCCATACCTCAAAATCATCAAATGAATCATCGCATAATTCAGCCTCAAAATCTAATCACACTATCACGTTCCTCTCGTGAAAATAATCAAATCTCGTTCTAGCTCAAACTCGAGAAAACACCAAATAAGCTTTCTAATCTAAGGTTGAAATCTTGAATAAGTTTGGGGCTATGGTTTGTAGATGAAAGGGAGTAATTTTGGAGAGGTCTTCTGGTTGAAAAGTTTGAGAAAAAGTGATTTGAAAAGCCAAGCCACGAATTTGTTGATATATAAATGATTAAGTGTTTGATTAAGAAAAGAGTTCTAATCGGATACAAACACTAAAAATTTTATTCCGGACAATCGGACCGTTGGAATCGCTTGAAATTTTAGTATGTTCTAGAGAACGGCGAGACAGGACTGCTGACAAAAATTCAGCTTGATCGGACGGTCGAATTTCTAAAAATATTATTTTTACTAGAGAGTTTTATGTTCCGAGGACTCTTAGAGAGTTTTATGTTTTGAGGACTCTTCTAAATAATAAAAATTCAATTAAAACTCCATTTTAATTCCGATTTCGAAATCGTTTGAAATTCTCGCCTTTAAAAATAATAACCAACATATTTGAGCAATAAAAATAATTTTATCTTAAAATTTATTTTCCTCTATATTTCGAAAATACCCCAAAAATTATGCGGGTTGTTACACTCCCCACTAACAATGGAATTTCGCCCTCGAAATTCACCGAATACCTAACTCTCAAAAATCAGGCCAACAATCTCCAAAAATAATCTCGTCACCCAAAAAATAGTTCCTCACATCTAATCTAGATGCCTAACACGAAACGATTATCGAAAATAATCTATCTCCAAAAATATGCGCCACAAAAACGCAACAGACCCAAAACCCAAGACCCGAGGGTTGTTGTATACCTAAGCTCTGATACCATTCGGTAACACCCCGCCCGCCCGGGGAGAGCGAACGGAGCGCTACTATCGATAAAACTAAACTAATCCACAAACAACAAGGTATAGAGCATCTAAATCCCACAATAAAACAAGAAACCACTATTCTCATCTTCAAATTAATACAACAAATCTCTCGAAATAATTACAACAATCTAACTATCTCGAAAATAAAATAAATCTCCAAATGCTCTATACATCGAAATAAATACAAGTCTTCTCATCTCTTGTATTAAAAATTCTTCCCAAATAATCCTCGCTAAAATCATCCCAATTGGTCCATAGCACTCAAATCCGTGCTCACCTGCCAACTAAAAAAAAGATGGGGAAGTACACAATACGACAGGAATATGCTCAACAAAGATGTTAGCGATGAACAAATCGCAACAATACGACTACGAATACTCAAATCAAATAATGCAAATCTCAATAGCATTTTATCAATAAATTTCTCAACAACACATTAACCGGAGTCACCAGGCCTCACCATACCGCGCCATACTTTATCAAGTAGCCGGAAAAGGAGTCTTGGCGGGTGCCCAACATCACTGGCATATTAAAATCTCATGACAGCGTGCTCAAAACAACATGAATAATACCTCATGAATGAAAATAATTCCAACAATTATTTTTCCAGATTTCCAAGAATTTAACGATTCAAAATATGAGTTCAATTAACAAGAATTCAACGGAATAAACACTCGCGAGATTTCAGGAGCATATTGTGTAAAACCCCATACCTCAAAATCATCAAATGAATTATCGCATAATTCAGCCTCAAAATCTAATCACACCATCACGTTCCTCTCGCGAAAATAATCAAATCTCGTTCTAGCTCAAACTCGAGAAAACACCAAATAAGCTTTCTAATCTAAGGTTGAAATCTTGAATAAGTTTGGGGCTATGGTTTGTAGATGAAAGGGAGTAATTTTGGAGAGGTCTTCTGGTTGAAAAGTTTGAGAAAAAGTGATTTGAAAAGCCAAGCCACGAATTTGTTGATATATAAATGATTAAGTGTTTGATTAAGAAAAGAGTTCTAATCGGATACAAACACTAAAATTTTTATTTCGGACAATCGGACCGTTGGAATCGCTTGAAATTTTAGTATGTTGTAGCGAACGGCGAGATATGACTGGTGACAAAAATTCAGCTTGATCGGACGGTCGAATTTCTAAAAATATTATTTTACTAGAGAGTTTTATGTTCCGAGGACTCTTAGAGAGTTTTATGTTTTGAGGACTCTTTTAAATAATAAAAATTCAATTAAAACTCCATTTTAATTCCGATTTCGAAATAGTTTGAAATTCTCGCCTTTAAAAATAATAACCAACATATTTGAGCAATAAAAATAATTTTATCTCAAAATTTATTTTCCTCTATATTTCGAAAATACCCCAAAAATTATGCGGGTTATTACACTTCCCCACTAACAATGGAATTTCGCCCTCGAAATTCACCGAATACCTAACTCTAAAAAATCAAGCCAACAAACTCCAAAAATAATCTCGTCACCAAAAAAATAATTCCTCACATCTAATCTAGATGCCTAACGCGAAACGATTATCTAAAATAATCTATCTCCAAAAATATGCGCCACAAAAACGCAACAGACCCAAAACTCAAGACCCGAGGGTTGTCGTATACCTAAGCTCTGATACCATTCTGTAACACCCCGCCCGCCCGGGGAGAGCGAACGGAGCGCTACTATCGATAAAACTAAACTAATCCACAAATAACAAGGTATAGAGCATCTAAATTCCACAATAAAACAAGAAACCACTATTCTCATCTTCAAATTAATACAACAAATCTCTCGAAATAATTACAACAATCTAACTATCTCGAAAATAAAATAAATCTCCAAATGCTCTATACATCAAAATAAATACAAGTCTTCTCATCTCTTGTATTAAAAATTCTTCCCAAATAATCCTCGCTAAAATCATCCCAATTGGTCCATAGCACTCAAATCCGTGCTCACCTTCCAACTAAGAAAAAGATGGGGAAGTACACAATACGATAGGAATATGCTCAACAAAGATGTTAGCGATGAACAAAGCGCAACAATACGACTACGAATACTCAAATCAAATAATGCAAATCTCAATAGCATTTTATCAATAAATTTCTCAACAACTCATTAACCGGAGTCACCAGGCCTCACCATACCGCGCCATACTTTATCAAGTAGCAGGAAAAGGAGTCTTGGCGGGTGCCCAACATCACTGCCATATTAAAATCTCATGACAGCGTGCTCAAAACAACATGAATAATACCTCATGAATGAAAATAATTCCAACAATTATTTTTCCAGATTTCCAAGAATTTAACGATTCAAAATATGAGTTCAATTAACAAGAATTCAACGGAATAAACACTCGCGAGATTTCAGGAGCATATTGTGTAAAACCCCATACCTCAAAATCATCAAATGAATTATCGCATAATTCAGCCTCAAAATCTAATCACACCATCACGTTCCTCTCGCGAAAATAATCAAATCTCGTTCTAGCTCAAACTCGAGAAAACACCAAATAAGCTTTCTAATCTAAGGTTGAAATCTTGAATAAGTTTGGGGCTATGGTTTGTAGATGAAAGGGAGTAATTTTGGAGAGGTCTTCTGGTTGAAAAGTTTGAGAAAAAGTGATTTGAAAAACCAAGCCACGAATTTGTTGATATATAAATGATTAAGTGTTTGATTAAGAAAAGAGTTTTAATCGGATACAAACACTAAAAATTTTATTCCGGACAATCGGACCGTTGAAATCGCTTGAAATTTTAGTATGTTCTAGCGAACGATGAGACAGGACTGCTGACAAAAATTCAGCTTGATCGGACGGTCGAATTTCTAAAAATATTATTTTTACTAGAGAGTTTTATGTTCCGAGGACTCTTGGAGAGTTTTATGTTTTGAGGACTCTTCTAAATAATAAAAATTCAATTAAAACTCCATTTTAATTCCAATTTCGAAATCGTTTGAAATTCTCGCCTTTAAAAATAATAACCAACATATTTGAGCAATAAAAATAATTTTATCTCAAAATTTATTTTCCTCTATATTTCGAAAATACCCCAAAAATTATGCGGGTTGTTACATTAAATAAGTGTTAAAATGGCTAAGGTGTTTTAAATGTTAAGTTGGAAACTTAATAACCATTTTGAGAAATAACACTTGTTAGGGAACTAAATTGCAAGTTTGGTAAACAAAGGGTAAATTGGTAATTTACTTAAAGTAGAAAATTTTTATGGAATAAAAATGTTAAAGAATGTCTTTACACTAATGTGTAAGAAAATGAATTAAGTCCTAAAGCGTGAATGGATTTAGTATAAATCACATGTGTGTGGATAAGGGACTTAAAGAAGAAAAGAAATAATTTTTCAAGTGTTAATGTAAAAACGAACGGTTAAGTCCGTGTTTTGGCTTTGGCCGGGTAAAAGTAAAGAAGTGGTGTAATGTGGACATTTGTAAAATGTTACAACACATGAAAGGAACTCGGATGACACCAGGATAAAGCAAGAAGAGTCCGGAGCCCTTAAGTGAAAAGCCCTAAATCACTGGCCAGAGCATAAGGTGCGCATAGTCATCGGTATGGAGCTCGTGTAAGAATGCGGTTAATCGAAAGATTCCAAGAAAAGATAAAGAAAATATGGAACGTATCAAGAAATGGGTTGTGTGGTAATGTATTAATACAACTGTTGATGTAAAAAACTAGATTATATCTAATTAATCAATCACAGATAAAAATGAATAAATAAGACAAAGGATTTTTAAAGTGGTTCAGCCTTATGAAAATGGCCTACGTCCACTGTTTTTGTATTGCTGACTGTTTGCCTTGAATCTCGATGATATGTTCACTATGAGATCCAAAGTCCTCTTCTTATGAGGATGTTACAATGTATTTATAGCCTTGAGGCTGTACATATGAAAAGGTAATGCGCTGTTATCTAGTAGAGATATATATCTGTACAATAATAATGCGCATTTAATGCGTAGCCGCCTTTTGGTTTTTCTTGATTTGGATGCTATGCACGCTAAGTATCTCGGACCGCTTAAGTTGCTCGGTATGTTTAAGTAGCTCAGAGCGCCTGAGTAGCTCGCCGACAGTATATTGTTCGTTGAAAGTATTTGTATTTGTTATATATGTTGACACGTGTCTTCATATGATTGGTCCACGTCAGCTGACTAAATTTGGTATCAACAGAAGCCCCCAATATTTCACAGTTGAGGTTGAAGAAGAGTGTGGAACATTTTGTTTGAAAACTGCTCGGATTACTGGTCTTCAGAGATTTAGGCAGATTTTCATTGTATATAATTCCTTTTTGAGCGCATAATATCAAGCTTCATAAATATTTTGAATTTTCACGATCACTTCGATATTCGTGCCCTTTTTTCTCTTTTAGCCGCCGGAAACGCAAACGTCTTTCCTTGTGATCATTGCTTTTCTCTATTCCCGAGGTAAAGTATTTAAGGGCGACAGAAATACTATCGTCTTCTACTTTTCAAATCTATATTCTGAACTCTTCATTTTCTCTCTATCTTGTGCCTTCGTTCTTTCCACCATTCATTGTCAACCGATCTCTTTTTCTTTTGTAAGGTTTTCTTCCTTCTTCTTTATTTACTTTATTCACCATGGTTTGTCTTGTTGAATAGTTGGATAAATTTCGGTCTGATTTTTCAATCCCTTCGTGGGTTATTTTGGAAGAACTTTCTTGTCCTTCTGATTTATTTTCTTTGGCGGAGGGACACTGGTTCCCAGCTCTTTTTGTAGCTGAGTGTGGCTTTTCTTTCCCGCCAAATCCCCTGTGTTTGGAGTTTTGCCAATATTTCGATATTGTACCTGCAAGAGTAGCTCCAAATACATGGAGGGTAGTTAATGGCGTATATAGGTTGATTCAACTTCATGGAACTCATTTGGTAATTCCAAAAATTATGTATTGCTAAGATGGGTTACCAGTGACACTACTTTCTATTTAAAAACTAGGTTTTCGAATAGAGCTTTAGTTGTCAATCTTCCCGATGCCAATAAGGATTATTTTGATCATGGGGTTGTGATGAAAAATTGGAAACACCCTCCATTAAATGGAAATAATGTGTACCAAGGTCCTAGGTGTCCGCTTTATGGCTATGGGATAGGTTATTTTTATTTTTTGATCTTATTTTTTTATGTTCGATGAAATGCATCACTAGCATTAGTTTTGTTTGCTACAGTTGACAGTAAAAGGAAGCCCCCAAAGGAGATTGACGTTAACATAAAAAATTTAAAACTTATCTGAAGCTTGCATCAGTCGATTAATGGAGAGCACGTGAGGTCCGCTTCATATTTGTTGAGATACAGAAGATCCACTTCATCTTTCATTGATCGTCCTATGGTGGTTGATCTTGATCGGATACTAACTTCTGAAATAAGTGTGCTATTACTGATCTGATGAAGAAGAGGAAGGCTCCTGCATTTTTTGACAAGTCTGCCCTTGCCGCTGAAAGGGTAAAGAAGAATAAGCAGGATGTACCAGATGAGGGGACCAAGATTGTAGATGTACCCCCATTTACTGCTGCTAAGGAAACTGGAAAGAAGCCCCCGTGCCTTCAAAAGAGGTAGCACCTTCGATTGAAACTGTTTCCATATCACAAGGAGAGATATCATCTTTAATTGAAAGTGCTCCTATGAGGAGATTAAAAAGATGTCCTATTGAGAGCCCTGTTGACTCTGTTTCTCAACCTTCAAATGCTGAGGGTAATGTTCCAGCTCTTATTCCTCCGAGCTCTTCTATGGGCTTGATTAGATCTTGGACTGTCCCAGAATTCCAAGGTATTGAAGACACCTTTTCTCGTGAGAGAATTACTACTTTGGCTGCTCAACACATTACGTCAATAAGTATCATTAGCCTGAGTCCTTTATCCTCTAGTACCATATTCTTATGTTAAATTAAACTTCTTTCTATTTTCAGCTCGTGACGTGTTTCAATAGTATTTTGAAGAAAGATGAAGCCATCAGGGCTTCCTCCTCCTCGGGTGGGGTAGAAGAATCTTTTTCTGGATTAACTCAATCTTTGAAGGAATCTCGTCAGAAGTACGAGGAAGACAAAAATGCATGGGAGAAATAATTCAAGTTTGTTGAAATAAATCGAGATCAAGCTGTGACTGCCTCCAAAGAGTTGGAGAAGAAATTAAAGGACGCTGAACAACATGAAAAGGAGCTTGAAGTCAAGCTTAAATCTACCGAGAAAAATGTCACCAAGCTTCAAGATGCTGAACGACGTAAGACAGAGGTAGAAGAAAAATTGAAATCTACCGAAGAGCTCCTTAGGGAAAAGACTTCCTTGGAGAGAGCAAAAAGGAAAGTTGCTGTTAAGAAATCTTTTAGTGCTGGTTGGGACAAGGGTTGGAATAAGGGCCTGGCTGTTATGTCTTCTCAAATTTAGTATGCTAGTGTAAAGTATTTTAGGGCTGGATGGATAGCAGCTTTGAAGAAATTGAATGTTGTTGAAGATTCTGAGTTGTTCCAGGAGCATACTCATGGCCCTCCTCCCTCTCCTGGGGAAGAAGAAGAAGATGAAGATGCATCAGATGAGTCTTCTATGATGATAGGAGAGAAGGTCCCTGTTGTTGCTGTTGTTCAACCATTCGAGCAAGTCTAACAAGCTAGTACATCTACCGAGCAACTGACATTTCCCCCCGAGCAACAAATCCCTTCATATAAACCGTTCGAAGAAGTCGTAGGAAATAAGGAGAAGGTTTAAAGTTGTTCGAGTCTTTTATTGCATTATTTCTTGGATGTAACCCTGAAATGTGTTTCCTTTGTTGTAATGAATAAAAAATGAACTTTTGTTGTTCGTCTGGAATTTCTGTCTTACTTGCTCTGTTCGCATCATTGTTGATTTTGTTTTTCATTTTCTCTTTGCTAGTTTGTGGACAGGATGGAACTCTTATCAGCTAATGATACAGAGTTGATGAAGAAGTGCAATGACTATTTCAAAGATGGTCATGCAGACTTTACTGAGGCCCAAATAATTGACATCCTCGGATCAGATGCTTCTGAGCGAGCAATTATTTCTTACCAGTACTTGAAGTGCCTACTTGATCATGCTGTAGCCAACAATGTGTCTTATTATAAAATGATTGAAGATCTTCAAGGAACGATCGAGGAACTTCAATAACAGTACCGAGAATCCACTACACTTTTGCATCAAGGTTATGAAAAAAAGTAGCAATAATTGAGCGCTGACAGGGGATATGACAAGTACATTTCAGCCCATGAGAAAAAGGAAAGTGTGTTAAAACTTGAGATTGAAGAGCATAGACATATTTCAAAGCTGCTAGAGCAAGAGAATATCGCGTTGTAGGAAGAAATTAAACAGCTCAAATCTTCGGGAGCCTTGGTCCCAATTAATGATGATGGTTTTTCCTTTTTAAAAATAGAAAATGCTAACTTACGGGATGAGTTAGAGACTTTGAAACGAATCGGGATTTCCACACCTGCTCGTGGCAGAGCAAGGTCTTCTTCTCGTGGACGAGCAAGTGCTGGTCGGGTTACTATTGATGAGACAAGAACTCAATTGGCCTTAGAAAATCAAGTCGTTCAATTGACGGTGAAGAATCAGGCTTTGGCAGAAATGTCTAAAAAAATTCAGAGTTTCACCGACCAACTCTCCAATCAGAGTTCTGCACTGGAAAATAAAGAAATTCTGGTGAAAAATCTCCACGAGAAACTTGATAGATTGACTTATCAATTCCACAAGAAGCCCAGGGAATTTCGGATCGCTGGGTATAATGAAGCTCTGTATCATCTTGATGCTCGTTTGCAGCAGTCGAACAACGAACGATATAAGCAGGGATGGTTGAATGCCTTATGTGTTTTGAAACTGGAGCAAGGTCATTTCTTATGGGATTATTATGAACCTGGATTTCTTGATTTACCTGTGCCTCCCTTCAAACTTGACCTTAGTTGGATTCCAGCCCGTGCCATTCCTTGAATTTTGATCTCCAAGTATCTCGGTGATTATAGTCTTCATTCAAACTTTGAGATATCTCGTCCAGAGCACTTGCTTGATCGACCATCCATAATTAATGTCAGAATGCTGCGAGATATGAACTTTATAAACTCCCCTTATGCATTAGATGATCCTCCAGCTGGGGTGGAACCTGTTTCAAAAGCAGAGGGAAAGAAACCCATAGAATAAGACATTTTTATGTAATGAATCAAATTTCATATCGTATGTAATATGCTTGGTTTTAATAAAGAAATGTTTAGTTTCTTTTACAATTTCATTTCCTTGGAAATATGTTGTAGAATATTTTTGTTATTCACTAGTGAATATATATATATATATATATATATATATATATATATATATATATATATATATATATATATAGGGTGAGGTTCAAAAGTGAACCAAAAGAATGAACTTTTTAATGAACCTACTAAGACATTAAAAAATTTATTTTTAATTTCTTGTTATAATTGGTCCGCGCCAGCGGCAATGAATAATTTTTCAATCCCCCCGCTGGCGCGGACCAATTACAACAAGAAATTAAGGATCAATTTTTAATATCTTAGTAGGTTCATTAAAAAGTTCATTCTTTTGGTTCACTTTTGAACCTCTCCCTATATATATATATATTGAAGGACGAAATGTCCTGTTTTGTTTTTATACAATGAAACTTTTCCCATTTGTTATCTGATTATAGTGACTTGTCACTCTTTAGGCCTAAGCAATGGAATTATTTTCATCCCATGTTCCTGCTTAGTTGTAGTAATCTCGTCAGGATTACCTTGTTGCCTAGACAGTGGATGCCTCGGGAGGTCATCCATCTTCTTGCCTAGTTTAGTACTAACCAATTGGAGTTGGTGGTTATTGAATTGCCGAACAATTGGAGTTGGTGGTTATTGAATTTCCGACCAACCAAAATTGGTGGTTAATGAATTATCGACCAATCGGAGTTGGTGGTCAATGAATTACCGACCAACTGGAGTTGGTGGTCAATGAATTCCCGACCAACCGGAGTTGGTGGTTAATGAATTGCCGACCAATCGGAGTTGGTGGTCAATGAATTACCGACCATCCGGAGTTAGTGGTTAATGAATTGCCGACCAACCGGAGTTGGTGGTTAATGAATTGCCGACCAACCGGAGTTGGAGGTTGCTGCTCTGAATTTGTGTTTGTGTAGTGTGTAGCACTAATATTTCGAAAAAATTTCAACCAAGGAAGAAATATGGGCAAAACATCACTTTATTCACATTGAAAGAAATGTGCTACATATGGATTTTAATTACTGATAGTACTTACGCAGATGCTCTGCATTCCATGCGTTCTTGAATTCTTCTCCCTCCAAAGTTTCAAATTTGTATGTCCCAGGACGAACAACTTCAGTTCCTCTGTAAGGTCCATGCCAATTGGCCTCCAGTTTGTTATGCTTTTGGATCACTTTCTTCAACACATAATCCCCCTCTTTCAAATCGCACTTCTTCACCCTTTTCTTGTAGAACAAAGCTGTTCGTTGTTGGTATGCAACATTCCTGATTGCTGCTTCTTCCCTAACTTCTTCGAGCATATCCAGGTCTAAACGCCTCATCAAGTCGCTTATGGAAGATTTGAAGTTAAGAAACCTATGTGTGGGTAGACCCAATTCAGCAGGTATGACATCCTCACTCTCGAATGTCAACATGTACGGAGATTCCCCAGTTGCTGTTCGCGGTGTAGTGCAATAATCCCACAACACAGAGTGTAGCTCGTTAATCTAGTTTCCCTTTGCATCATCCAGCCATTTTTTCAAACCATTCAGTAGGGTTTCGTTCGTCACTTCAGTTTGCCCGTTGCTTTGTGGGTGGCCTGGCACAGAGTGGATCTTCTGTACATTGGATTTATGACAATATGCAGCAAATTCCTCGTTGTCAAATCGAGTTCCATGGTCAGTAATGAATTCATGTGGGAGACCATATTTGTAAATAATACTCTTCCAAATAAATTGATATACCTTGTCACACGTCATATCAATGAGAGGTCCAGCTTCCACCCATTTGGTAAAATAATCCATAGCAACTACGAGGTATTTAAATTTTCCTTTGGTCATTGTAAGTGGACCTACCAAGTCTATCCCCCACATGGTGAATGGCCAAGGGGATGTAATGGGTGTTAATAATGCTTGGGGAGTTCTTCGGTGGACGAGAAACGTTAGCATTTATCGCACTTCTTAGCGTAAGCTACACAGTCAGCTCTCATCGTTGGCCAGTAATACCCCTGTGTTGTTATTCTCTGCAAAAGCGTCCGACCTGCTACATGGGCTCCGCAAGACCCTTCGTGAACCTTTTCAATCAAGTCTTTAACTTCGGAGGGATGGACACATCTCTGTAGTGCTGCTATAACGCCTCTTCAATCAAGTCTTTAACTTAAGTGACGACCTGGGCTCATAAACTATGTCATATTCACCAAGTTTTACTACCCAGTACATCAATCTTCCTAATTTCTTCGGTTTATGCAGAGCTTACCTTAATGGCATATCAGTATACACTACTATAGTATGGGCTTGGAAGTATGGCCTCATCCTTCTGCTTGCTTCGATTAGTGCTAGTGCTAACTTCTCCAATCTTGGATATCTGATCTCTGCTCCTCGAAAGGCTTTACTGGTGTAATAGACTGGTTTCTGCACTCCGTCCTCCACTCTTATCAATGCTGAGCTAATCACGTTATTTGAAACTGCCAAATACAAGTATAGCCTTTCTCCCATTACTGGTCTAGATAACAATGGAGGTGTCCCCAGATATTTCTTTAACTTTTGAAAGGCCTCCTCGCATTCATCATTCCACTCAAATTTTTTTCGAAATGTTTTGAAGAATGGGAGGCATCTGTCTGTTGCTCGTGACACAAATCTGTTAAGTGCTGGCAACTCGCCCTGTGAGACTTTGCACCTCCTTTTTTGTAACTGGAGATCGTAGCTCCAATAAGGCCTTGATCTTTTTAGGGTTCACCTACCTTCTCGTACTCCAAATATGCATTTGGTGGGATTCAACTTCATTTGATATTTCTCTAGATGATCAAAAGTCCGACCTAGGTCAACTAAATGATCAGCAGTTTTCTTGCTTTTCGTCAGCATATCGTCGACATAAACCTCCATGTTATGACTGATTTGCTCTGCAAACACCTTATTCATCAGTCACTGATATGTTGCACCTGCATTTTTAAGTCCGAAAGGCATAACAATATAGCAATAGGTTCCCCTTGGGGTGATAAAAGAGGTATTTTCCATGTCTTCAGGTTTCATTTTAATTTGGTTGTAACCAGAGTAAGCATCCATGAAACTCAACAATTCATTCCCCGATGTAGCGTCCACCAGCTGATCGATTCGGGGCAAAGGAAAATGATCCTTTGGGTAGGCTGTATTAAGATCAGTGAAGTCCACACACATCCTCCACTTATTATTTTTGTTCTTTACCATCACCACATTTGCTAAACAATCAGGATACTTGACATCCTCACTAAAAAAGGCTTTCTGTAGTTTTTCTACCTCTTCCTGTATAGCTTGATTCTTTTCAGGGCTGAACACCCTTCTTCGCTACTTCACTGGCTTGACTTCCTTGTTCACGTTGATCTCGTGACACAGGAAACTCGGGTCTATCCCTGGCATGTCTTTATGACTCCATGCAAAAGTCTATTTTCTGCACCTTAGAAATGCTACCAGTTCCTGTTTTAATGATACATCCAATGACGCACCAATTTGGGTTATTCGTTCTATGTGTTCGTCTTCGAGAATGATATTTTCGGTAGCTTCCATGACCTGGCCTTTCACGAGCTGAGACTCATCTCTAGGGTCTAATGTTTTAATATCTGCTTCTTCTGTTTTATCCACTTGATATGTAGTAGTCTTTTTCATGGATTCTTCTCGTTCTTCCTGTTCAGCAGATGAATGGTAAAATTCCTGAGCTACTTTCTGGTCGCCTTTCATAACTCCCACTCCAAAATTGGTTGGGAATTTTAAATATTGATGCACGATAGATGGTACTGCCTCGAACTTTTTCAGACCTACCCTTCCCATAATGATGTTGTAGGCTGATTGGACATTTTTATCCATTAGGAAAAAGCGTACTCTTTCTGTTCGACAAGCAGGCCATGTACCAATAAGCATGTCCAACTTGATCGTCCCTAGTGGAAAAACCTTTTTTCCAGTAAAACCGAGGAGGGGCCTATGATATGGCTCCAACTGGGCTAACTTCAGATTTAAACTGTCAAAGCACAGATATAACATGATATCTGCAGAGCTACCATTATCCACCAGTACCCGTGAAATCGCCACCTCCTTTATTATCATCTTGATCACCAATGGGTCATCATGAGGATATATTACACCTGCCAGGTCGTTCTTAGAAAAGTCGATGACCAGTTTATCCCTGTTCACCTTCCTCGGGCGCTCGTCGTCAACCAAGTTTATGCGTTATATGTAAGAGCAAGCTTGGGCCTCATTGAGGTAAGCTTTCCTCTCCGCAGTGAGATCTCTACCTTCTACATCTCCACCTATAATGATATTACATTCAAATGATCCAAAATGGATTAAAAATACCTCGCGCTTTGGCTGTCTTGGCCTTTTGGGGAGATCGGGGTCGTCTTCTGGATCATCTTCGTGGTCTTTCTTCTTGTCTTCTTTTCTCGGCGAGGAGACTTAGATCTTTGCCTTCCTCTGTTGCTATTTTTTCTACCATTTTGGTGATCAACATACTTAGCCAATTTTCCTCGCCTGATGAGTGCTTCAATTTCATTCTGGAGAGCTATGCAACGTTTAGTCGTATGGCCATGGTCTTTATGGAACTCATAATATTTGGACTTGTCCTTTTTGTCAGGGTCTGCCTTCATTTTCTCTGTCCATGTTAACTCCTCGATGTTCTTGATCTCCTCCAGAATGTGATTTATATCCACCTTCAAGGGAGTATAATTTCCATACTTCCTCATCTGCTTCAGCATTTGCTTACCTTTCGACTACTTGTTGCCACCATTGTTCTTCTGATCCTTCTTTCGAGTTTTACCAGCCTTAACCTTGGTCTCCTTAGTGTCTGTATTCTTCTTCGCAGCCATGGCTTCCTCAGTGTTCATGATCTTGGCTGCCTTTGCCATCAGTTCTGCCATGGTCCTAGGCGGATCTTTGGCCAAAGTGTAGTACAACTTATCTGGCAACAGTCCACTCATCAGAGCAGTAATTGCTGTCTACTCCTTGTAATTAATTACCTCAAGTTTCTCGTTATTGAAACGAGTAATATAGTCCCTGGTACTTTTTTCGGTCTTTTGTCTAACGCTCAGTAAGTGTGCTACTCTTTTAACTGGCTTCACTCCAAAACATAAATTCCCTATGAAAAGCTCTGCCAGTTGAAGGAAAGTTGCAATCTTCCCCCGAGGAAGGTTGTTGTACCATATCTGAGCTGCCCCGGTGAGAGTTCTTGAAAACGCCCTTCATCTCATCTCATCTGGAACCGCATAGATATCAGTAGCAGCTTGGTATTGTTTTATATGAAAGACATGGTCAGTTTTTCCATCGTATTTATGTTTCACCATAGGAGCTTTGAATTTTGATGGTGTGGGAAAATCCACAATCGCCTGCACGAATGGTGTCCCTTGGACAAAAGTTCTTTATAGAGGATTCTTGGCCTTAGCCATTTCCCCTAACCTGTCCTCCAACCTTTGAACAAAGACTTTCCATGCGTCATTTTCCACCTCGGGCCTATTTGTTCGAGCAACTGATCGCGTTGAGTTTTCCTCTTGGGACCTTTTATTATGGGCTGTTGGGCGTGATTGGGCAGAGCCTTCCCTTAGGTCGAATGGTCGTTGAGAGTTCCTTGACGCAATCCTAGGAGGACTTTTGTTCCTCCTAGGGCCCAATCGATCAAAGGGGGAGACTCTACTCAACCTTTCTAGAGCACTAGTCCTTTTTGGAGTTAGAGTGACGTTCCGTTGAGAATTTGTAGCTCGTACTGATGAGGTCCGGCCAGGTTGATACGAAGGATCATTAGATCTCTCAGTACGATATGAGTCAGTACGTCTATATTGAGAGACCTACGGGAATAACATTCGTCTAGTTCTTAAAGATGGAAAATGGGTATTTCTCTGAGCATTCGTTGTCCTGATTGAGCCGATACTCCATCTCGAACAGTTTATATAAGTTGACGCATGGTTTCTTGCATGGCCGTTTTCCCTTGGGCTAAATTAGCCATTATGCTAGCCAGATCTTGTATATTTGGTGGAGTAGAGGGGTTTGGAGGGAGCCAGTGTTTCGATCACTGGATTCCGGAATCTCAGCCATAGATGACGAGTTGTTTGGTGAAAAACGCTAAGTATAGTCGTTTTCCACAGACGATGCCAATCTGTTGATGTAAAAAACTAGATTATATCTAATTAATTAATCACAGATAAAAATGAATAAATAAGACAAAGGATTTTTAAAGTGGTTCAGCCTTCTGAAAATGGCCTACGTCCACTATTTTTGTATTGCTGACTGTTTGCCTTGAATCTCGATGATAGGTTCACTATGAGATCCAAAGTCCTCTTCTTATGAGGAGGTTAAAATGTATTTATAGCCTTGAGGCTGTACATATGAAAAGGTAATGCACTGTTATCTAGTAGACATATACATCTGCACAATAATAATGCGCATTTAATGCGTAGCCGCCTTTTATTTTTTCTTGATTTGGATGCTCTGCACGCTAAGTAGCTCGGACCGCTTAAGTTACTCGGTATGTTTAAGTAGCTCGGAGCGCCTGAGTAGTTCGGTGACAGTATGCTGTTCGTTGAAAGTATTTGTATTTGTTATGTATGTTGACACGTGTCTTCATATGATTGGTCCACGTCAGCTGACTAAATTTGGTATCAACAATAACCTAACTTGAATGGATGAATAAATGTTCCGGTAAAGGGTGAATGGAAAAGTAAATGCGTAAATATATTAATTTCCATAAGATAAGGTAAAATGGAATAGAGTAGGTGGATAAATGGGTGATTAAGCAACCAAGTTGTTAAGCCCATAATTTCATAAGTAAGTATTGAAAGGGCTTTCAAGTAACAAATAAGTATTATCTAACACGATAAATGCGTGAGTTGAAATGGAAATTTTCAATGAAAATACTAAAGTGTGTGTTAATGAGTTAAAATGAGTAATTCATGAAAAGGCATGTATTTGGGTGAGTTAAGTGTAATGGTTTCAATTGTTGAACCGGGTGTGTCAAATAAAGTAAGAAATGCTAAGTACGAATAAATAGAGTATTTACAAGATTAAGGTTAATTAATCTGGGCAAGTAAGGTTTTCGCAAGTAAAAGGGTTAATGTAGTGAATATGTATTTTTCAAAGGTATATTTATATATGTGTAAATACATATATATTTTTGCACGCGTGTGATTGTAGCGTTTGAGTATTCATTTTTGTCGTTCGTTTTTATGCTGCTTGTATATTCCCACTGGGCATAGGCATACACCCTCGCTTTGTTACGGCAGATTGAGTGCGGGCTTGTATTTTGAGGGCGTTAACATGTAAGTGTACTTGATTTATTTTACATTATTAGTCCTGTTTACTTGGACTTCGGGGTGCTCCCCGTGGGTCCCACATGTAGTTTATCTTGAAACTGGAATTGCATGCTAACAAGTAAAATGTTAACTAGATTAAAACTGGACTAGCAACACTATTTACGTTGTTTCATTGCACTTCACACATAATGCTCGATTTGGATCGGGTTGACTCACGGGTAACCCATAAATCCGAGTCGGGGCGTTACAAATGTTATCAGAGCTCTAGGTTCAAGATTCCTTTCGGGTGTGATATAGTGAGGTCGGTATTGGATATTTCGACGTCAGCGTGGTTTGGGCCGGCCATACTAGTTTGATGATGGTGAAATTCGTGTCCTCGACGGTAAGATCAGAGAGGTTATCATGACTCGTGAGTTAGTGACAAGTGGCATAAGATCAAGTAGTTACATAAATTTCTTTCGCATTTCTGATTATATATGTTGATAATTTATGGGTGTCCACGTAAGCCAGTAAGTGGTGACACCGTAGTTCATAGTGTGAGGTAGTTTGTGTTCCAACCCTTGTAGACGTAGAGTCTTTGGAGATGTTGATAAAATGAAATACCGATCGTTGCGTAAGTGGCACTAAATTGGGAATAATCAACGGTAGGATTGGTTGTTAAAGTGTCATAATTATGTAAAATAAAATCATGATTTTAATTATATGTAACCTTAGGCGCGACACATGTGAGGGGTCAATATCGATGTGATAATTAGGCAATTTCGACCTTTGGGGTAATTCGACGATTGATGATAAATTTAATGAGCATGTAAAATTGTGTTAGTCAACACTTAGAAATATGTACATTCAGCCTTAGTTAAATGCTATCCTTGTGGGTGAGTGACCTAGTGGCCATTGGCCGATGAATGCACTTTATGAACCGTGATTAGAATTTCTAGCCATCTATGACAAATGAGTCATGTGAGTGCTGATGATAAGTTGTAGTGACAAGATAGTGAACCTTAGTCAACTCCTCGGAGTGGTGATTTAAATAGTAATGCAAAATTTGATGAACATGATCTTTAGTGACACCGGTGGAGTATATCTGGGAACATACGAGTCGTACATAGTGTCTTGTATCCTACCCAAATCCTTCGTAGTAGTGGTAACGTCGTGTAGTGTTCGCCACGACTTAGCTTGGAAGATTGAAATTGAGTGAATGAGTAGTGTGGTTACAAGTGTTAGTTTCATGGTGAGGACATATTAGGTCCCTCGGTTGTGGGCTTAGACTTAGTATACCACGATTTATGTACCTTGACTATAGCGTGGGTTTAGATAATCTTGATGATTGGGGTAACTTAGGAGTGAACCTAGAAAATCGTGGCGATTTAGTATCAAATAAAAGAGTTGTGATGTTTAGAATAGGGTGGGCCTCCTCTTGGGAAATACCCGACATCCTATGTCCTACCAAGGCTAGGATAGTATTAGTTTATAGTTTAGAAATTGTAGTATGGTGTTGAGTAATAAGGATCCCTTGTGACGTTCGTGGATTGGGCCTTGGTTTATAGGCAATGCTCGACGTCTCGTATCCTACCAAATATGTAGTTGTGTTAATTGGTTGATTAACACGTAGTATGATGTTTGCATAGTGAGGCAGTTTAATTATCATGGTTGAACGCTCATTGAGAATTAGGTGAGGTGGTCTAGTGAAATTGACTTCGGGTTAGTAACATGATTAGGTATGTAAATCTGTATAGAAATTTCCTTGAAATGTATACTATGGTTTATCTGGAAAATTGATTAATGCGAGTGATACACATTCCTTAGTAATAGTGAAAAATTTGGGTATCGTGTATTACGTTTGAGACTCATTGTTGAATTGGGGTTTATGTAGTGGTGTACATTTCATAGTTATGAAACTCGAGGTTGCGCAACATAGGTCGCTGTAGTAATAGATGTGTAAGCTGTTTAGAGAAATAATTGATTTTGATGTTGTCACCTGTGAGGCACTAGGAGTCATTATTGTATAAAAATTTACATAAGTGATGGTAGACCATTGATGACTATAGTACGGTTAGATCATGTTGACTTGTGATGGTGCCTTGGAGTTAGTGCTACGACTTTGTTTATAGGCATGTGTCACGATATGACCTTCGAGGAAAATTTTGAAAATTGGTTGGATAATGCTAGGTGGTGCACCTGGGAGACTTAGAATACGATGATGTCATTGTGATTTTTAAAGATAGCACTCGAGATGAAGTATTGGGCTTAAATATAGCACCCGCTTGTGCTACCTGTGTGGTCAGTAATGATTGTGGTGAGGGAAATCCTTAGGTCTTAGGCATGGGTAATGCTTAAATGTTTGAGGTGCCATTAGAGTGATTATAATTTGGGATCATGTAGATTGTGCAGAGAGTTGTGGAAATGGTCTGTGAATTGAATGTTTGAAACCAAGTGAGTGTGGTGTTTCACCTGACGAGAGTGATCCCGAAAATTGAGGTTAATTATTGCGAGTTAAAATTATGAAGGCCTAGGTATGATCGGTCAGTGACTACTGATAAGTGTTAAAAGAATGTAAATTCATTTGGTCCAGTTGGTCGTACTTACTAATGATAGGAATGTGGCTTTAATCCTAAGGAGGGAAGCTTAGCATTTCAGCTTCCCGAAGAAATATGTTTGTATTCCATCCATTTGGCATGGATGGATGATTCGTAGTTAGAACTCATCAGGGTTAAGAGGCCAAGTCAGGGTACATGGAAAGGATAAGGTGCTTAACAGGTGTCGATAAGAGTTATAGAATTCAAGTGTACGTTGTGGATCTGCACTTCATGTGGGTCGAATCATTGGCTGAATTTAGTTATTTGTTTTGGCATGGCAGTCCCCTGACTCATTGCATTCCTTGTGTCTCCGTGATACCGGTAATGGGAAGTTGTTGATCAGTTATGA
Organism: Sambucus nigra; assembly: GCA_949130495.1. Taxonomy (NCBI): domain Eukaryota; kingdom Viridiplantae; phylum Streptophyta; class Magnoliopsida; order Dipsacales; family Adoxaceae; genus Sambucus; species Sambucus nigra. The sequence goes on along the minus strand of OX422215.1, from coordinate 605,321,105 downwards.
TTCGGATGCGGTGTTGCATAGGCTCAGTAGTGATGCGGGCTAGGCCGGTTGTGGATGATGCGTCACAGTATATGATTGCATTTTTCTTCGAAAGCACCCGGTTCTACACTAGTTTGCGTGTGCGCATGGCCTCGCGTTCACTGAATATAGTTTGCATATGTACTTGATTGCTTAAGTTAACATGTTTGTTAGTTAACCAGTATAATAGTTACAACTTGGTCGTGTGTTATGGGGTTGTAACACGAGAACATTGTGAGTATTAGGACCTGATAAAACATTAGGTGCTAGTGTTGTACTTAATTATGAGTTGTGCAGATTGAGGATGTGATCGCTCTTGTATATTTGTGTTGTGATACTTAGGATACCTCTAGGTCAACATAGGGATCTCGTAGGATATATCGTTCAGGTAAACCTATGTGGTAATGTGACTGTCTTAGGAATAATTGATAAGTATGATGAAAAGTGTTGAGGTTAGGCGTAGTCCAAAGTTGTTTAAGGAAACATAGGTTGTAAATTCTAACGTATAAATGATCCATGATAACGACTTCATTGGTGATGGTACCATATTTGAAGAATATCGAACATCTCGAGGTTTTGTTTCGGTAGACACGTTAGACATTCTTGAGAATTATCAATAAGGCCTTAGGGGTTCGTTGTGAGTGAACTAATAATAGTGATTGATTGAATTGAAGTCTTTGGATTTTAGACCATAGTGTTGAGGATGCCCTAGGTTTGGAACCTGGTTGTAGATGATTGGATTATAAGTTGTGATAAGCAAAGAATTTCGAGAACAAAATTCCCTAAGGAGGGAAGTTTGTAATACCCCGCCTCGATTAATTAACTAAAATTATATAGAGATTCTTAAATTTGGAGGAACAAATAATAATTACGAAATTTGGAGTAGTAAATTGGATTGTGTGAAAAGAATTTTTAGATTTTACATCATATGAGGATTGTATGGAATTATTGGTTAGAAAGTAATTAAAACATATGGGCATTTCTTAGACTTCAGAAGATTGTTGGGGGAAAATGTGCAAGTCTATAAAAGGTAGAAATTGTAAGAGAAATTTTTTCTGTGCTGACTGGTAGTTCAAACGACTTCCTTGTTATTTAAACGACATTCACCATCGTTCGAATGAGAAGTTTCGTCGCGCGCCTATCAGATCACCGCTACTACTATTTGAAATATTGTCTGCATCGTAACCTTTGGATCAATATTTATTGGTTTGCTATTGATTTAAGAGTAATTATGTACCAGATTTAGGAAGGTTTTGACTGGTGAGGTTGCCTTCTTTGAGTAACAATTCCTTGGTTTGGGTATAAGAGGGAAATCGTATGAGGTTGAGAGAGGAAAAACTCGATCAAATTTCTAACTTCTCCCTCTCTCTAAGCTCACAACTCTCTCATTTTAGTGCACTTACTTATGCCGGCTTAGACTTCAACCTTACACCCACACCATTAAACACTTATACGCCCGTTGTAAATCTATGGCTACTGGGGATAGAAGTTGTTGTTGGAAGTCTTTGATGGGTGTTTGAGGAGTTGTTGTTACAAGAAGATGAAGGTATTATTGGAGGCATTTGAAGAGGGTTTTAATGAATCTTTCTTCAATGGAAACTTGGTGGTGCAAGACAACCCCTTTAAGGCCACATTAGGAGGTGTGGGGTTGTCATCTTCCTTGATTCTTCCATGCCTTCTACTGATTTGGACTTTATTTGATGTGGGAAACACTAACTTTATTTAAGTTTAATGAGTAGTATATTTCAGCATGTTGTTTACATTTATTAGGTTAAATATATGTGTGTAGTTTATTGGCTTGCATCCTAGTGTTGATCAATAACCATATTGCTATTGCATGAGATAGTATCAAATGATGATATAAAATGGGTCTTGAAACATGATAAATTTCAGAATATAATAATAAATATTTTTAAAGGATAAAAATGTGAGAAAATGTTATTTTAGCATATTTTCTAGTAAAAGAAAACGATGGACATTTTTATGGGATAAAAATGTGAGAAAATATTATTTTAACATATTTTCTAGTAAAAGAAAATAAGGGACATTTTTATGGGATAAAATTGTGAGAAAATATTATTTTAGCATATTTTCTAGTAAAAAATAAATAAATAATGGACATTTTATGGAGTAAATGTATGAAAATGTTATTTTAGTGTGTTTTCTAGCAAAAACTAATATTGGGCATTTTTATGGAATATTTTTTTAGGAATTGTTACTCTTGTTTAGAATGAAAGGATATTACATGTTTGTTGCAAATGGTGTAAATTCTGGAATGAATGTATGTATGAACCATGTAAACGGATATTTGAATATTAAACTCCGCTTTCTCTTGCACATAAACTTGTAATATTTTGGTAATAAATATGTGAACAAGTTTAAGGAAAGCCTTGTTGGGTCTAAACATTAAATAAGACAAATGGAAGTTTTGATCTTAAAGAATGTGTGAAAGTTGGGTAAAGGTGTTGTTGCCCAGATTATACTCAAGAGGGGGGGGGGGGGGGGGGGGGTGAATTGAGTTTTTACAAACTTTATGTCAAATTAATATTTTAGTAAAATATTAAATTTAAATCACTTAGACAAATTTCAGATTAATAAAACTGTAAAGAATAAATTTAACAAAATCAAATAAATGCAACCAACTAATTTAAGCAACTAGAAATACAGATTTTAACACTCTAGGAATGTTAAATTAATTTTCGTATTTAATATTAAGTGATATTCTGAAATTAATTATTTAATTAAAAAATAATTAGTTTAACCTTAAAATTAATTTAGTCAAATTTCGAAATTAATTTATTTGCAAGATAGTGTGCTGAAAAAGTTAACTCAAGCAAGCATGTGCAAATAAATAAATAAAAGTGCGAAAAATAAATGACACCGAAATTTAACGTGGTTCGGCCAAATCCCGGCCTACGTCGACGCGCCTAGAGCCCCCGTCTCCTTTGCGCTTCACTAAACCTGATCCACTTCCGGGTAGGATCAAACAACCGTGTACAACTGTTTGCAAGCTAACTCCGAGCTTCAAACCCCGTGGCCCACTTACGGGTAGGAACCAATTACCAGTACAAACCGAAGCTTCAACAAAGCTTCACAACAAATCTGAATTTTTGTAGTACAAGGTAAAATACTGAAACTCCTTAAAATACAATTTGTAATCTGAGTTTCTCCTTCTTTAATCAGACTTCAATAAATAATGTTGAAGTAGGCACAAGTCTTCTTCTTCAATGATTGAGCAGATGATAAAATTAATTGCTCTCTTGAATGTGTAGCTGAGTAGTAAAATGAATGTTCTCAATAGTATTTCAAGTCTTGATCATATTCTCATTCAAGTGTTGCTTCAATGCAGCTCTTCAAAGCTTTAAATGTGTCTTACAAAAACTAGCTGTTAGACACATGCATTTTGAGCATGAAATGCTCCTGATTTGCCTGAGATGAGATAGCTGAAAATCATTTCCAAATATGATATGAAAATCTTCATCTTTATCTTCTCCATAAAAATATAGCTGTTGTAGCATGGAAATAGACATCTGAAAATATATGACATGTGAAGATAGCTTGATAGATAACCCATCTGCAAGAAGATTGTTAGTCCAAGAGATAAAGAACAAAACTGATGTATAGATCGAGAAGTGTTAGTCTGAAAATAAAGGAATAAATAATCTCATATATACCAATGTGTAAAAGATAGGAGAGTTTTATGTAGAGAGATAATAGAGGCCTGAACTGTCCAATGAATAAATATGCGCGGCTCAAGGTCGAGAGAGAAAATTAGTATAAAAAATAGTGTGCAAATTTGGGTAAAATAAATATTGTCCGATGCACACAGTTTCTATATATATATATAAATAGACATATAAGATGTGCATTTTACTCACTGTACAAACGCATGGCCCAGACAACTTTTTATAAAAGTAAACGTTATACACACACACACACACACACACACACACACACACACACATATATATATATATATATATATATAAGAAGGTATATGAGGCTTCAAATCTGGTACGGGCCAATGCTGTGAGAAACTTAAAAAAATTAGCTGTCAACATATAACAGCCTTAATCCAACGGACAAAACAAGTCCAGTCGACCATTGAATATTTCGAAGACTAAAACTTCCCAATGCCGAAAGCTGTAGAAGTAATGGCTGGATTTTCTAACAAGTCAAGTCGGTAGGGTCAAATCTCGGTAGAGGCCTACGGCCATAGGAGATCAAATCGATAACATATAATTATATAATAGATATCTTTTGCAAAAGCTTTAGAAGCTAAAGTCATGTCATAAAGACATGTGGCGCCATATTAGAGAATGTCTTCATACAAGCTAACATTCAAAATATGTCATGCATACACGCATGCATATCCATAATATATATATATATATATATATATATATATATATATATATATATATATATATATATATATATATATATATATATATATATATATATATATTATCATACGATCAGGACAAAGTCAGAGGCAATATCCATAACAGATATTGTCCACTGTTAGCGTGTAAAAGCCTAAGGCAATAGGCTGTCAAAGGCTGAATAAAAAATCTTTGTAGCTATATACGCATGGTTCAAATCGAGAGGATAATATCTGAATAAATATTTATAGAATAACCTTTTAAAACATTGTGTTTGGAATCATCAAAATCAATATATTAAGTTAAACTAAAATGTACATTAATTTAACTAATATGATTAATTAGGGATAGAATACATTTTCGATAACAGGTGTGATATTAAACAAGTGTTAAAATGGCTAAGGTGTTTTAAATGTTAAGTTAGAAACTTAATAACCATTTTGACACAAGTTTGGTAAACAAAGGGTAAATTGGTAATTTATTTAAAGTGGAACATTTTTATGGAATAAAAGTGTTAAAGAATGTCTTTACAGTAATATGTGTTAAAATGAATTAAGTTCTAAAGCGTATATGAATTTAGTATAAATCACACGTGTGTGGATATGGGACTTAAGAAGAAAATAAATAAATTTTCAAGTGTGAATGAAAAAACGGACGGTTAAGTTCGGGTTTTGGCTTCGACCGGGTTAAAGTAAAGAAGTGGTGTAATGTGGACATTTGTAAAATGTTAAAACACATGAAAGGAACTCGGATGACACCTAGATAAAGCAAGAAGGGTCCAGATCTCTTAAGTGAAAAGTCCTAAATCACTGGCCAGAGCATATAGTGCGCATAGTCATCGGTGTGGAGCCCGTGTAAGAATGCGATTAATCGAAAGATTCTGAGAAAAGATAAAAGAAATATGAAACGTATAAAGAAATGGGTTGTGTGGTAATGTGTTAATACAACCTAACATGAATGGGTGAATTATTTTTCTAGTAAAGGGTAAATGGACAAGTAAATGGGTAAATCAATTAATGTCCATAAGATAAGGTTTAATGGGATAAAGTAAGTGGATAAATGGGTGATTAAGCAACCAAGTTGTTAAATCCATAATTTCATAAGTAAGTATTGTAAGGGCTTTCAAGTAACAATTAAGTATTTCTAACACGATGACTGCGTGAGTTGAAATGAAAATTTTCAATGAAAATACTAAAGTTTGTATTAATGAGTTAAAAGGAGTAATTTCGATAGAAACATGTATTTGGGTGAGTTAAGTGTAATGGTTTCAATTGTTGAACCGGGTATGTCAAATAAAGTAAGGAATGCTAAGTATGAATAAAGATAACATTTACGAGATTAAGGTTCATTAATCTGGGCAATGAAGGTTTTCTCAAGTAAAACGGTTGATGCTGTGAATTTGTTTTCAAACTTTAGATTTTCGATTCAGATTAAAAAAATGCAACCTTATAGTATTATTTTCAAATAAGAAGTTATGAAGTCGTTATAATCATGATTTTTGAACAAGTTCTTAAACTCTAATTTAAAATTTGAAAATAATCAACATTATTAGGGATGTATTATACATATTGTTTACACCATATAAGTTCATCCTATGAGCCTTTGTTATGTGTCGAAGTATTAAGTGGCTATCAATTAATTAATAAAACAAGTTAAAGACATGTAGATATGAGGAGAGGATTACTATTCAAATCAATCATTAATATTCAATGGAAAAATTCAAATACGAAGCAAACATGTGGAAAACAAGATAAATCACATGTGCGTGTGAAAGTTGGGAGAAGTTAGCAATGGTTTTCATCAGTTATATTTTCGTTTACTATAAATTCTAGTAATTAGAAGTGAGTTAAATCCCTCCCTCCAATAAGCTACGAAGTCCAAGAAGGTTAGGAGTAGTTTACACTTACTTTATAATATTTTCACTTTCAATTATATTTAATTTTCAAAACATTATTCTTTTCCTTGTTTTTTTAATTCAATTTATATTAGTGCATTGCTTTATTTTATATCTTGGATTTTGACAAAAACATCCCCATAATTGCGACATTCGAACGTTTCCAAAATTATTAAATTTAACTACTCTGACACAATGTATCAACAGTTGAAAAATAAAATCGTTGCTCGGCGATAATACCAAGTATGACCTCCAACCTTAAATCATGGATAGAGGACTCAAACCGCAAGACGATGTCATAATATGGGCAAAAAGACTTCAGCCTGACAAACACTTGATCTAACAGAAGGCCCAAACTTATCAATTAAGATTATGATTCTCATTTGGCCCATTCGAGGCACATTAGGTGTTTAAAGACATCGCCAGACCTCAACGCTGCAAAACGAACCTCTTATTCCAAAGAAAGGACCTCGGGTGCCCTCTACAATGACCAATCCCAGAACTAAAAGTCATTTATTAGTCCTTAAACCAAGAACGAAGAATTTCTTACTATCACTTGTTATGGACCAAAGAAGCTCCACCATGAAGGAATCAACCTTAGTCAATTTTTCAAGACCACAACATGGCTTGGACCATTTATACACAATCAATACAACCTCAGTAGCTCAAAATTGTAACATCAGAAAGAGAAGAGTCATCCACAGATCAAACCAAGTTCCTCAGACTAATCTGATGGGTTGGTGGAAACTATACACTGCTATACTAACCCCCACTCACCACTTGTGGTTTAACCTAGAGAATTAAATGGCATGTAATTCTCCCAACAACCATCATCACTCACCTACAAGATCTTCCACCAACACTCCACCGTTCTACTGTAGTGGTAGAGCTTGGTTATGGTTACCCGTGCCTCAACTGTCACTTCTCAGTTACCTCCACTAGTTGGCTATATAAATGATATTATGGAAGGTTTAAAGGATCAGATTCAAGTGATTATATTATACCAACAGACAAATGTTGAGAATTTTATTTAGCATTTGTAAAGAGAGTTCAGGCCACTTCAGACTCCTATATTGTATACTAAGCGTTATACTTAGATTACTTAGCACGTTTACTTGTCTCGTGAGTCCTAAGTGAATAAGAAGTAATTATAGAAACCAATCGGTTGATTCTTTATGAGTTGGCTCATCACAAAGACCTTATACCTCATTGAACTACCTTCACTGACGTTTAAGACCGACCCTACGTGTATTATTCACCCTCATATTGATTGTATTGTCGAGAAACACCTTAAGAGTGGACTTAGGTACCTCAATTGAGGTACTGAATCACTATATATATACTTGCGTCTTTTTTGTAAGTTAAAAAAATGCCTCTGACTCTAAGGAGTCACATTTGGTGAGGCTAAGGTCAAAACCCATTTAAGCCCATCAGTTTGATGTCGTCCGTGGGAACAATTGTTCTCTAAAAATCATCCAACCAAGTTATGATTACCATGATGCAACTTCAACCAGTTTGATATCCACACCATCGTTAGGGAATTTAAAGGTAGAGTAACTTCTTTATCGTCCGAAAATCCCATCTGAGGGGATTTCAACATATCAATAGATCGCTCAATATCATAATGGACATGCCCACCATGGTCTTTCCAGAAGAAGATTTTTTTAATATCCCCTACTTGCGTGGTGATTCCCTCATAATCAGAGTGATCTTAGAGAATGCCCGGATGCATAGAGTCCATGTTAACGTAGCTGAGCCGACATCATCTTCATGAGGACATAACTAGCAATGGGATTGACAATGGAGAACCTCTTACCATTGGTGAAGCCTGTGGTAGCATTCAACAGAGAAAGAATTCACGATATCGGGTGCATCACATTAGTACTAACGATAGGGGATGAGGAATGGTGCACTTTGGTGTGGAGTCATTTACTAGTGGTGGATCTACCTTCATGATTCAATCATTACACCATATATCGTTGACCGTCAAGTTTTTGGCTTGTGATCACCCCTACGAGTCATGATTCAAACTCGTGATAATTTAAAGCGTGACAAATTTGGGGGCCACAGTGTAACACCCTGCGCAATCTGACGTCGACCGCCACTAAGACTACGTCGGGCATTACTAAATAAATTATCATTCTTAGCATGTGACATATGTGAGACACATAAAAATTTCATTCCGCATGATAATAATTAAATTGATCTAGATAAATAACCATTCATGCAACAATAAAATCCATCACCATGCTAATCTACAAATAAATCCAATCTCCAATAAATATAAAACTGAATAAAATATCCGACTATAAATTTCTGAATAAATCGTAAAAAACTGTGGAATTGAATGGCCCACCAAAGCTATAATGTAAAGTCTCATAATAGAAAATGCGACGAAAAGGGAAATACATCTAAAATACTAAGCATCTATAAATCCAGCTGCACCTCCAAAAGATCTCCAATAACTCCTATGCAGCAACTCCAAAGCTAAACTTGAATAGTCAACGCAATGGGTCAACACTCACTGCATGAATACAAGCCATTCTCCCCAATTATGTCCCGTGGACCCAAACAGTAGCACTATACATAATAAATATAATAATAGAATATTTTAAATTAATGCAATAATTATTAACGTGGGAGTAAAATAAATTGCGAACACCTAATCACGTAATTACGCTACCCCAATTTTAATTTTCAATTATTTGATTTTATCAAAAGCTATCCTTATAATTTAATTCAATTAACCCGATTATTATTTTTATCAACCATTAATATCAGTCATGGGATTCCCGCACAAAGTCTTACACCATTTTAGTCATGGAACTCCCGCTTAAAGTTTTACATCATTTTAGCATTCGGACTCCCACTTAAAGTTTTACACCACACCCATTCCCCCCGTAATAGCCAGCCAACCCGTATTCTGTCATCCATGCACTTATTTTCGAGGTTTCACGCTCGATACGTCATAATAGCCAGCCAACCCGTTTAACTCTCAACCCTGCACTTATTACGCCGCCACACATCCACATGTCGCAATGGCCAGCCAACCCGTTTAAATGCTAGTCCTGCACTTATTAACGACGCCAATTCATTTTAATAGCCATTTATTAACTTAGGCATTAAATCTCAATTTCTCATATTCTTATTATTTCATTTTAGCCTCACCCTATTATAGAGCATAAACTTCAAACGTACCCCTAGTCCCATACCTTGAGGTCTTCAAAACCCAACTGCGTCCTATCCTATTTCGAAGGATAAATTTATATATTTAACCTCTCCCTAGTCTCGCGCCTAGGCTAACCAAATCAATAAAACGACAGGAAATGAGCCCCACCTCGGAATATGCCATCCGTAAGAATCTACACTAACTAGTCCCATACCTAGAAAGTCTTAGCCGCAACTAAGGCATACCTACTAGTCCCATACCTATCAAGTATTCCTAAATTTTTTAGTGAAAGCATAATACCCGAAATCCCGCCGTCCTCGCGATGATAAAATAATCAACACAATAATCACACAAATTTCATATGCGGTCACAATTAATTTTAAATTTAATTCTTTCAAGTCCTCGACATAATTAACCCAATTTATTTTATTTGACAATTAGAATTTCATTCAACATGCGAGTTTATGGCGCACCCAATAATATTCACTTTTATCAAACCTACAAAATTCTATGTGATTTTCGAAGTCTCGTTTTAATTTACATATAATTTCTACGGTTTCTACATGCGAACCTACACCCATACTAACCAACATCCCAACCTCTACCCTAAGCACACAAGGAATATGAGTATTAATTCAGATGATGATTTTTAAGAAAAATAATCCCAACTTAGTTTTCCCTTTTCCTAATTAGGTTGCTAATATATTTTAAGTCAAACACGTGAATTAAGGTTTAAGCGACATTTAAAACGCATAATACTAAAGAGAGAGAATATAAGTATTCATTCCTACTGAAAAGTCAATTTGAAATTCCTATTAGATGGTTGAAATCCTCTCAAAAAATTAATAAAGATTGGTTCTTGAACAATCCTCAAAAAACATCAATTGAGCCTCCAAATCTTGGGTTGAAACTTTGATTTAATTTGGGGATAGGGTTTATAGATAAAAGGGAATAAAATTGTAGAAGTCTCCGGGAGGAAAAGTTGATGAAAATGTGTTTTAAAAGTTCTAACCTCGAGTTGGTTTTATATTAAAAAGATCAAGAGTTTGATTAGGATTAGAATTCTAATTAAACTAAACAACTGCCGACTCTGCCCAAGCCCAATCGATTCGGTTTCCAGGCCGAATCAACTCGGTCCTGGGAAGCAGCCAATAACGTCCCAATATATATAAGTGAAATCCCAATTTTGGCCCAAATTCAATTTCGATTAAAACCCTATTTTCCATAATTAAATCCCAACATATTTAATTGCTAAAAATAATTAATTTTTTTATTTTTATTTTTCCAAGTTTCGAATTATTTTAATTAAATTCCGATATAAAATCTACGGGGTGTTACATACTTCCCCACTAGGACAGGAATTTCGTCCTTGAAATTCGACGAAGCATAAATGAGCAAAATAAAATAAGGCTCGCATATGCCTACCCATAGGGTACCACGATTAGGCGCCCATACACCCAATCCTTCCCGTGCATACCCTACGATCAAAAATATAATATACATCCTACTATATATATGCATAACTATGAAAACAACGACGTACCACGCGATCGCGCGAATCACCGCTCGATTCTATCTCCAAAAGTCATCAAAATGCTAAAGTCCACAAATCAATTTACGCCTCCAAAATCGATTCTTACGATACCTACCATCTGCACTAACAATCTCCATCTCCTCTCCAAAAATTAACTCTAAAGATACTCACATCAAAATTACTAGTTCTACCTCAATTCCTACAATGTCCTTAACACAAAGCATCCTATCTCCAAAACCACAACTAAGACGTATGCTGACCTAATACCTTAAAGAGTACGAATCAACAAAGGGGATCAAAGATCATCAACGCGAAAGATAAATGGACTTACAACTGTGACACCTCGCCTAATTAACCCCGGGTGATCAGTCCTAAATAAAATTAGAACAGGTTTCTCAGTTGGTTCATTCTTAGCATCACTGTCGCCCTTTTCAATTACTAACCACCTAAGTGAGAAAATTAGACTGGTGCCAAGTTTTATCTTTCATTAACTAAATTTAAAGACTCATGCGGAAACAAAATAATATAAACAATCACCATTAACTGCAATCAACCATTCACCATTAATTAACTGACCGAATAAACCATCGATTTAAAATTCAACAAAGGTAAAGACAAGAAATAAATCTCAATAGGTCTGACATAAGTACTGAAATAAAACTGTGAGCAACATGCTCGAATAACTGATAGGAAGTCTCTACACTAAGAATGAAAAGAACGAGGCGCTTATCAAACTCCCGCAACATCCACACATGCTGCAACAACGGATTCCTGGAGTGAGTCAAGCCTGGCATCCCTGTGGCTGGACACCTAAAAGGTTTTTTAAAAGTTTTTATAGCAAGGGTTAGTACCCAAAATATTTGGAAAATATTTAGCAAATGATTAACTTGCAGTAATAAATATATATGCATGCTCTTCATATTTTAGTTACTGCCGCACTTTCTTGAGAACATCCTCACCCCTTCTCTAATGTGCACTACTAACGTCTTAATTAATTTACCTAGTTATTTATCCCATGACTAGATAACTAATATAACCCCTTGCAACCATCCCACTCTGACCGAGTGTGCCATAATTATGATTTCTAAGTTATTATTAACATTAACTTAATGAATCATTTCCCTTTTTAAAATCAAATAAATTTCACTCCCATTATATGTACAATACAATTCACAGTCTATATTAATTTACCCGTATATATTTATTTACCTCATTATACACGTATAGTTATATTGCAACATTCACAAACATGCTGGAATAATAATCAATATTAAACATCCTCCCGAGTAATAACTCAACGGATGTAAATTCTCTAAAGTGCTATCCCACTAGGCATATTCACATAACCTAGTTACCTCAACTCAGAATTGCTCACTAACTTAGATAATACGTAAAAATTGGAGGTGGTCATATTCCTTCCCTGAAAGTGAGATGCTCCTCACCCTTGTAACAGACGCTATGACCTGGGAATATACTCGCCCTACTCCTCAAGCTAGGGGATTCACCCACTACGCGCAACCTCCCCCTATAGCACTAGAGTATATGTAATAATAATATCTAGCCACTGGTATTAATGCATGCACCATATATATATACTATCGCACACCGTATATATATATATATATATATATAATTAAAATAAACTATCCTGGTTATCCCGTGTACTAAGTCTGTAACACAAGCCTATTCAAATTATTATGAGTTTATGATCCAACTCAAATTATTAATTAATTCACACATTAATTAATTAAATTACTTTTGGTGTCGCCACCAACCAATATATTCGAAGTTACTCTCGTGGCCCGAAATAAACAATACCCGAGTCTAAATTCCTGACTCCAAATTATTTAGCCTTCACTCTACATAAGATTAACGTCTTGGTATCGCTCAACCAATAACCCGAGAATTACCCACTCAATCCGTATTTAATGATTTTGAAATATTATTCCCAAAATTTAACCATAGTGTGTCACACATAATTTCCTCCAAATCCCAATAAATTTTAATCATGGTGTGACACACGTAATTTCCTTCAAATCCTAATTAATTTTACTCATAATTAATTAGATTGAAAGTCCTATATTTATTTATCATTAAATAAGGCATGGTAAAGGATTTAACTTAATTTCCCCTTATATACATAAATTGGCCGAGCTGCCAGAAATTTCTAACCCTCGATCGATCGATCCCCAACCCTCGATCGATCGATCGTACATGTCAAGGTCTTCTTCCCCCTTTTGTTTCAGCCATGGACGAAAAGCTTCAAACCCTAATTTCTTCTACAGTGAAACCCAAGCCTTCCCATCAACAACATATATCAAAAGCCTCATAAGGGACTCCCATAAATTCTACAAATACCATTTAATTTACGTTCTCTACTGTTTTTATAAATTGAGGAAAAAATCCGATTTAATCTTTAACCCATTTAAACATCAAATCTTTGCCTCAAATTCGTTTCTAGTTCATCCGAATTACATCCTACCATATATATATATATATATATATATCTCAGATTACACATGAATTTCTACATAATTTAGAAATCAGAATATTGGTTTACAAAAACCCCATGTTTATACTCTTTAAATCCCAAAACGAATTTTAATTACTCACATCACATAAATATGAATCGAAAGGAAAATTAAATGCTACATCAAGTTAACCACTTGCCTTATAATTCTTAGGGTCTGATTTGGGGTTGTGAATTCCCAAGGTTGGAGATGAGATTCTCTCTTTTTGGCCCTTTCCTTTGTCCCCCAATTTGCCTTTAACTGCCTCTTAGGTTTTCTTCTCCCACTAAGTGTTTCCTAAACTTCAATCAGCCGTTTTCCTTTTCTCTTAATTAGGTAATTAGGCTAAATCCCGTTTTTGGCCTAATGGGCCAAGCCCAAGTGACCCAAATACCCCCGTGTGGGCCCGACTATGCCTAAAAACGTCCCGTGACCCGTTTACTACCCCCGGGTCTCCTTTTTTGACTATCTCGGCCCATTCGGACTCAGGCGTACACTATGAATTGGCATCCAAATTAATTTATAAAAATCCTTATCTCACATCCAAATTAGTCTATACCGACTCCCGGCTGAGATAAGTACATACCCTGTCATTAATACCCGAAATGACGTAAATAATTATCACTATTCACTTAGTAATTTAATTTCCCTAAATATTAACCATTCACTCTCCCCAGTTAATATTTAATTATATATTGCCATAATTAATTCAATTAAAATTACAACACACAAGTAATTTTGAATTCCCGAATTAATTAACTATTAAATGCACAAAAATACGGGGTGTTACAACAACCTACGAGACCTAAGACCATGCTTTGATACCATCTGTAACACCCTGCGCAATCTGGCATCGGGCGCCACCAAGACTACGCCGGGCGTTACTAAATAAATTATCATTTTTAGTATGTGACAGATATGAAACATATAAAAATTTCATTTCGTACGATAATAATTAAATTGATCCAGATAAATAACCATTCATGCAATAATAAAATCTATCATCATGCTAATCTCCAAGTAAATCTAATCTCCAATAAATATAAAACTGAATAAAAGATCCAACTATAAATATCTGAATAAACTGTAAACAACTGTGGAACTGAATGGCCCACAAAATCTATAATGTAAAGTCTCATAATAGAAAATGCGACAAAAAGGGAAATACATCTAAACTACTAAGCATCTATAAATTCAGCTGCACCTCCAAAAGATCTCCAATAACTCATATGCAACAACTTCAGCGTTAAACCTGAAATGTTAGTCAACGCAATGGGTCAACGCCCACCGCATGAATACAAGCTACTCTCTCCAATTAGGGCTTGTGGAACTGGACAGTAGCACTATACATAATAAATATCACAATAGAATATTTTAAATTAACACAATGATTATTAACGTACGAGTTAAAATAAACTACGAAAATCTAATCACATAATTACGCTACTCCAAGTTGAATTTCCAATTATTTGATTTTGTCAAAAGCTATCCATCTAATTTAATTCAATTAATACGATTATTATTTTTATCCACCATTAATATCAGTCGTGGGACTCCCGCATAAAGTCTTACACCATTTTAGTCGTGGGACTCCCGCTTAAAGTTTTACATTATTTCAGTTGTGGGACTCCCACTTAAAGTTTTACACCACACCCATTCCCCCTGTAATTGCCAACCAACCCTTATTATGTCATCCCTAAACTTGATTCCGAGGTTTCTTACACGACACATCATAATATCCGGTCAACCCGTTTAACTGTCAACCCTGCACTTATTACACCGCCACACACCCACACGTCGCAATAACCACCAGACCCGTTTAACTGTCAGTCCTGCATTTATTAACGATGCCAATTCATTTTAATAGTCGTTTATTATCTTCGGCATTAAATCTCAGTTTCTCAATTCCTCGTTATCTCATATTCTTATTATTTCATTTTAGCCTCACCCTATTATAGAACATAAACTTCAAACCTACCCCTAGTCCCATGCCTTGAGGTCTGTAAAATACAACTGCGTCCTATCCTATTTTGTAGGATGAATTTCTATATTTAACCTCTCCCTAGTCTCACGCCTAGGCTAACCAAATCAATGGAACGACATGAAAATCTGCCCCACCCCGGAATATCCCATCCGTAAGAATCTGCACTAACTAGTCCCATATCTAGAAGGTATTAACTGTAACTAAGGCATACCTACTAGTCCCATACCTAACAAGTATTCCTAAATTTTTTGGTGAGAGCATACTACCCTAAATCCTGTCGTCCTCGCGATGATATAATAATCAACACAATTATTCACACATTCCAATGTATCAATTAAACACACAAATTTCACATGCGGTCATAATTAATTTTAAATTTTATTCTTTCAAGCCGTCGACATAATTAACCCAATTTCCCCCCCAATTTTGCATAATTTAATTATGTCGACGACTTGAAAGAATAATTAAAGTCGTCGACATAATTGGGTTATTACTTGAAAGAATTCGGACGTTCTTTGAAAGAATTCGTCCCAATTTTGGCCCCGAATTTAATTTCGATTAAAATCCTATTTTCCATAATTAAATCCCAACATATTTAATTGCTAAAAATAATTAAATTCAAAAATTTTATTTTTTTGAATTATGAATTATTTGAATTAAAGTCCGATTTAAATCTACGGGGTGTTACACATGGTCCATACTTGTGACCATAGGGGAGGATTTGGGTTGCGGTCCAAAGCCATGACCACCATACCACAGCGGGTCACGGTCCCCAATGTAATGTGATATTTTTAATTTGTCACGGTACAAACTTGTGACCAAATTATTTATGTTGGGTAAAATAAATTTTATTTTGGCTGGTTACACTATTTGTAACGGTTTTAGACCGTGACCAAATACAATTTATTTTTATTTGTCATACTATTGGTCACGGTTCTAGATCGTGAACAAATAGTTTTTTTTTCGCTGGTTAGCCTATTGGTCACGCTTTTGGACCCTGAACAATAATTTATTTGATCTGAAAAAATTATATTTGGTCACACTTTTAGACCATGAACAAATAAAATATAAAAAATAAAATTTATTTATCTGCATCCCCTAAAAAAACCTGTACATTTTTCAAACCTGCTTACATTTACATAAATAAATATTCAGCCAATATATAATAAAAGTTAACTAACGCATGTTTGCCTGAATATCTAATAATATAACACAAGTTAATCAATGCATGCTTGCGTGAATATGTAATAAAATACAACGTATGCTTGCGTGAATATGTACAACAACAATAAAAAAAATACAACACATGCTTGCCTGAATATATTCGAAATGATACAAATCTTCCTTCTCCAACTAGGCTTGCAAATAAAACTTTAAAATGTTCCAAATGGTAAGTAAAAAAGGACTTGAATCCCAAAAATAACTTTGGAATGCCTATGTAGCCAAAAATGGCATCAAGGTTCACGTAGTTCGTAAGATGAACAAGTTAGGGTCTAACCCATAATTCGAATCTAGGGTGTCTCTTTTGATTTATGAAAATATACATCAAATGTGTTGAAATTGTAAAAACTTATGAGAACACTCTAAATTAGGAATTATGGTATATTCCCCCTTTTAGGGTATTTTTTATTTACAGAATTTAAGTGAATGCATATATGATAATAAAGAGCGTGGATTAGTGATACATGCTAGTTTGGGGGTTGTTTAGGGGCCGTTTGGTGGTTGTTTTACATTTTCGCCCTTTAACGACATGTTTTCAACCCTAATGTAAGGACAAAATTTCCAATTGAGTCCGTTGTATATTTATTTGACTTATTACCGAAACAAAACACGTTTGAGTCATAGGTTGATTTTTATTGTCATGATCCCACACAGACTATGACGTATATTATTGTCATGATCCCACACAAACTATGACGTATTAAAGTTTATTGAAGACGTTGCGGCAAAGCTTCAAAGATTTATCATGCCGATTTATGGTGCATATTTCATCTTCCAGTCAAATTGCGTTCCGAGATCACTCAGGCATGAATGCATAATTTTAATCGGTGTCAGAATTTATTTTAAAATTATTTAAGGATGTTATTTTATTAAAAAAAAGTTTAAAAATGTTTTTAAAGAGCTTTAAAAGGATTACACTTCATTTTATTTTGAGATAAAGATGGATCAGAGTTGTATAAAATGCAACTTTTACTGTTTTTGGTTCAAACGACATTAACAGGCGTTTATACGAGATCACTATGTCGTTCAAACGACATTAACTGGCGTTTAAACGAGATCACTATGTCATTCAAACGACATAGCCATCTCGTTCGAGCGACAGCTAAAGTCGTTCGAGCGAGACACCACCTCATGAAATCTATTTAAGGCGTGGTTTCCTCAGAATTTCATAAGTGTTTAGTCCAGAAAACCACTATACGAACAATACGTTTTCTGCACAAAGTTTTCTAAGGTTTTCTAAGTCTAAAACATCCTTAAAGTTTCAAAGATCCCGACTTTTGTTATCTTATGCAATAGTGATCTTTGTTTGCACCTTGTTGGAGTTTGTTCTACACTTTAAAGAACATTGTTAGTTTTTGCGGAGAAGAAGCGAAGGAGCTCGTGTTTCATTTTCGTAGACTTTCGAAGTTACATCGATGGACACCGAGGCATTCGTAGAGGCGACTGTCATGGACAGGTATAGTACAAGGATTCACGTGGGCACTGTGGAGGAGTGGTTGAAGATCAGAAGAGCATCAAGTCTCATAGGGATCAAGTCATTGAGTATGACTTGTGTCTGTTCCTTGTAATTCCACATCATAGTGATTGTCTGGCTTGGGCCGTTTGAGATTTTTTCCCTTTGTGGTTTCCTCATACATCTAGCGTTGTGAGCATTCTTTTACTTACTTTACTTTCTTTAATCACTAGATGTATGTTTAGGATTAATCAAGATAAAATTTGGTTAATTTAAAATTGGTTCACAACTTGGTACAATTTAAATTGGAAAAAGGTTTTTCATAAAAAGAAAGTTGGTTTTTGTCATCCTTAAAACACATTCGAAAGAAAAAGGGGCATACAAATTTATATCAGAGTTAAAAACATATTTTTATTTTGTTGATCCCTTATATTTGTCAGGTTGAATTTTGGTGGTTTTAAAAGTTTTCTTGCTCCTATTTTTGATAGCACAGATTATGCTTACTGCAAAATGCGAATGAGAAGTGTTTTGAAATCAATTGATTTGTGTGTGTGGTTAGCAGTAGACTAGAGTTGGACTCCATTGATTACACGAGAGGGTGAGGCCACTACACACAAACTCGTTGAGTCATGGACCGAAGCCAAACATAGACTTTCACTTTACAACTCTAAAGGACTGCACGTTATTTCCTCACATGTCACACTGGAAGAGTATAATAGAATCATGACTTGTGAAACTTCTAAAGAGGCATGGGATACACTTGCACTTACACGAGGGCACTATCACGATTAGGGCGTCTTGTTGCAAAATGTCACTACACAGTTTGAGACGATTAAGATGTTAGAAAGTGAGTCGCTTGATGAGTTTTATGCTAAGTTATCCAACAATGTCAACTCGTTGTTTAACTTAGGAGAGAAGATACCCGACAAACGTGTGATAAAGAAAATTTTGAGATATTTACCGAGTCGATTTGATGCAAAAGTGACCATTTTAAACTCCTTAGGTATGATTGATTTGACGAACCTTGAAGAGATTGTAGGTGACCTACAAACCTATGAACTCGATATGTTTACCCACAAGCAAGTGCCAAAGAAAGAAAAAGGCATTTCTTTGAAAGCCCGAAAGGAGGAGTCTAAAGTTTCGAATGATGATTCCGATTTCAATTTTAAGAATGTCTCCTTGTTGGCAAAGAAGTTTAAAAACTTTCTTAAATTTCAAAATCAATCGAAAGATGCAAAATTTTTGAAAAATTAAAGAACAATAAGGTAGGATCCACCCCTAAGGATAAGTGTGAGAAATTTTACAGGGTTGAGTCGAATAGGTGTTTTGGGTGTGAGGGGTATGGTAAAAAAGTTACTGAGTGTCCCACTATACTTAAGAAGGAGGACAAGAAATTGATAGCCTATATAGTGCCTCCTTAAGTGATAGTGATCCGAAAGAGGGAGAGAGTTCCCCCATTGAGAACAAGTTTTTTGCTTTCTTGGCATGTCATGTGAGCGACGACGATAAATCTTTCCATGAAGATTATCATATGCATGACACTTTCGTGGCCATTGAATTCCAATTAAGTGAGGGTGAAGCGATTGAGGAAGAGGAGGTTGATGTGAAATAATTGCAAGTTGCCTTTAATAAGTTATTTGCTGAAGCGGTGAAGGTAAACAAGGCATAATCAAAATTGCAAGATAGGTTGAATGAACGTGCTGTAGAAAATAACGATGTTTTAATTAAGGATCTTAGGGCACGAGAGAAGTTGCTTAGTGAGAAGTTGGAATATGTGGAGAAAGAGAGAGATAACCTTCGTGGTTTTGTGGAGGAATTGAAATAGAGGTGTTAGAGTTTGAGGAGTCTAGGAATTTTCTTGAGTCTAGGATTTTTGAGTTAGAAGAGAATTTGAAAGACTCAAGTAAGGTTAAGTTTGACTTGAAATCTAAGTCGAAAAAGTTGGATAGGATATTAGGCACTGTTCAAGTCAAAGGTGATAGGTTTGGTATAAGCTATGATGATAGAGTTATTCCCATTCCCAAAGACAATACCAATCGTGTTAGAGAACCAAATAGGAATGTGAGGAGAGGTTGATATTTTGGTAATCATTCCCACCATGTTTACACTTACACACATTGTGGTAGGAAATGTCACCTTAGATATTTTTGCTATGACCTTAGGATTACTCATAGGAAGATAAGGAATAAAGTCGTTTCGATTCTCAAAAC
Organism: Sambucus nigra; assembly: GCA_949130495.1. NCBI lineage: Eukaryota > Viridiplantae > Streptophyta > Magnoliopsida > Dipsacales > Adoxaceae > Sambucus > Sambucus nigra. The sequence goes on along the minus strand of OX422215.1, from coordinate 605,300,727 downwards.
CCCCATGCATAATTTCACACCTACTTGGGTTAGGAAATCAGACTTGGAGGATTTAGGACTTAAACTTCATGGTTCTCATTTGGTTGCACTTGATTCTTCCCATGCTAGATCTAAAGGAGGATTGTGTTTCCATGTTTTTCATACGCTATTCTTTACATCATGATTTATATTTTTCTAGTGTTATGACATGTGTATCTTTTATGTCATATTTTTTCATTTAATTGAGTTTTATTTGAAAAAATACAAAAAGATTTTGCATTTTAAAGTCAAAATATGTTGAAAAACAAAAATATTTTTGATTGGTTTTTATTTTTGAGTTTACATGTTTGATGTGGCATATTGGCGTGCTTGGACCCCCATCCTTCCATTATCCATGTGGCTAGGACATTTGGTCATAATTATTGATGCTTAAAATGATCTTAACCATTGCATTATGGGGTTGTTTCGAAGTTGTTATGCATTTTGATCCAACTTTATATATATGCCATATTTGCACACATGCACGAGTTAATATGAATATTTGACATCTCATGCATATTAGAGTTTGGTGAGACGTTCTTATCTCAATCTTGTCATCTATGCATAAGTAGACTTAAGGAGGAGGTGTACATGTAAGAATAATTTACCACGAGGATTAAATTGAAAAAAAATGATGAGTGTTCACGGGAAAGGGCTACGAGAGTGAAAAATTGACTCATCTCGTGAAAGCCACCGTTTAAAAGAGCCCAAAAGAAAATCAAGGCAATAATAAGAAACAAATGCCAAAAATAGGGCCAATAGGATTTTCTCTAAGTTGAGAATTATAGACCTCAAAAGAGCTTATAAAGTAAATTTATTTGAGGGAGTTTGGATGAAAAAATTTAAACAGGTTTGCACCAGGAATTCTAATGTTGAATATTTGTATCATGATGCTATTGTTTGTAGAATTGTTAATATTCCAGATTTGTGTGCATGTTTGATTGTTTAGTTCATTTAGCTCACTCTTTAATTGTCACATATGGCTAAAATAAAGCTTGATGATATTTAGCTATCAATTAGAAATTTTTGATCGTTTCGATGTATTAAATTTGGGATTCATTTGTTGTAGTTCACGCCCATACATTCCATGTTCATGTTTGAGCACATCAGTACTATATTAGCATGTAACTCACTTTGTTTTATTTATTTTGTTTTCTGTTTTGCTACTATTTTGTGGTTTCCGTTCTTTTCAGTTAACTTTTTCAAGAAAAGTTTTCATTGGACGAAACTACATGTTTTTCAGCACTGGAATTGAGTTTTTTTCCCCGTTCAAGCGACTGATCGATGTCGTGCGGAGCTTTCAAGCGACAAGCCTATGTCGTTTGAACAACAAGTCTGTCTCGTTCGAGCGACCTTCTGGGATTTTTGTTTCCTTCTGTTTCAGTACCCTGGTTCATATTGACGTATTTTTTTGGTACTACTGGGTTACTTTTGGACAGTTTATTGTATGCATATTCACATTGATTACATCTATTAGTGCATTATGTTCATTTAGTCACACCTGATCAGATTGCTGATTCATATTGTGTGATTATTATTTGCTATCTACGAATTTGACATCTTTCGATCATTATTAGCTAGTTGTTTCGTGTTTATCTAGCTATTCTTCATTGATTATCTCAAGCTAGATTTGCTTATCTTTTCACCGGGTTGTCTATTCGAGACAAAAAAGGAGGAGAGATGTATGTGATGTAGGGGGAGATTTTATTTGTTGAGCACATAGATTTTGTTGCATTACAAATTGATATCATATGCTTTCATACTTATATGTCGGTATTATTAGTTTGCACAAATTGGTATCATATTTCTGATCATATGCTGATATCCTAATTTAGATGTTCTTTACAAATTGGTATCCATATTTTTTCTCACATATTTTATATCATTTTTCCCTCCATACTTCACTGGGTATTTTTCTGTTTCATGTGTGTAGGTATGCTTTAGAGATTCAAGATTTCAAGATTACACCACTTTTAGACGTTTCATGCTTGTCGGACCATCATTTAATAGTCTCGTCATGTATTTTTTAATTTTGGGTTTATGGGATGGGATTTAGGCATCATACGACTTAATAGCCCCGCTTAGGCATTTCACTGTTGGTTTTTTCCCGGAATAGTCAAAGCGGGAGATTTGTATGGACAAAAATTATAATTGAGTTCGTTGTATGTTTATTTGACTTATTTTCAGAACAAAACACGTTTGACTCATAGGTAGATTATTATTGTCATGATCCCGCACATACAATGACATATTGAAGTTTATTGAAGACGTTGCAACAAAGCTTTAAAGATTTATCATACCGATTTATGGTGCATATTTCGTCTTTAAGTCAAATTGCATTCCGAGATCACTCAGGCATGAATGCGTAATTTTAATGGGAGTCGAAATTTATTTTAAAATTATTTAAGGATGTTATTTTATTAAAAAAATGTCTTAAAATGTTTTTAAAGAGTTTTAAAAGGATTACACTTCATTTTATTCTGAGATAAAGATGGATTAGAGTTTTGTAAAATGCAACTTCTATTATTTTTGGTTCAAACGACATTAACTGGCGTTCAAGCGGGATCACTATATTGTTCGAACGACATAGCCATCTCGTTCGAGCGACAGCTAAAGTCGTTCGAGCGTCGCCTCATGAAATCTATTTAAGGCGTGGTTTCCTCAGAATTTCGTAAGTGTGCAGTCCAGAAAAATAATATACGAACAATACGTTTTCTGCACAAAGTTTTCTATAGTTTTCTAAGTCTAAAACATCCTTAGAGTTTCAAAGATTCGAGCTTTCGTTATCTTATGCAATAGTGATCTTTATTTTCACCTTGTTGGAGTTTGTTTTACACTTTGAAGGACATTGTTGGGTTTGGCGGAGAAGAAGTGAAGGAGTTCGTGTTTCGATTTTGTAGACTATCTAAGCTACATCGGTGGACACCGAGGCATTTATGGAGGCGGCTGCTATGGACAGGTATCGCATACGGATTCACATGGTCAATGTGGAGGTGTGGTTGAAGATTGGAAGAGTGTCAATTCTCGTGGGGATCGAGTCGTTGAGTAAGACTTATCTTTGTTCCTTGTAATGCCACATCATAGTGATTGTCTGGCTTGGTTCGCCCGAGGTTTTTTTCCTTTGTGGTTTCCTCGTACATCTGGTGTTGTGAGCATTATTTTCCTTACTTTACTTGCTTTAATCACTAGATGTATGTTTAGGATTAATCACGATAAAATTTGGTTAAGTTAAAATTGGTTAACAACTTGGTGCGATTTAAATTGGAAAAAGGTTTTTCATAAAAAGAAAGTTGGTTTTTGTCATCCTTAAAACACATTCGAAAGAAAAGGGGCCTACACCTGAGTCTAACTATTTGCAAATTTTTGTCATATTATCAAACATAGAGTCCCATAACTATGCGGTCAATTTATATTTATTACTTTAGTCCCGTGCCAAGTGTTCGTGCCTCTTGCGGGGTCTTTGGTGGCTATTTTGCATTTTTGCCCTCTAACGACATGTTTTCAAGTCTAAGTCTACTATTTTCAAGTTTTTCTCATATTCTCAACCTGGGAGTTCCGTGACTACATGATCAATTGTTACATATTGCATTTGCCCCGTATGAAAAGTTCGTGCCGCTTGTGGGACCATTTGGGGGATGTTTTGCATATTTTCCTTTTAACGACATGTTTTCAAGCCTAAGTCTATTTATTTTTGTAATTTTTGGTCATATTCTCAAATCAGGAGTCCCATGACTTTGCGGTTAGTTTCTATATGTTACGTTCCTTGAGAGGTGTTCATGCCTTTTGTGTGGCCGTTTAGAGATTGTTTTCTATTTTTGCCCTATAACGACATGTTTTCAAGTCTAAATATTTGTTGTAATAACTTGCGTAATTTTAAGCTATTTTAATTAATTTCTGGAAAATGGAGGAAAATAAAGTTTTTGATAAAATTATTTTTATTGCTCAAATATGTTGGTTATTATTTTTAAAGGCGAGAATTTCAAACGGTTTAAAAAACGGAGTTAAAACGGATTTTAAAATGATTTTTAATATTTTTAACTCTTGGAATTCTAAGTCGGCGAACTGTCAATTTTTTGGCACGATCGATCAATCGAAGCCTGGGAGTAGATCGATTGACCTCCCCATATTTCATGAACATTAAGTAATTTTCAAGAGTTATTTTGGATTCCAAGTCTTCATTTCTTTGCCTTATTTAAAGGAGTCTTTTGGATTCCAACTCTTCATTTCTTTGAATTATAAAAGGAAGTTGTGGGCAACCCTTTTAACCTACTTTTGGCACAAATTTTGGTAGCAAATATATTTTATATTCCTCTTCTTTTTATATACACATTGGCCCTTGAGATTTGTGAGTTCCAAGGGGCTATTTTGTTGGAGGTTCTTGGAGGAGCTTTTGTAGATCTTTTGAGTTGATCTTGAGGATGTGATCATTGGTTTCTCATCATGGTTTGAGGTCTGGAGTTTTACACAATATGCTCCTTAAATCTCGTTAGTGTCATTCTCTTTGAATTCTTGTTAATTGAACTCATATTTGAATTGATAAATTCATTGAAATCTGGAAAATAATTGTTGAAATTATTTTGATTCATGTGGTATCATTATATTGTTATTGAGCACGTTGTCATGAGATTTTAATATGGCACGGATGTTGTGAACCCGCCAAAATACCTATTCCCGGCTATGGCTTGATAAAGCATATGCGAATGGGGTGAGGCCAGGCGACCCATTGATGTGTTATTGAAAAATTTATTGATAAATGCTTATGAGATTTGCATTTGATTTGAGTATTCGTATTCGTACTCGTGTTGTTACGCTTTATTCATTGCTAATCCATATTTGTTGAGCATCTTTCCTGTCGTATTGTGTACTTCCCCATATTTTCTTTAGTTGGCAGGTTAGCATGGATTTGAGCGCTATGGACCAATTGGGATTATTTTAGCGAGGATTATTTTGAGAAGAATATTTTTGAAAGATTTGTATTAATTTATTTTATTGTATAGAGCATTGGAGATTTGTATTTTTATTCGAGTTAGATAGTTGTAATTTTAATTCAAGAGACTTGTTGTAATTGAAGAGATTGAGATTAGTGGATTTATATTATTATGAGTTTATTTAGATTCTCTATACCTTGTGGTTTGTGTATTTGGGTTTAGTTTTATCGTAGTAGCACGCCGCGTGTCTCTCCGGGCGTGCGTGGTGTTACAAATGTTATCAGAGCTTAGGTATACGGCAACCCTCGGGGCTTGGGTTTTGGGTTCATTGCGTGGTTAGCAATTTTTGGAGATAGAAAATTTTAGGTGATATTCGTGATAAGTTTCGAGATTAGATGTGAGGAATTTATTTTTACGAGACGTGATTTATTTTTGGAGTTAGTGTAGTGGCCTGATTTTGAGAGTTAGGCATTCGGCGAATTTCGAGGGCGAAATTCCATTGTTAGTGGGGAAGTGTAATAACCCGCGTAATTTTGGGCTATTTTAATTAATTTCTGGAAAATGGAGGAAAATAAAGTTTTTGATAAAATTATTTTTATTGCTCAAATATGTTGGTTATTATTTTTAAAGGCGAGAATTTCAAACGGTTTCAAAAACGGAGATTTTTAATAATTTTAACTCTTGGAATTCTAAGTCGGCGAACTGTCAATTTTTGGGCACGATCGATCGATCGAAGCTTGGGAGTAGATCGATCGACCTCCCCAGATTTCGTGAACATTAAGTAATTTTCAAGAGTTGTTTTGGATTCCAACTCTTCATTTCTCTGCCTTATTTAAAGGAGTCTTTTGGATTCCAACTCTTCATTTCTTTGCATTATAAAAGGAAGTTGTGGGAAACCCTTTTAACCTACTTTTGGCACAAATTTTTGGCAGAAAATATATTTTATATTCCTCTTCTTTTTATATACACATTGGCCCTTGAGATTTGTGAGTTCCAACCTTAGATTAGAGGTGTTCTTGGGGCTATTTTGTTGGAGGTTCTTGGAGGAGCTTTTGTAGATCTTTTAAGTCGATCTTGAGGATGTGATCATTGGTTTCTCATCATGGTTTGAGGTATGGAGTTTTACACAATATGCTCCTTAAATCTCGTGAGTGTCATTCTCTTTGAATTCTCGTTAATTAAACTCATATTTGAATTGATAAATTCATTGAAATCTGGAAAATAATTATTGAAATTATTTTGATTCATGTGGTATCATTATATTGTTATTGAGCACGTTGTCATGAGATTTTAATATGGCACGGATGTTGTGAACCCGCCAAAATACCTATTCCCGGCTATGGCTTGATAAAGCATATGCGAATGGGGTGAGGCCTGGTGACCCGTTGATGTGTTATTGAAAAATTTATTGATAAATGCTTATGAGATTTGCATTTGATTTGAATATTCGTACTCGTGTTGTTACACTTTATTCATTGCTAATCCATATTTGTTGAGCATCTTTCCTGTCGTATTGTGTACTTCCCCATATTTTCTTTAGTTGGCAGGTTAGCATGGATTTGAGTGTTATGGATCAATTGGGATTATTTTAGCGAGGATTATATTGAGAAGAATATTTTTGGAAGATTTGTATTAATTTATTTTGTTGTATAGAGCATTGGAGATTTGTATTTTTATTCGAGTTAGATAGTTGTAATTTTAATTCGAGAGACTTGTAATTGAAGAGATTGAGATTAGTGGATTTATATTATTATGGGTTTATTTAGATGCTCTATACCTTGTGATTTGTGGATTTGGTTTTATTTTATTGATGAGTACCGCTCCGTTCGCTCTCCCCGGGTGGGCGGGGTGTTACATTTGTAAGTTTTGGTCATATTCTCAAACCAAAAGTCCCATGACTACGCGGTTAGTTTTTACATGTTACGTTGGTTCCGTGTGAAGTGTTTGTGCCTCTTGTAGGGCCTCTTGAGGGCTATTTGCATTTTCATTATTTAACGGCATGTTTTCAAACCTAAGTCTAACTCTTTGTAAGTTTAGGTCATATTCTCAAATCGAAAATCCCGTGACTATGCGATCAATTGTTACGTGTTACGTTGGTCTCGTGCGAGATGTTTATGCCTCTTGTGGGGTCGTTTGGGGGATGTTTTATACATTCTCCATGTAACTGTATATTTTCAAGCCTAAGTTTGATGATTTTCACTTTTTGTCATATTCTCAAATTGGGAGTCCCGTGACTACGCGATTAGTTGCTAAATGTTACGTTGGTCTCGTACGAGGTGTTCATTTCCTTTGACGACATATTTCCAGCCTAATTATAACTATTTACAAGTTTTCATCATATCCTCAAACCGGGAGTTCCGTGACTACGCGGTCCATTATTACGTGTTACATTAATCCCGTGCGTGGTGTTCGTGCCTCTTGCAGGGCCTTTTGAGTTTGTTTTGCATTTTCTCCTTTTAACAACATGTTTTCATGCCTAAGTATAACTATTTGCAAATTTTGGTCATATTACCAAACTGGGAGTCTCGTGACTACGTGGTTAGTTGCTATGAGTTACGCTGGTCCTGTGCGAGGTGTTCGTGCCTCTTTCGGGGCTGTTTGAGGGTTATTCTGCATTTTTTTGTTTAATGACATATTTTCAAGTTGAAGTCTTACTATTTACAAGTTTTGGTCATATTCTCAAATGGAAGTTTTGGGACTATGCGATAAGTTGCTACGTGTTACGTTGGTCCCGTGCGAGATGTTCATGCCTCTTATGGGGCCCTTTGGGGGCTATTTTTGTTTTCTTTCTTTAACGACATGTTTTCAAGCGTAAGTTTAACTTTTTGTATGTTTTGATCATATTCTCAAACTGAGAGTCACGTGACTACACGGTGAGTTGCTAATTGTTATGTTGGTCCCGTGGGTGGTGTTCGTGCCTCTTGTGTATTGTTTTATATTTTTGCCCTTAAACAACATGTCTTTAAGACTAAGTCTAACTATTTGTAAGTTTTGGTCATATTCTCAAACTGAGAGTCTCGTGACTACGCGGTTAGTTACTATGTGCTACGTTGGTCCCATGCGAGGTGTTTGTGCCTATTGCGAGGCCTTTGGGGGGCTATTTTGCATTTTTGCCCTTTAACGACATGTTTTCAAGCCCAAGTCTAACTATTTGAAAGTTTTGGTCACATTTTCAAGCCGGGAGTCTCGAGAGTACATGGTCAGTTGTTGCGTGTTACGTTAGTCCCGAGTGAAGTGTTCATGCCTCTTGAGGGACTGTTTGAGGGCTATTTTACATTTTTACCCTTTGACGACTTGTTTTCATGCCTAAGTCTAACTATTTGCCACTTTTGGTTATATTCTCAAATAGAAAGTCCCATGATTTTACGGTCTATTGTTACGTGTTACGATGGTCCCGTGAGAGATGTTCGTGCCTTTTGCAGGGTTATTTGGGGGCTATTTATTATTTTTTGCCTTTAATGGCATGTTTTCAAGATTGTGTTTAACTATTCGTAAGTTTTTATAATATTATCAAATTGAGAGTCTCGTGACTACGCGATCAGTTGCGACGTGTTACGTTTGTCCCATGCGTGGTGCTTGAGCCTCTATCGAGGCCGTTTGAGGGCTATTTTGGATTTTCGACCTTTAATGGCTTGTTTTCAAGCCTAAGTCCAATTTTGTGTAAGTTTTGATCATATTCTCAAATCGGGAGTTGCGTGACCATGCGATCAGTTGCTACGTGTTATGTTGGTTCCATGCAAGGTGTTCGTGCCTCTTGCGGGGCCATTTGGGGGATATTTTTATTTTCTCCCCTCAATGACATATTTTCAAGCCTAAGTCGAACTATTTACAAGTTTTGGTCATATTTATAAATCGGGAGTCCCGTGACTACGTGGTCAGTTGCTACTTATTACATTGGTCCCGTGCGAGGTGTTCGTGCCTCTAACGGGGCCATTTGGGGGTTGTTTTGCATTTTCACCCTTTAACGACATGTTTTTAAGCCCAAGTCTAACCATTTGTAAGTTTTTCTCATTTTCCCAAATCGACAGTCCCGTGATGATGCAGTCAGTTGCCATATGTTACGTTGGTCCCTTTCGTGCCTCTTGCGGGGCCGTTTTGGGGCTGTTTTGTATTTTCACCCTTAACGACATGTTTTCAAGCCTAAGTCAAACTATTTAAATGTTTTGGTCATATTTTCAAATCGGGAGTCCCGATACTATGCAATCAATTGCTACGTATTACGTTGGTTTCGTACGAGATGTTCGTACCTATTTTGAGGTCATTTGAGGGTTGTTTTATGTTTTTGCCCTTTAACGACATGTTTCCAAGCCTATGTCTAACTATTTTCAAGTTTTGGTCATATTCTCAAATCAGGAGTTTCGTGACTACGCAATTAGTAGTTACGTGTTACGTTGGTCCCATACGAGATGTTAGTACAACTTTATGGGTCATTTAGGGGCTATTTTTACCCTTTAACGACATTTATTCAAGCCTAAGTCTAAGTATTTCCAAGTTTTGGTCATATTCTCAAACCGTGAGTCTCATGACTATGCGGTCAGTTGCTATGCATTACGTTGGTCTCGTGCAAGGTGTTTGTGCCTTTACGGGGCCTTTTGGTGGGTGGTTTTGCATTTTCGCCCTTTAAAGGCATGTTTTGAAGCCTAAGTCTAACTATTTGAAAGTTTTAGTCATATTCTCAAGTTGGGAGTCTCGTGACTACACGGTCTGTTGCTATGTTTAACTATTTTAGTTTTGCCCCCAAATGAGCACCTAATTAACCATTATACAGGAGTAAAACATCTACAAAATTATGAATATCTGTTATGTAAAAATGTGAGTTAAAGTAAATAATACTTGGTTCCTGCAATAGTTTTGGCACGCTTTAACTGCACAATATTATCTTTCTTTAGTAACCTATTATGTCTCTTTTTAGACCTATTTTCTTGAACGAGGTACAATTCAAAGTCCTCGTTAATGCAAGTGAGTTTCTTTTCAGTGTTCAACCTCTAACTTGCACCTTTTCAAATAAACTTCCATTTTGAGATTTTCCAATAACATTTCCCCGTGTTTCTTTTCCATGGAATCGTATTTGGTTTTCATGATTGATTCTGGATTCATCAATTTTTTTTGACATTGTCGAATTCAAACATGTGAAAGGATGATCGAATCGGAAAAATGAGCTCCGGGATAGTGCTCATCAAGGTGGCTATTCGATCAGCCTTTCACACGTCTAAGGTCAACAATGTTGAAATTTTTTTGATGAATCGAGAATGAATCATGAAAACCAAATATGATGCCATACAAAAGAAATACTGGGAAAATGTGCAGGAATAGCTCGAGATGGAAGTTTATTTTAAAAGGCCCAAGTTAGAGGTAGAACACCTGAGAGAGAAACTCAACCATGTTAACAAAGACAACGAACCGTAACTCATAAGAGAAAATAGGGCTCAAGACAAATACATTTGTAAATCAAACCGGGCATCCCGTGCGAGGTGTTCATGCCCCTAAACATTGATAATTCAAACTAAACATTCATAAGCCACACTAAACATTCATAAATCAAACTAAAAATTTGTAAATCAATCTAAACATTCATAAATCAAACTAAAGTGCCAATAAAGCGTTAATAACATAACATGATAGAATTTGGATACAAATATGGTTGTCAAGGGTTAATATAATAATAGGATACAAATAGGATTTCCAAGGGTAAAATAATGTTTTAATACTCAATCTTCCTCTAAATCAACTAAAAGATCCTTCAAATTAGGGTTGTCATCAGCAGAAGACTGAAAATCTTTAGGAGTCTATAATGCATCTACTTCAATAGTTATACCTTTTAGTGCATGCACAACAACAGTCCGATTGTCATCGTTTATGCACTTTGAGTAGAATACCTTCTTTACATTCTGAAAGGCACAAATAAAAGGCTCATCGACAGAATACAAAACACTCATCCTTCTCTTCGTGCTCATTGCGGTACAATATGAAATCATACACGCATTTATGAATAGTTTTTCACTTTAAATCCAAACCTTTTAAGCTCTTCTTCATGATATGATGATTTTTCGGTAATGTGTTCTCTTTTAGGAGAACATATTTAATCCACTTAAGAATTCTAGTTATGCTGTTGCCCGAAAAACCAAATTGACTCTTCAGATTATGCAAACCGATCATTGCGTATGTGGTATCAAAAAATATCCCAATAAAGAATTTACGAAGAATAATCACAATCAAGCAAGAAAGAATATAATCGCACACATAACAAAACTATGTATGTGGTTCAAAAAACTTGCTTATATCCATGGAGAGGTCTACCATTTTATTAAGTATATCTCAATATTCTTGGTTACATGCCCCTATGCCCCGGGCCAGGGTTACAATTTATAGATGTAGAATTTCAGTTGTGAAGGTAACTCCACGATATCTATGATGGGATGAACTATGAATCCCTTGAATATCTCCATGAGATTATAGGGGATTGACTTAGTCCTGGAGCGGTTTAGATAATACATGCCCATCTCTTAATTCCACGATTAGGTCGAGTAGCCTTTTAGATCCGTTGGGCTTAGTCGGCTATTTTTGTGGGCTGAGAATAAATGGGTTACCACAATTGCCCCTAAATTTTTTGGGCCAATGGATTTTAAATGATTCCGAGAATGCAGCGTCGTTTGCAATGGCATGTTTGTAATTTGTTGAAATAGGAGGGGCACGCTTGTCTTTTTGTGAGAGACTGAAGCGCTAAATCTTTCTCGAGAAGTGTAGAACATCATTTGAGTGCTTTAAACTAGATATTATGCAAAACTTAATCGTCAGTTCATCGTCATTGGTTGTTCTTAGGTGTATTGTGTTCTCAAGCTTCACTTCTTACTTTCTCTCTTCAAAATCAAGGCTTTCTCATCTTTCCAAGCTTCATTTCTATCTCGTAAGTTTCATCTCTTCCCTTCCTTCTAGTTTTCATCTTCTGTGAATCATTCTCCTACCGTAGCTAGGTTTTTTGTATTTTTCTGATGGCAATGCTTGATAACTAATCTCTGCTCGAGTTTAGAAAATGTTATAATTTTCCTGATTGGGTAGATTTTAAATGTACATCAATACCCATGAATGTCCGTGATCTTGATGATGGTCACTGGAATCATGTGCTCTTAGTCTACCAAGGGTTTTTGACATTTCCCCTTAATCCTCTATTCTTGCACTTTTTTCAATATTTCAACATTGTTCCCGCCCAATGTTCTCCAAATGTTTGGAAGATTATCAATGGAGTGTATAGGATAAACCAACTTTATAATACCAATTTAGGATTAGTTGAGATTTTCTATTGTTATACTTTCTCTCGCACAAGTGGGGGTCTTCTATACTTAAAAGTAAGAAGTCATGATAGGGTTTTGGTAGTAAATTTACCTGATTCCCATAAAGATAATTGGTCTGAAGGTTTCATTGCCAGAAATTGGCAGTATCCTCCACAATCAGAGGCCGTAAGGTACAGGGGACCTCAGATCCTTACTTTTGAGGATGATTACATAGGTTATTATCACCATCTCTTTTTTCATTATTTGTTTGCCTATCCTAGTATATTTCTCATTTCCTCTTTTCTGCAGCTGAGGCTAAAAACCAAGAACCTTCTTTTTGTGAGATTTGAGCTGCTGAAATTTTAAAAGCTTGGACGATAAGGGACGCTGTTGTTGAAGGTGAACATCCTCGATCAACTGCATTTTTACTGGAGTACACGGACACCACTTCCAGCTTCATTGCTCGTTAAGTAGATTCAATCCCTCATTTGGATATTCTAGAAGAAGAGGTTGGTGGTGCTTCTAAGACTATTAATTTAGAGGATGAGGAGGAGAGAAAACCGAGAGAGGATTTGGTAGAAAGAGAGGAAGGTGGATAAGAAGGTTGTGAGAGTAGTGAGGAAGGGTCTAACGAGGAATAAATGGCCCCTCCAAGGAGAAAAAATTTAATTCAAGATGATGATGGCCTGTTGTCTAACAGGGTAAAGTTTCTGAGGCAGAAAACTGGTGACTCCATTGGTGGTTCCAGGGTGAGCGCTTAGGAGAGCGAAGTGGAGAAACGAAAGAAAGAAGATGAGGAAAAGCGAGAGAAGGAAAGAAAAAGAGAAGAAGAGAGAAAGAGGGAGAAGTAAAGGAGAAGGGCACAGGGCTCAAAGGCCTCTCTGGTGACATATACTATTGCTGTTGAGGGGGATTTAGTGTCTGCTGCCCTTCATCTTACCCCTTCACTACTAGACAAGCCAGTGCTCACAGCTGATCGCGAGTGATCAATGAGCATGGGTTCAGCCCCGTTGGCCCTTAAGTCCGCTCAGGGGCTTGATTTGGTAAGTATTTTCCTCTCTATACTCTTTATTCTTTGCTTTCTTGAATTATCCCACACTAACCTGTGTTTTTTCTGACTTGTAGTTTTTTTTTCTGACTACACTATACTACTCCGTGGTCGGGCTAACTTGCCGAGGAGAAATATAGAGCTAAGCGATGCTCTAAAGACTTATGAGAAGGCTTTGGCAGATGCAAAGACAAATTTTGATAAAAAAAATAGTTAGTGAAGGAGCTTGTCGAACTCCGAGCTGCATATAATGTCGTGATCACTGATGAGTTGGCCATGACTAAAGCGAACAAAGAGTTGGTCACCAAGGTGGATAAGTTCGAGGGGAAGCGGTGACCGTCCGGGAGAGCAGGTGTAATGAAGGTCGGGAGGCAGGGTATGACGAAGTCGAGTGCCAAGTTACCTATCTCCAATGAGAATTCATTAAAAAAGGTTGGGACCAAGCCTTGATTGCTGCTGGGGTTGCTGTTGATTCTCACTTGTTCTCTCTGAATCATCCTGGCCTTAATCCTATCGAGGCATCTCTGAAGGCTCAAAATACTATGGACCCCATTTTCCATCCTGTAGAACTTGCTTTGGACAGTACAATGGGGGTCGTTACTTAAGATGGAGGAGTTTCCCGTGCAAACCCAAGTGTTGGTGGAGGTGTAGGTGCTGCCGACCAAGCTGCTGATAAGGGGAAGGGGCCCTCGACTTCTGACTAGGTTAAGGCCTCCTAAAGTCTTGCTAAGAATTTTTCACTTTTTTCTTTTCTCTTAATATTATATCTATAATTTTTTCTCTTGCATTGTACTGACTCATGCCTCTCAATTAGATTAAATGAAAAGCAAATTTTTGTTTCATTACTTATGTTTGTTGCTTTTGCTTCTTATTCTATTGATTGTAGCCTAATGATCTAGTTGAATACATTCCCGCTAACTCCCACCTAGGCCAAGTTTGTGGCCTAAACATAAGAGTTCAAGCTCGCAGAGCCTTTATAACGATTTGTAAATCCTTCAGGGAAAGAAACTAGGACTACAAAGATCAGTCTAAGGTGGTCGCTTGGCTCAAGCATAGGCTCGAGGAGATGGAGAAAAGAGATGCCTTAGTGTAGGTGGAAATGGATGCCTTGAAGTCCAAGCTTCTAGATGCCTACGAAGTCAACCAGGTAGGAGAGTTATTGTAGAGAGAGAATGACCGTTTGAGAAGAGAAATTGCTCGTCTTAAGGAAAACACTCCATCTGGTCCCCCTCTTGTGATGCGAGGTTCCTCTTCATCATCACCTACGGTCAATTAAACTGATAATCAATCTTTCAGGAGGGAGTTTACTGAGCTAAAAGAAGGTGTTCGACGAGTTTATTTGATCGTTGCTAGTGTCTAGAGGGATGTCATACGATTAAGACATTCATTTCGAAAGGTTCCTCGACAGGTCTGGGCTGATGGCTACGACCAAGGTTGGACAGATGCCCCAATAAGGTTAAAAGAGGTCGAAGACCTTGCTTTTACTGGGGGATGGATGAGCACACTTAAGGAATTGAAAATTCTTAAGGATTCTGACCTGTCGTATAAGTGTAAAATCGTTCATTCATCTGGTTGTAAGAATCCTTTTTTGAGGGATGACCGTTGGATCCCAATAGATGTTATTCCTTCGCAGCTTCTGGAAGCACACCTAGAGGGTTTTGAGGAAGACTTAGTTCCTCATCCTGACGATGGTCAAAGGGCTCGAGTAGCGGAATACGTTGCTTGCCGTCCAGGGCCATCGTAGGTCTTTATGTATTTCTTGGTCTTTTGATGTAAATGAAATCATATGATTCTTAATGAAGGATACAACTGGTTATTTATGTTTTGATCATGTGCTCACTAAACATGTGTTAACCTTGTTTGTTGATTTCTTGATATCAGTGTTTGACCAGAAAAGTACTTGATAGGATTGGACATAATACGAATGAATCAATGATGTTGAATTTTTTTTATCTCGTGTTTGAACATTCTCCCAGTCCAATATGCCCTAGCCATATCATTTCGTCCACTTTATCTTTTAGGTCGTTTTGTCACACTTCCCTAGGCCTAAGCAGGACGATGATGAGAATGTACCTGGTTAATAGGACCTCTACCTGAGCAGGATTTTTCGACCAACCTGAGTTTGAGACCAATCTGAGTTGGCTTTATTACCTAAGGGTCCCCTATAGGTCTTTTATTATTGCCGAGCAACTCAAGAGGTCAATTGTGTTTCCAACAAAGACCTGAGGAAGGTTGATTATAAACCTTGCTTTATATATTTTAGATTTTCCTGATTTGGAAAGATCTAACACACTGTTGTAATCATGGGAGCTTTGTTGTAATATTCCTTGAATGGGGCAAGTTGATTAACTTGATATAATCCAAGAGTTCTGTTACACTTTAATGGGAGTATATTGCATGGAAAAGATATGTATTGAAGTGAAATCAAGAGATATTAAACAACCAAGATAAAAATACGTGGGCCAATCGTGCTTTATTGATTAAAATTATAAATAAAAGTCAACATTAGTTTGTAAATGAAAATTTGTTCAAACTAATGATGCTGAAAAATAAAAGATATCGAAGTCTAAAAGTATAACTTCTTGAGGTTGGCAATATTCCAGGTCCTTGGTATCTCCCTGCCCTCCAGCGTTCCCAAATGATATGCTCCTTACATGTCGTGCCTTATTACCTTGAAAGGTCCTTCCCAATTTGGTCCCAATTTGTCGTCTGATGGTCTTACAGCGCTATCAAGAACTTTCATCAGGACGTAGTCCCCCTATTAGAAACATCCTTGGATTGACTTTTTAGTTGTATTGTTTGGCCAGTTGCTATTGGTTAGATGCCAACCTAACTAGTGCCAGTTCTTGTCGTTCATCAACTAAGTCAAATTCAGTGAGTAATGCTTCATCATTGTGGCCTCGGTCGACCAAGGTGGTTTTCAAAGTAGGGAGACCTTCTTCCAATAGGATGACTGCCTCCATTCCATAGGCGAGCGTGAAGGGGGTCTCCCCCATTTCTCTCCTAGGAGTTGTACGATACGCCCATAAAACGTGGGGTAATTCGTCTACCCAGGCACCTTTCGCTCTTTCCATCCACTTTTTCAGTCTGTCAATCATTGTCTTGTTAGAAGCTTCAACTTTCCTGTTGCTCTTGGGACATGTCACAGAACTAAAGTGATACTTGATGATAGGTTCGCTGCAAAAACCTTGAAAGAAGCTACTTTCTAATTGTGTGCCATTGTCAGTAATGATCATTTTTGGTATCCCAAAGCGGGTGATGATGCTCTTCCATATGAACCTCGTCATATCAAAGTCTCAAATTTTACGAGTGGTTCTGCCTCTACCCATTTGGTGAAGTAGTCAGTGCCGACCAGTAAATACTTGAGATTTTTAGATGCGATAGGCAGGGTCCCTACAATATCCAATCCCCACTGGGCAAAAGGTCATGGGATGGTTAATAACTTAAGTTCGCTAGCTGGTTGGTGGACCATAAAGGAGTGCTTCAGGCACTTTTCACACTTGCGAACGTAAATTTGGGCATCCTTCAGTATGTATGGCCACCAGTACCCTTCCTTAATTGCTCAGAAAGCTAATGATCTTCCTCCTACGTGACTCCCACAAATGCCTTTATGGTACTTGCTTGGCATATTCTGGGTGAACGCACTGGAGACATGGGGTCGGTAAAAGATTTTTTATAGAGTTTTCCCTCAAAAGATAAGTGATAGTGAGAAGCCTTTACTCTTATCTGGTGTGCCAGCCTCTTGTTGTCTGGCAGTGCATTGCTCCGCAGATAGGTTATGATGGAATCCATTTAACTGGATGCCCTTTTTATATGGAGTACTTACTCGACTACGATTGGTTGGGTTATTATCGAATGTGTGAGGAATTCTATATAAATGGTTCTCTTTAAATTAGAGTCGATGGCAGAACTTAGGGATGCTAAGGCATCGACGTGACTATTCTGCCCCCTAGGGAACTACTGAACGTCAACTTTATCAAACTTTTCCATAATTTCCCTTACAACAGCAAGGTAAGCTACCATCCTCTCATCCTTGGCGTTGAAGTCTCCACTTATCTGATTGGACACTAGCTTTGAGTTGCCAAATACCCGAAGGCATTTTCCCCCCAGCAGTTGTGCTTTGCGTAGGCCAGTGATCAACGCTTCATATTCTGCTTCGTTGTTAGAGGCTTCAAATCCCAATCTGATCCCCTATTCGAGCACAGTATTCTCTGGGGTAACCAATACAATTCTTAATCCCACCCCTTGGAGTTGGAGGCTCCATTGACGTATAGGGTCCAGCCGAAGGCTTTTTCATTCTCTTCAGTCGATCATTCAACTTCTAATTGGTTAGTAGGATGGCTTCCTATAGTTTCAACGATAAAATCTATTAGAACTTTCCCCTTAATCAGTGTTCTTGGTTGGAAGTGGCTATCGATTCTTCCAAGATCGATCGATCACTTTGACAGTCGCTCGGAGAGGTAAGATTTTCTTAGAACAACTTTGAGGGGATGTGACGTGATCACGATGATAGAATGAGCCAAGTAATGCTTCATCTTCCTTAAGGCTAGCAATACGACATAAGAAAGATTTTATAGGGGTAGATAATACTGCTCAACATCGATAAGTGTCTTGATTACGTAGTAGATCGGGTGTTGGCCTTCTTCCTTTTTGCATACTAAGGTAGAGCTTACATCATGGTTTGATACGATAAGGTAAAGATACAAGGGATCGCCTTCGCTTGGAATCACTTGCAAGGGTGGCTTGTCGAGGTAATACTTGAGTTCTTTCGAGGTTTTGGAGCAGTCATCTTTCCATACTAGGCCTTTATCTTTCTTTAATGGTTAAAAGAATAGTCAAAAGAACTCTGAAAACTTGAAGATAAAGCGATTAAGGGCGATAAGCATATCGATGAGCTTCTAGACATCCCTTTTCATCTAGGGGGATGAAACTTTTTGATATCGTTGATCTGATCAGGGTTTGCCTCAATCCCTCTTTTGCTAACCAAATACCCTAGAAACTTACCCGAATGGACACCGAACGAGCATTTACTTGCATTAAGTTTCATCTGGTTCTTCTTGAGGATATCAAAGGTTCCTGTTAGGTCTGAGAGGTGGTTGCCCTTGACTTTTCTCTTAATGAGCATGCCATTGATGTATACTTCCATTATTTCTACCATCAGTTTTTTAATAATCTTAGTGACCAACCACTAATAAGTCTCTCCTGCATTCTTGAGGTCGAATGGCATGACCTTATAATAATATAACCCAATGGGGGTTATGAAGGACGTTTTATCCTGTTTAGGCTCATAAAGTGGTATCCAGAGTAAGCGTCTATAAAGCTCATCCTTTCATGTGTTGCTGTAGCGTCGACCAACTAATCTATCTTTGGGAGGGGGAAACTGTCTTTCAGACAAGCCCTGTTGAGGTCGATGAAATTAATACATACCCTCTAGCTTCTATTGCTTTTGGGCATTACGACTAGGTTGGATAGACATTTGGGGAACTGAACTTCCCAAATTGAACTTGCATCTAATATCTTTCCAACCTCTTTCTACTGCTTTTGCCTTTTCTGGGGCTGTTCGACGAGCCTTTTAAAAGACTGTATTGAAAGTTGGGTTGATATGCACTCGATGGCATGCAATAGTTAAGATTTATCCCAAGCAAAGCATTCGGTTACCAAGCAAAAACATCTAGATTTCTTCGAAGGAACATGGTTAGCTTCTTCTTTTCTCAGTCAGTGAGAGAGGCACCGATTAGAAATCTCCTTTCAGGTGAGTTACCTTCAGCTGTAACTTCTTCTAGGTCTTCGATGACCCTACTTGTGGGGTGGACCCTGGTTTCCTCCTCCCCTGGTCGTTCGTACCATAATTACTATTTTGAAGGCAATACCCCTTCCTGGGCTTCCTCTTGGACTTTCTTGTTGTCTTTTTTCTTCCCTTGCTTGGGGCAGATGACTTTAATTAAGCATTTTCTAGCCATAGTCTGGTCGCTACGAATCTCGACCACCCTTGATCTATAATGCACTTGAGTTTTTGATGATATGAGGATGGTACGACCTTCATAGCATGGATCCAGCCCCTGCCCAGGATGGCGTGATAAGGGGACTCGATATCTACCACTAGAAGCTCGATCATCTTTTAAATACTTCCTTCCCTGACTGGCAGGACTATCTTTCCCAGCGATATATCTTTCATGCAAAGCCGACCAATAAAACGGTGGCCTCTTTGAGGTCGATGATACTCAGCTTCAATTTGTGGAATAAGTCTAGGTACATCACTTCGGAAGCGCTACCTTGGTCGCCGAGCAAACTGTCGATGTCCCAATTAGCTATCCTGAGTGTGATAACCTATGCATCATGATGTGGGCTCCTTACCCTAACTAAATCATCTTTGGTAAATACAATGGTTTTGCTGTAGTCGACATCTTATGGTCATCGACGCTTCCCGACCTGAATCTTTTTGGGATCTATCTGGAAAGCTTGCATGACGATAGTATGCTTTTTGACTTCCATCCGAATAATATTTCCTTGTACTTGCTTGAGGTCTGATGCCCCAAGGATTACTACGAACTCATTGCCCATATCTTCCTTGAGGATGTTATTCGGCTTTTGATCTCCATTCATCGCGACCTCGTCAGTCTTCTGATTTATGAACTCGTTGAGATGAATGGCCTGGGCTAACTCCTATAAACAAGGCTTGAGTGCTTTACAATGTTCAGTCCTGTGACCTCCCTCGAATGCACACCTCAGTGCATTATTCTGATTTATTAGATCCCTTCCCATCTTCTTGGGCCATTTGAGAAATGGATCTTACTTGATCTTGGCGAGGATTTGGTATATCAATTCATTGAAGACTGTGTTAACAGCTTAGAACGCCTTCGAGGGGTCATTCTTGTTTTCATTTTTGGAACCATTATTGCCCCCATTCTTATTTTCTTTCTTCTAAGAATCATTCTTCTATATCCCTTTGTTCATCTTCATGCGGCCATTATCCCTTGCATTAAGATGAGTTACAACTTTGACTTTGGCATATTTCTCAATACGGGCCATTATGTCATCGATTGAATTAACCTCCTTCTTAGTTAGGGATTGGTGCAATAGAGATGTGCTCGACAGACCGATCTTGAAGGATGCTTCGACAACTTGCTCCAAGTAGTCCTTAATTTTGTTGAAAATCTCCCAGCACCTCTTGGCATACTCCCTGAGGTTCTCCTATGGATTTTTCTTCATTGTGAGCAGTGCATCCATCTACTTTGGGTGAGAGCCACTTGTTATGAAGCGAGCTGCGAATAATTCAGCTAGAGCCTTAAAACTCTTGACTGATTTGTGTGGAAGCCTCTCGAACCATTTCTGTGCCATATCGTGCATACTAGAAGGGAATATGCGACACATTAACGCTTTATTGTGTCTCCACGAGGTCATGATCTGTTTGTCCTGTCGGACATGGTTGATGGGATCAGTTTTCCCATCATAGATCTTAAATCTAGGGATAGAGAATTTCTTGGGGGATCCTCTTTTTCTATCGCTCTTGAAAATGGGGACTTCATATGGGTGTTAAGAGCTCTTCTGGTTAGCTCTCGTGTGTATCTCTCTCCTCGAGTGGCTGGATGCTGATCCATCTCCCTTCGAACCAAATTCCTGATTTTATCATCCTATTGACCAGGACTCCTATGGCGTCCTGCTTGCTTCAGTTGCTCTTGTTGACCATCCTCTAACCTGTTCCTCAAATATTTCTTAGTCATGCCTAGGTCTCCTTCCTCGGCTATGAGATCTATTCACCCAAGGGCTAAGAGTATGATCATGGCATCGTCTTGTATTTTTGTGGAAATATCTCTGCATTCTTTTCACTCACCTTTTTAGGCGAGCATTCTCTTCTTCTTGGTGATGGGTGGCTTCTTCTTGCTCTCGAAGTCTGGCCTCATAGGCGTCGATCAACCTGGAAATCTACGTGGACCTAGGTGGTCCATGACTTTCTTCAGAAGTCTGCCTTTCCTTACGAAGCCTTGGATTTGGTTGGCGAATTTTAAACCTCACCCTGGGAGGGGCAGGTTCTTTCTGAACATCACCGACTTAAGGGATGTTGCTGCTATGGTGAGACATTGGAGGCTTTCAGTTAGTAAGTGTTCTCGTAGGAATAACAATCGCTTCCCACAGACTGCGCTAATTATGGTATAAAAAACATCACGATAAAGAATTTATGAAGAAGAATCATAATCAAGAAAGAAATCATACAATCTCACACACAATACAACTATGTACGTAGTTTGATAACTTGCCTACGTCCACAGAGAGGTCTACTATTTTATTAAAAATATCTCAATATGCTTGGTCACATGACCCTATGCCCCGGGCCAGGGGTTAAAATTTATAGATTGTAGAATTTCAGTTGTGAAGGTAACTCCAAGATATCCATGATGGGATGAACCATGAATCCCTTGAATATCTCCACGAGATTATTGGGTATTGACTTAGTGCTGGAGCGGTTTAGATAATACATACACGTATCTTAATTCCACGATTTGGGCCGGACAAGGTTTTAGATCCGTTGGGCTTAGTCGAATATTTTTGTGGGCTGAGAATAAATGGGTACCCACAGAGTATAATATCGAGTGATCTTCTTAGAAATTTTTATATAAATGTCTAGTTGCATCATCTTTCAACCATATGTATTCTCAATCTTCCGGTAATTCAGCATCAACTTTTTCATTGACTTTCTCATAAAACCCATTATTCGTATCCATAGGCTAGTAGTTTTGATAGTAGAGGACTTCATAAACATTATTAATGAGGACTTCATAAACATTATTAGTTTTGATAGTACGATGTATCCATAGGCTAGTAGTTTCAAATTTATTAATAATCATTCACCACTTCCACCCGATGGGTCTCCATCACGCGGCCATCTACTGGTAAATCTTCTGGAACATATGGTCATTCTTTTCCCAATGGAATGTCCACATCTTATAGTCTTGCATCATACCCTTCATTAGTAAATGCAATTCAATGTCTTCTAAAGACTTGAATTTTCTGTTTATATAATGGTTGCATGGACACGGGATCTTATCACTACTAAGATTTCTATCTGCATATTTAATAAATTCCCGAATGCCCTTTACGTAATTATTAGATACTCTATGACTCTCTCCCATCCACTATTTATATTTTGGGAAATCTATTAAGCAGTCTTCAAAATTCAAATCACCTATATAAATAGGTTCTATACAAAAACTCTCTATTTATAATTCAAGCAAATTCATTTGAACCCAATAAATTCATTCAACTTGATCAAAAAGAAATATTAAAATAAAATTCATTCACATCAAATTCATTCAAACTAAATTAATATCCCGACTAATTAAAACATTACAAACTTATTCAAAAAGAAAATATTGTTCAACGTGTAGACTTGACCAATAAATTAACTAGAAAAGTAATAAAGCAATTTGCATAATTTTTTAACCATAACCCTTCCCCATAGTTGACGTACGAAGCTCATCTCCATAACCAGAGTACATTTTATGAGCCAATATTTGAACTTCACCCATCACCAAAGGTTGAGTATGGAGAAGTGTTGCGACAATTGCGAAAATTAGAGTGCACGTGCCAATGATCGTGGTATCGAACAAGTTCCTTATAAAATATGCCTTGCAAAAGTCAAAATGTGTAAATGACAATGATGCATGGAATGTTCCAGTTGAAGGCATTTGAGAGGGGAGTGTTTCACAAGGAGGCTTTTGGGAGGGAAATGTTCCAGTAGGAGGCATTTGGGAGGGAAATGAAAAAAGTACCACTTAAGTCATTTAATTCAAGATTAAACTATCTAAATGGCTCCGAACATTTTGTTGAAGAAACTCTTTTCTTAAAACAAATTTCTTAACAAAAGATGTGTAAAACAGTATGAAAGAGTTATTTAAGGTATAGGTTTACTAGTTTTGAAAACCAAAACTTATAAAGAAATTAAATCAACACAGCCTCAAGAAAGGAATGAGAAGAAGAGGAAGTATACAAGTGCAATTTTAAGTGGTAAAATCCCACCCAATTGGGGAAACATCCACGGTGGTCTCTACACCTCAAAAGAAAAAATTCACAAAAATAGAGTAAGAGTTTACAAACTATATAACAATCAAGATACATAATTAGACCTAATTTTAAGTTCAGAAATGTACCAACTCCTTTGGATTTTCTGACTTTTCCCAAGGCTCTGATGTTGTTGATGTACTCTCAACTTTGTAACTCCACTCCTTTTAGCTTAACGTCGACTCAAAAATCCAAAATCTCAATACCATCACTTTTCAGTGTAGTAGTGTGAAAGTGTAAGTGGTGATGTGATCTAAATCACATGCATGCAACTCACACACACTTAATTACAGACAAAATGTTAATCAAATTACAAACATATCAAAAATATGTAAAGATTTCCAAAATCAGTTTAATCGAAACTATCAGACTTTGGATCTTTTAATATATCCACATATCATGAGGGAATCTTGCTATATACACGAGACAAGATCCTAAACACTTTCTTATTTTTAAAATATACAGACTATTTCACAAAATGTGAAATATGTGAAAATGTAAATCCCCAATCAAGATCTTCAACTAAATCTGAGTCTGAATGTTCAAAGAAACTGAAATTAGAAACTATTTTGTTGGTTTTAGGGTTTGAAAACATAACAGTTGAAAACAACCAAGAAAACTATGATTTCTCGAAAGAAGAAATCAAAAGTAAGAGAGATAAACGTAAAATGTATCACAAAACTTCAATCTCAATTTTCCATGAAAGAAAACGAGATCAAACTGTTGTGATTAAGTTGGAAAAGAGATTAAGGACAAAAGAGGAATGATATTCACAACTCTTGAACTAACACACTCTCAGAAATGATTTTCTGGTGATATTTGGCCAGAGTTTAGTTTAGGATTTTCTTTTTCTCTCTTCTCTCTCTCTCTCACTCTCTCTCTGCTCTCTTTATTTTCTCTAAGAAGTGAGATAAACAAAAGATGGTAATCGCAACCCATAAGGCATGTATTTATACTAAGCCATGGAAGCCTCTGGAACTTCGAAGCAAATGAATGGTCACGATTAAGTCTTAAGAGATCGAGGTAAATTTGATGGCTACCAATGCATCAAAATTTTATGGACTCTGATTGGTTTAAATGTAAACACAAGGATCATGTAAGAACTCATGCAGTCCATAGATTTAAACGATCCAAAGTTTCACAATCAAACACAGGTATGTGATGGAAAGAAAACGCAAATCCAACCATTGTGAGTCTAACACGTGTAGGGCTGAGATGGCGTATAAAACGCGTGCTTTTAAACTTTCAAAAATACAATTTTCACCCACACAATTATCAAACGCATTTGGTTTCTACCCAAACAAGTTTTAACAGGTTAAAGAAATTACAAATCATCCCACAAACTTTGTAAAAGCCAATTTTAAATTTCAAAAAATTGTTTTAAAAAACTTAGAAATTATTTAAAATATCCCAAAAATTATGGAAAAATTATTTTAATGGGATTTAACTCACACACACACATGTTATGAAGAATGCAATCTCATATTCAACACATAAATGATCCTAGGTGTGGTGTTGGTGTTTATACCTTTGGACTATTAGAGGAAATTGAATGCAGAGTTTGAAGGCTTGTTTGTTTTAAATGGGCATGACTCAATTTTGTCACTATTTCTAAACTAGATGAGAACCTATATAATATAGACTCAAGTGACTCAAAGATATAGGATGCTTCAATCTACCCCTTTGAAAATATGAGACAAAATCTCCTTTGAGCCATCTAAGACTAGTAGGGATACAAAAGAATAAGAAAAACCTATTCCTATACAAAAATTCTATCTACCCAACATCCTAGAAAAAGAAAATTACATAAACTCAACTAGATACTAACCAATACCCTATTAAAATTCTGTTGTAAATGAAGGTACTAACTCCTGAAAATAAGATGAATAAGATCTAGCTTTTTAATTGAGAATACAATAATATGTCCAAGAGGACACAAATTTATCCCCCATTTTGTCTCAAATGGACAAAGGGAAAAGAAAACAAGTATGAAACAATAAATCATTGTTCTTCCATAACTATACCAATAGATTTGTGCAAAGATTCAATTCAAAGGTAATCTAATGGTTTAGTAAATATGTCAGATAATTGCAATTCTGTAGGTAGATAATCAATTTCTAACTCCTTAGATTCAACTAACTCGCATATGAAACGATTTCTGATTTTAATATGTTTGGTATTAGAGTGCTGAATTGGATTTTTAGAAATATTAATCGCGCTTTGATTGTCACAATAGAGATGTAACTTATCTTCAGTTAAGCCGTAATCTTTCAGCATTTGTTTTAGCTAAAGTAATTGAGCACAACAACATCCTGCGATAATATATTCAGAATCAATAGTAGACAAGGAAGTGCAATTTTGTTTCTTACTACTCCATCCTACTAAATTGTTACCAATGTAGTAACATGCTCCTGAAGTACTCTTACTATCATCTATACACCCAGCCCAATCAGCATCGGTGTAACCTACTATAGTACTAAAAGTGTCTTTCGTGTACCAAAGTCCTAAGTTTAGAGTGGCTTTAATGTATTTGATAATTCTTTTAATGCATAAGAGATGACTCTTTTCAGGATTGTTTTGATATCGGGCACACAAGAAAACATAGTACATGATATCAGGACGGGAGGCACTAAGGTAAAGTAAGCTTCCTATCATACTATGGTATAATGTAGAATCAATTGATTTACCATTTTCATCTTTAGAAAGTTTGACAGAAGTACTCATAGGATTCCTAGTTTCTTTAGCTATTTCTAGGCCAAACTTCTTAACAATCTCTAAAGCGCATTTGGATTGCGATACAAATAATCCATATGAATTTTGTTTAACTTGGAGCCCTAAGAAGAATTGTAACTCCCCCATAAGTGACATTTGGAATTATTTGTGCATAATGTCCGAAAAGGTCTTATCTTCTAAAGGGGAGGTGGATCTAAAAATGATATCGTCAACATAAACTTTGGCTATAGTAATATTGTTGTCAAAATGTTTGACAAATAAAGTTTGGTCATTCCCTCCTCTCCTAAAACTGTTGTATAAAAAAAAGGTGGATAGACATTCATACCAAGCTCTAAGAGTTTGTTTTAACACATAAAGAGATTTTTTTTAGACGATAGACATAATTTGGGTGATGAGGGTCAATGAACCCTTTGGGTTGTTCTACAAAGGTCTCCTCAGTTAAAATTTCATTAAGGAAGGATGACTTAACATCCATTTGATATAGTGTGAAATGCAAATGAGAAGCTATTGCAAAACATAAGCGAACAGACTCGAGATGAGTGACAGGAGGAAAACTTTCCTCGAAGTCTATTCCTTCAATTTAAGAGTAGCCATGGGCAACTAATCTAACTTTATTATGAATAATCATCCTAGATTCATCAGTTTTATTCTTAAAAATCCAACGTGTGCCAATAACCCTTTTATTTTCAGGATGGGGTACAAGATACCATACATCATGAAAGACAAATTGAAGAAATTCCTCATGCATAGAACTTATCCACAACGTGTCATTCAAGGCTTCATTTACAGTCTTTGTCTCAATAACGGACACAAAGCGTGCAAAATGAGTAATGTTACAAAGTTGAGATCTTGTACGAACATGCTTAGTAGGATTACTAACAATACTGTGACAACCTGAATATAATTATGATAAATTATGTTTAAATAATGATTAGATTATGTGATATGGATAATATGTTATTAGTATATATAATGTTAAGTCATTATGTTTAGTCTAATCCAACCTTCATAAAGAATGAAATATCGAATTAGTTACAAATATGAAAATTTGAAGTTTTCGGTAGGAATGTTCATGTTTAAGACTAGTTTTGACCTTTATGACATAACAATTGACTTGAGGTGAAAGCTATATAGTTGTATACAGGTGAGTTATGGTTGTAACACAACAAACAGTGTGTGAAACGGAGGTCCGAGTAAGAAGTTATATCGAAATTACTAACTAAGGGAAAATCTGTCCATCCGTTTAAGTGCTAATTTGTCCTTTATACCCAATAAGTGTCTTAAATTGATTGGTTGGAGGTGGACGTTGGTTTGGCCGAATTAAACCCTTGAGATATACTCCTTTATTCACAAAACTCAGTTTGGGAGAGTTTTAGGTTGAGAAAAAAAATTGTGAAGGTTAGGAAGAAGAAAGTGAGGAGAAAAATTTAGAAAAATTCATAAAAAATTACGTAAAAGCCCCTAAGGTAATTCCACCCATGAATCTTGTTATTTTTCTTGTATTTATGATTTATATGATAGAAATGGTTGATTTTTTGTTGACCTCTCATGATTGGGTGCATATGTAAGGATATATGCAAGTTTAAACAAAGTTGAATGTGTAAACTCTTAAATTGCTTCATTTAGTAACCTTGTTTATTCAAATTTCCATATCTTTTTGTATGATTACTGAAATTGATTAATTCTAGTGGGGGATTAACATAGACCCATATGTTCACAACATATATGAAAATTATGTAAAAATAGTAATAAATTAATCTTGGGTGATGGTTTGAAGTTCGGGTATGAAATCTGCCCCAAAAGAGTAAATATGCATACCATATATTCGATGCTTTGCTTGACATAGCAAATGAACTCTGAAAACTATGAAATTTTAATCTTGTATTATTAAATATGTTTTATTAAATTAGGTGAAATATCATAGAAAGTTATGATGTATAAGTATTATGAAAATTCTTGGAAGATGACTGAATGATAGAGGAGCCTATAGGGCGGATTTGCTATGTAGTAAAGAAATGGGCATATCTTGCTCTCAGAAACTTGGAATGACGTGTCGTCTTTTGTGTTGTAAACCTAATATGATAAGTATTGGATTATCAAGAAGAATTAAAGTAGGTTTAGGCTATATTTTTATTATGTTAGATATCATAACCTGAATATAGATGGGACTTCATTTATGATGAATGATTTGAATAGAATCATATGATGCATATAAATTGAGTTATGTTGAAGTTATTCTTTGAATTGTTAATATTCTTATGATGATACTAATATTTTAAGAATTATATGAAGATAAGAAGAACCGACTGAACAAGAGCCAAATAAAGGAGAAGGGAAGGCTTGTTAAATTTCCAAGGTGAGTGTACTTCTGATTGTTTCACATATAGATATGAAAATGATAGGATGGTTATGAATATAGCTCTAAGAGCAGGGTTTATTTGGATATATTAAATTATCCAAGATTGGTTTGGATACTTCAGTATTCAAAATTTGTTTGGATATTCAAATATCCAAAATTTGTTTGGGTCTTATGATCCAGGATTGGAATTAGACAAAGATCCAATGATTTGTTGGAACTTATGTTCCAGGATTTGTTATTGCCAATGGACAGGATTTTTTGGATTTTATATCCACATATTTGATATAGAACTGTTAATTCATTGAAGGGAAGGAGTACCTAACTAAGCTTAATGCTTATGGTTTATATTTTAACATTTTCAGCTTTGTATGCTGCCAGCTAGGATACCGCATGATCGGTGATTTTAAGAGATGCACCGTTAGAAAGAGCTGGGGTTTAAATATGGGGATTTTTTTATTGTCATAATTATGATTTTACTACACCCACACGTGGTATATATTGAGTTAGTTTGAATGTATTTGATGATTGTAAAATTTAATCGTAGTTAATCACAGTATTGTATAATCTCTAATTATGACTCTGATGTTGACTTCGTTATGGAACAAGAACAATATTATTTTCATTATGTACATTGTGCATGAAACTATTAATAAATTAATTACTTTTCAAATGGACTGAAGATCATGATTTAATTGTTATGAATATAAATGATTAGAATGGATTTGGGTTCGGGGTGTGACAATTAGTGGTATCAGAGCGTCTAGGTTATTAATTCTGGACCTGTGTGACGATTAGATGGAAGTCTTTGAGTTGATTTGATATTTATGAATATTTTTTTGTACTAACCAATAGTTTAGTGTTATAAATTGTTTGTATTGGTTGTTAGAACTTGATGTATTACAAATAATTCCAGCTGAACCTGGGAATGGACAACATTGAGAAGAGGGAGTAGCCTCTCGTACCGATAATATTGAAGTAGAGCAGAGTGTTACTGGAAGGGATAGAGAGTATGAGAAGCCTACAGAGATGCAAATAATGGCACAGATAATACTGAGGATGGCAGAACAATAGGAAAGAAATATGGCATTAACGGCAGGGCAACGGACTAAATATCTAGAATAAAAAACTGTAGCTAGAATTGAGAAAGAGGCAAGGAAGTAAATAAAAGATTCCATGCATGAGAAGTTCCTAAGGTTGAATCCTCCAGAATATTCAGGGTCAGTGGAACCTACAGAAGCTGAGATATGGGTCAGAGATCTAGAGACCATCTTTGCAGTGATGAAAGTTCTAGATAACTAGAAAGTAAATTTGACTGTGTTTAGGCTGAAAGGGGAGGCCAAATATTAGTGGAAAGCCAACAACCATTTGGTGCCCAGGATGGAAGGTACTGATGTTATTACTTGGGCTGAATTTATTAAAGCTTTGTATGTTAAGTATTTTCCTAAAGTCCATAGGAGGGAAAAAGTGAGGGAATTTATAAACTTGACCCAAGGGAAAATGTCTGTGAGGGAGTATGAGGCTAAATTTATAGCTTTGTCTAGATTTTCTACTAAACATGTGGAGGATGAAGAAGAGAAATGTAGTAAGTTTAAAGAGGGACTGATTTGGACCATTTAAAATAGAGTGGATACTTATGAGTTAGAATATTTTGCTTCTCTGGTGAATAAAGCCACGATAGTAGAAAGGCAAATGAACCAAGGGGTGGCGAGTAGAGATAGTTTTAAGAAAAGTAGATTCGACGAATCTCAGTCTAAGAGAGGTGAGGGTGGAAGTGTTAAGATGGAACCACATAAATTTCAGAGAGGTGGTGGAGATAGTGGTAGAGGTCAGGGGATATTTGGCAGAGATACTAGGGGTGGACAATCTTCTAGTCTGGTTAGGACGTCAGGAAAAGGTGAGGCACCGACAAGAGTTGTTATATGTTTCTTTTGTAAAGAGGAGGGGCATTATAAATCCGAGTGTCCCAAGATTAAAGGAGTGGAATGCTACCATTGTCATCAATTGGGGCATGTTAAGAAGAATTGTCCGCAGTTGGCAGAGACTCCAACAACACCTAGTGAAGCAGCAAGCAGAGTGTTACCTCCAGGCAGTGGAGCGAAAAGTGTGGGTAGAGGACAAGCTAGTGGTTCCAGGCCAGGTGGACGAGTCTTTACGATGAAAGAGGCTCATATTACCCTAGATGTGGTGACATGAACACTTTCTGTTACTGATAGAAGTGCTAATGTTTTGATTGATCCTGGTTCCACACATTCTTTTGTGTTCTATGCTTTTGCTGCATACCTGAATAGACCATGTACTCGTTTAGATGTGGGGTTGGGTATTTATATGCCTATGGGGGATATGGTTGTAGCCGAATATGTTTTTAGTGATTGTGTTTTGACTGTGGGGGTTAGAGGTACAGTTATAGATTTACTTCCATTGATATTTCTAATTTTGATATAATTCTGGGAATGGATTGGTTATCTAAATATCATGCATCTATGGATTGTTTCTGTAAGGAAGTTATTTTTAATATGCCTGGTGAGCTTGAATTTAAATTTGCGGGGGAAAGGAAAATTGTTCCCACTTGTATCATTTCTGCTATTCGGACTAGGAAATTATTGAGTAAGGGTTGTGAGGGTTTTATTGCATATGTTTTTGACACTAGGAAAGGGGATTTACAGTTAATGAATGTTCCTATTGTACGAGATTTTCCAGAAGTGTTTCCTAGTGAGTTGCCTGGGTTACCTCCAGAAAGAGAAGTTGAATTTAGTATTGAATTAGCACCGGGGACATACCCTGTTTTAATGGCACCATATAGAATGACACCTGTTGAATTGAAAGAACTTAAGATTCAGTCGCAGGATTTACTTGATAGGGGGTTTATACAACCTAGTGTATCTCCATAGGGTGCACCAGTTTTATTTGTGAAAAAGAAAGATGGTACTATGCGTTTGTGTATTGATTATAGGCAACTAAATAAAGTTACAGTTAAGAACAAATATCCTTTAACTCGTATAGATGATTTGTTTGATCAGTTACAGGGTGCTAAAGTGTTTTAAAAAATAGACTTACGATCGGGTTATCATCTGTTGAGGGTCAAGGAGAGTGATATTTCTAAAACTGCTTTTCGTACCCGGTATGGTCATTTTGAATTTCCGGTGATGCCTTTTAGGGTAACTAATGCTCCAGCTTTATTTATGGATCTTATGAATCGGGTACTGCATCCATTTGTTGATTCATTTGTGATAGTTTTTATTGATGATATTCTGATTTATTCACATGATATGGTTGAACATGAAAAGCATATCATAACTATTTTGAATCTGTTGAAAGATAAGAAGTTGTATGCTAAGTTTAGCAAGTGTGAATTTTGGCTATCACAAGTTGTATTTTTAGGCCATGTTATTTCTGGAGATGGTATATGTGTTGATCCTAAAAAGGTAAAAGCTATTGTAAAATGAGAGAGGCCCAATAATGTGACTGAGGTGAGGAGTTTTTTGGGTTTAGCTGGGTATTATAGAAGGTTTATTAAGGGATTTTCTTCGATTGGATTGCCAATGAATAAACAAACCCAAAAATATGTTAAGTTTGAATGGAATTCTGATTGCGAAAATAGTTTTGATGAATTGAAAAAGAGGTTGGTAACTGCACCTGTTCTTACTATTCCGCATAGTGGAGATGGTTTTGCTATTTATACCGATGCTTCACATCAGGGGTTGTGTTGTGTTTTTATGCAGCATGGTAAAGTTATTGCTTATGCTTCTAGGTAGTTGCGTACACATGAACGTAATTATCTTACACATGATTTGGAACTTGCTACTATTGTATTTGCTTTGAAATTATGGCGTCATTATCTATATGGTGAGGTATGTGAAATTTTTACTGACCATCAAAGCCTTAAGTATTTATCTACTCAAAAGGAGTTGAATTTAAGGCAGAGGCAGTGGATGGAGTTAATTAAAGATTATAATTGTAAAATTCACTACCACCCAGGGAAGGCAAATGTAGTTGCATATGCTCTGAGTAGAAAGGCTTCGAGGAGGTTATCTTGTATTCGGTGTGCTAGAGTTTCCCACATCATGGAGTTAAGATTGATGGGAGTAGAATTGAAGCTAGCAGATGGGGACAAGTTCTTTCCTCATGTAAGCGTGAGGCCCTTGTTAGCTACCCGTATTCGTGATTTGATAAGTCAAGATCCTTTTCTTGAGAAAAAAATGGCAAGATGTTCGAGATGGTAAGTCTGAAGATTTTTGTATTGTGAATGATGGAACTTTATTGTATAATCAGCGGTTATGTGTGCCTAATATGGGTGGATTGAAAGAGAAAATTTTAGATGAGGCTCATAATTCCATTTATACTATGCATCCTGGTAGTACTAAAATGTATAGGGATTTAAAGGAGCATTATTGGTGGAATAATATGAAGAAGGAAATAGCTGATTTTGTTGCTAGGTGCCTTATATGTCAGCAAGTGAAAGTGGAGCATTAGAAACCTACTAGTATGCTTTAGCCATTGCCAATATCGGAATGGAAATGGGATCATGTAACGATGGATTTTTTGGTTAGGCTTCTCGATCTGAGAAGGGGTCAGATTTGATTTGGGTAGTGGTGGACAGATTGACCAAGTCTTCTCATTTTCTACAAGTAAAGACTACGTATACAATTGATAGGTATGCTAGATTATATGTTAATGAGATTATTCGATTGCATAGAGCACCGATATCTATTATTTCAGATAGAGACCTTACTTTTACATCCAGATTTTAGGATAGCTTGCAGTATGCTATGGGTACTAACTTAAAGTTTAGTACGGGTTTTCTTCCTCAGACAGATGGGCAGTCTGAAAGGACAATACAAATTTTGGAAGATATGCTTAAAGCTTGTGTGCTTGATTTTAAAGGAAATTGGGATGAATATTTACCTTTGATAGAATTTGCATATAACAATAGTTTTTAATCTACTATTGGTATGGTGCCATATAAAGCGTTGTATGGTAGATGGTGTTGTACACCCGTATGTTGGGGTGAATTTGGTGAAAGGAAGATAGAGGGTCCAGAGTTGATTGAAGTCACCACTGAAAAAGTGAAGATTATTAAAGATAAAATAAGAACGACTCAAAGAAGACAGAAAAGTTATGCGGATAAGCGACGGAAAGATTTAGAATTTCAGAAGGGGGATTACGTGTTTCTTCGAATATCGCGATGGAAAGGAGTTATGAGGTTTGGAAAGAAAGGTAAATTAAGTCCACGCTACATTGGACCATATAAAATTCTTGATAAAGTCGGGATGGTTGCCTACAAGTTAGCGTTACCACATGAGTTAGCTCGATTACATGATGTTTTCCATGTCTCTATGTTGAGAAAGTATGTAGCGGGTCCTTCACATGTATTGGTGGAACAACTTATTGAGTTGAAGGAAGATTTGAGCTATGTGCAGAAACCACATGCAATTGTCGATAAGAAAGAACAAATATTGAGATCAGTGATCCCACTTGTGAAAGTTGTGCGGAGAAGGAATTCCATGGAAGAGGATACATGGAAGAGCGAGGATACCATAAAAATGTGTTATCCGTATTTTTTTGATTCAGACAACCAAGGTATGTCAATTTCGGGGACGAAATTTCCTAACAGGGGAAGAATTGTGAGTACCTGAATATAATTATGATAAATTATGTTTAAATCATGATTAGATTCTGTGATATGGATAACATGTTATTAGTATATATAATTTTAAGTCATTATGTTTAGTCTAATCCTACGTTCATAAAGTATGAAATATCTAATTAGTTATAAATATGAAATTTGAAGTTTTCGGTAGGAATGCTCATGTTTAAGACTAGTTTTGACCTTTATGACCTAACAATTGACTTGAGGTGAAAATTAGATAGTTGTATACAGGTGAGTTATGGTTGTAACACAATTAACTTTGTATGAAACGGAGGTCCGAGTAAGAAGTTATACCTAAATTACTAACCAAGGGAAAATCTGTCCACCCGTTTAAGTGGTAATTTGTCCTTTATACCCAATAAGTGTCTTAAAGTGATTAGTTGGAGGTGGAGGCTGGTTTGGACGACTTAAAACCTTGAGAAATAATCGTTTCTTCAGAAAACTCAGTTTGGGAGAGTTTTAGGTTGAGGAAAAACAATTGTGAAGGTTAGGAAGAAGAAAGTGAGGCGAAAAATCCAGAAAAATTCATAGAATATTACGTAAAAGCCCCTAAGCCAATTCCACCCATGAATCTTGTTATTTTTCTTGTATTTATTATTTATATGATATAAATCCTTGATTGATTATTTACCTTTCATTCTTGGGTGCATATTTATGGATATATGCAAGTTTAAACAAAGTTGAATGTGTAAACCCTTAAATTTCTTCGTTTAGTCACCTTGTTTATTCAAACTTCCATACTTTTTTGTATGATTAATGAAATTGATTAATTCTAGTTGAAGATTAACATAGACCCATATATTCATAACATATCCAAAAATTAGGTGAAAATAGCAAGAAATGAATCTTGGGTGATGGTTTGAAGTTCGGGTACGAAATCTGCCCCAAAAGAGTAAATATGCATACCATATGTTTGATGTTTTGCTTGACATAGCAACTGAACTCTGAAAATTATGAAATTTTAATCTTGTATTATTCAATATGTTTTATTCAATTGTGTGAAATATCATAGAAAGTTATGATGTATAAATATTATGAAAATTCTTGGAAGATGACTAAATGATAGAGGAGCCTATAGGGCGGATTTGCTATGTAGTAAAGAAATGGGCATATTTTGCTCTCGGAAACTTGGAATGATGTGTCGTCTTTTGTGTTGGAAACCTAATATGATAAGTATTGGATTATTAAGAAAAATTAAAGTAGGTTTGGGCTATAGTTTTATTATGTTAGATATCATAACCTGAATATAGATGGGACTTCATTTATGATGAATGATTTCAATAGAATAATATGATGATCATGAATTGAGTTATGTTGAAGTTATTATTTGAATTGTTAATATTATTATGATGATACTAATATTGTAATAATTATAGGAAGATAAGAAGAACTGACTGAACAAGAGCTAGATAAAGGAAAAGGGAAAGCTTATTAAATTTCCAAGGTGAGTGTACTTCTGATTGTTTCACATATAGATATGAAAATGATAGGATGGTTATGATTATAGCTCTAAGAGGAGGATTTGTTTGGATATTAAATTATCCAGGATTGGTTTGAATACTTCGGTATTCAGGATTTGTTTGGATATTCAAATATCCAGGATTTGTTTGGGTCTTATGATCCAGGATTGGAATTGGACAAAGATCCAATGATTTGTTGGAACTCATGTTTCAAGATTTGTTATTGCCAATGGGCAGGAATGTTTGGATTTTATATCCACACATCTGAAATGGAATTGTTAATTCATTACAGGGAAGGAGTACCTTACTAAGCTTAATGCTTATGGTTTATATTTTAACATTTTCAGGTTTGTATGCTGCCAGCTAGGATACCGTATGATCGGTGATTTTGAGAGCTACACCGTTAGTAAGAGCTGGGGTTTAAATATGGGTATTTTGTTATTGTCACAAGGAGGATTTTAGTACACTCACACTTGGTATATATTGAGTTAGTGTGAATTGATTTGGTGATTGTAAAATTTAATCGTAGTTAATCACAGTATTGTATAATCTCTAATTATGACTCTGATCTTGACTTCGTTCTGGCACAAGAACAATATTATGTTCATTATGTACATTATGCATGAAAATATTAATAAATGAATTAATTTTCAAATGGACTGAAGGTCATGATTTAGTTGTTATGAATATAAATGATTAGAATGGATTTGGGTTCGGGGTGTGACAAATACTATCTAAAGGATGACCTTTAGAAACCCAGCTAGGTACTTCAGGGGTCTTAGTTGGTAATGATTCAACTATATCTGGAGAGTCATAATTTAAAATGTTTTCGGACTAATCCATAATAGTAAAATCTTTGGTCTCACTTTCTACATTAGTGTCACTTACAACCACATTAATGGATTCCATCATGGTTTTGGTACGAAGAA
Organism: Sambucus nigra; assembly: GCA_949130495.1. NCBI lineage: Eukaryota > Viridiplantae > Streptophyta > Magnoliopsida > Dipsacales > Adoxaceae > Sambucus > Sambucus nigra. The sequence continues at coordinate 605,264,281 of OX422215.1, read as the reverse complement.
TGTAGACACGGTAGGCTCTACTTTTTAGAGAATATCCTAAGAAAATTGCTTTATCTCATCTGGTTTCAAATTTAGACAGATGTTCTCTGTCCTTACAGACATAACCGGTTCTACTAAAGGTTGTACAGTATTTTAGGTTAGGTTTCTTCCCATACCAAAGCTCATAGGATGTTTGTTTGGTATTTTTCCTTAAGTAAACTCGATTGATTATATGACAAGCAGTACGAATGGATTCTACCCAAAAATATTTAGGTAGGTTCTTCTCATGAATCATCACACGAGCCATTTCTTGAAGAGTGGGACTTTTACACTCAGCAATTCCATTCTGGTGAGGTTTCTTAGGAGCACTAAATTTATGTTTGTAACCATGATAGTCACAATATTCGATGACACCTGAATCTATGAATTCTCCTCCTCTATCACTATAAATTATATTTACTTGGGAATCCTTTTCATTTTCTATACGAACTAAGATTTTCAAAAACTTAGGGAAGGTTTCTGATTTGTGTTTTAAAAAAGCAACCCAGGTCAATCGAGTGAAGTCATCAACCATAACAAGGATGTAACTGTTGCCGCAAAGACCAACAGTACGAGAAGGACCCATTAGGTCCACGTGGATGAGTTCTAGAGGTTTAGTGGATAAAACTTCTTTAACTTTCTTGTGGGGAGCCTTAATAATTTTCCCTTAATGACATGGGCCATATATGATGTTTAAAATTGATTTGATCTTAGGAAGACCTCTAACTATCTCTTCGGAGCGCAATTTGCTAACACTATCATAATTAATGTGACCCCACCTATTATACCATATCTCATTGTCATCCATTATGGCAATGTTATAAACCTCTGTACTTGCATTGACTGTGTAACAGTTATCTGGAGTACGGAGTCCTGTAATAATGCAATCACCTTTTTCATTTAAAATTTTAAATTATTCTTTGAAAAAGTGATAGTATGGTTTGAGTAAAAAAAACTGTGATATACTTAGTAAATTGGCTTTAAGACCTTTTACCAAGATAAAATCTTTAAGAATGGGTAATCCTTCTTCATGGAGTGTTCCTTTACCAATGATCTGGGCTGATACACCATCTACAAACAAAACTTTTACTCCGAAGAAGTTAGTTTTGTTTAAAAGTTTAGAATCATCCCCGATCATATGTTTGGAACATCCAGAGTCTAAATACCATCCAGTTGTCGTTTGTTCAGCTTTAAAAGCACTGATCACAATGTTGCATTTTAACTGGGGTAATAGATCATCTTTTCTGACCCAAATTACTCTAGTTTTCAATTTGCGCTTATTAGCTCGTATTTGATAAAACTTGCGAGCTTTTGTCTTTTCTTTAAAAGATTTTTGCGCATATTTATTAGTACTATAAACAGTTTGAGCAATTGGTTTAGAAAAGAATCTAGGATTCCTTCTTAATGATGGTCTTTTAGTATTAGTTCTTCTCCTTCTATTACGATAGTTAGAATTCTTGTCTGGCTGTCTAGGAAGGACATAGTTATTTCAGATTCTCCTAGAATAGTTGAAGTTATGGTAAACAGGAGAGTTATAGACTGGATTACATAGACGTTTGGAATAACAACCATCAAGGGAATGCCCATAAAAATCACAATAGGAGCAGTAAAGATGGCATGTAGAACTCATAACCTTAGTAAAATTATTATTCGAAGGCTTGTCTAGGTTTTGAGCTCTGGTCTTATTCCTAGGTGGCACATGATGAAATAACGAATTAGCTCGTCAAATAGGGGCAGACGTATTTAGCCTTTTGTTCAACATTATGCTTAGAGTTACTTGATTCACCAATGTCTAACTTCAGTTGTTTTATGTCAAACTCATTTTTCAAACTTTGAAAGTCTGGACAAGTTTCAATAGGTCTTTTGCCACCAGACACAAACTTTATTGTTTCAAATTTTTTAGTTTGGGTCTTAGAATTGGGCCAAAATCCTATTCTAGTTCTGTCATCGGAATTGGTTTTACTTTCAGCAACACAATCTTCAAAACATTTAGAATTATTTTCAAATTTTACAATTTTTTCTAAGACCATGGATGTCTTTTCTTTTGTTTTTTTCCAATTCTAACAACATTCCTTTGTATTTCTTTTCCAGAATTTCATTTGAGTCAGACAACTCTTTTAGTTTTTGTTCAAAATTATTGGTCTCATTCTCATGAGTTAGACATTGAGTAGTGTACTCTTCATCATTCTGTTTGATCATCTGACTTAGGGTTTCTATCTTCTGGGTAAGATCCTTAACAATATTTTCAATCCTAGTGTTTTATTTGAGAGTTTTTATGAGGAAGGTCATCATTGTTGGAGTCACTAAGTGTGTAATGTGCAGTGTCCCCTAGCGGTTCATTTTTAGGATTCACACCCCCATTGACATCAATAATAGAGCGTTCCCTTTGACTCACACACACATCATTTGAAGCATTATCAACATTCTCAAGAAATAAGGAAGATAAACCAGTAGGCATAATATCAATTAATATAGCATGATAAGATTCCTCATCATCAGTGTAGATTATCTTAGCAAAGAATGACATACAAGGGTCAAAAGTGTTATATGACTCAAGTTCATCATTTTTAGATTCACTTCAGTCATCCCAAGTCTTGCATATATGAGTCATATTATGTTTGTGAATTTTGTCTAAGTTAACTCTACAGTCAGTAACCATGTGTCCTAACTTCCCACATCTATAGCATTCAATATTTGTAAGGTATCTCTCAGGTCCCTTATGATTATCACTCTGGTGTTTATCTTGTCTTCTCTCATCAGGCCTATTGTTAGATTGGTTTGGATAAGTAGGCTTGCCTCATCTTTTTGTTATTTTATTTTGAAAGTTCACAATTTTCTTACACTGTTTAGACATTAAGGCAACCTGATTATCTAGACTTTCTAAATTATAGTCCTCATCAGAGTCTAAGTCAATGTTAGGTATGCTAAGTTCAGGTGTGGTCAACTTAGATGAAAAAACAAGATTGGAGGCATACTGTCTCTTTTGGGACTGGGTTAATTGTTTCTTAAATTCTAATTCCATTTCCACGATTCTTAATTTGCTACTGAGGAGTTCAAGTGTGAGATTTTGATCATCCATCTCCTCAATTGAGTATCTCTTATTATCAAATTTTTATGGAAGTGATCTTAGTATTTTAGAAATAATTTCCTTTCTGTCATATACAATCCCATTGGCATGCAATTTGGTCACAATGTTTATCAGTCTAATATAGAAGTCATCAAATGACTTAGTCTCAGTCATGATCAAGGAGTTATACTGATGGATTAACATTTGTATTTTAGCAGCTTTAACTCTGGTGTCACCGTCATGTGCAGTCACTAGGGTGTCCCATGCTTCCTTAGAGGTAGAACATAATGACATCCTCTTAAATTCGTGTTCATTGATAGACATAAATATGTCATTTTTACCTTTGCTATTGTTAAGGGAAGTTTGTTTCTCTTCTTTAGTGAATTCACTTAGTAACTTTCTAATCCTCACAGTACTTCCTTCAGCGGATGGTTTAGTAAGAAAAGTATAAGCATTTTCAATAACTTCCCAGACATCATATCCCAATGTCCCTTATATGAAATCAACCATCCTTACCTTCTAGTAAGGAAAATTGGTTCCATCAAAGAGAGGGGGCGGCCTGGACAGGTTACCTAGTCTCTTAAATTTCTCGTCCATAATTTGTTTCGAGAAAATAATTTCAGAAACTCAAGATTTAAATAGATTTTGAAAAACCAATGCTTTGATACCAATTGAAAAAAGTAAAACTTAAGTCGTTTAATTCAATATTAAACTAACTAAATTGCTCCGAACAGTTTGTTGAAGTATGAACGAGTTATTTAAGGTAATGTTTTACCAGTTTTGAAAACCAAAACTTATAAAGAAATTAAATCAACACAACCTCAAGAAAGGGACGAGAGGAAGAGGAAGTATACAAGTACAATTTTAACGTGGTAAAACCACCCAATTGGGGAAACATCCACGGAGGACTCTACACCTCAAAAGAAAAAATTCACTAAAATAGAGTAACAGTTTACAAACTATATAACAATCAAGACACACAATTAGGCCTAATTCTAAGTTCATAAATGTACCAACTCCTCTCGATTTTCTGACTTCTCCCAAGGCTATGATATTGTTGATGTTCTCTCAGCTTTATAACTCCACTCCTTTTAGCTTTACGTTGACTCAAAAATTCAAAATCTCAATACTAGCACTTTTCAGTGTAGTAGTGTGAAAGTGTAAGTGGTGATGTGCTCTAAATCACATGCATGCAACTCACACACACTTAATTACAGACAAGATACTAATCAAATTACAAACAGATCACAAATATGTAAAGATTTCCAAAATCAGTTTAATCGAAACTATCAGACTTTGGATCTTTCAATATATCCACACAATTATCTTGTGATATACACGAGCCAAGATCTTAAACACTTTCTTATTTTTAAAATATACAGATTATTTCACAAAATGTGAAATATGTGAAAGTGTAAATTCCCAATCAAGATCTTAAACTAGATCTGAGTCTGAATGTTCAAAGAAACTGAAATCAGAAACTATTTTGTTGGTTTTAGGGTTTGAAAACATAACAGTTGAAAATAGCCAACAAAACTATGATTTCTCGAAAGAAGAAATCAAAACTGAGAGAGATAAACGTGAAATGTATCACATAACTTCAATCTCAATTTTCTATGAAAGAAAATGAGATCAAATTGTTGTGATTAAGTTGGAAAAGAGATTAAGGACAGAAGAGGATTGATCTTCACAACTCTCGAACTAACACTCTCAGAAATGATTTTCTGGTGAGATTAGGCCCGAGTTTAGTTTAGGGTTTTCTTTCTCTCTCTCTCTCTCTCTCTCTCTCTCTCTCTCTCTCTCTCTCTCTATCTATCTATCTCTCTCTCTCTCTCTCTCTCTCTCTCTCTCTCCTCTCTTTATTTTATCTAAGAAGTGGGGTAAACAAAAGGTGGTAATCGCAACACATAAGGCATGTATTTATACTAAGCCATGGAGGCCTCTGGAACTTCGAAGCAAATGAATGGTCACGATTAAGTCTTAAGAGATCGAGGTAAATTTGATGGCTACCAATGCACCGAAATTATAAAGACTTTGATTGGTTTAAATGTAAACACAAGGATCAGGTAAGAACACATGCAAGCCATAGATTGAAATGATCCAAGGGTTCACAATCAAACATAGGTATATGAGGGCTAGAAAAAACCAATCCAACCGTTGTGAGTCTAACACGTGTACGGCTGCGATGGCGTATAAAACGCGTGTTTTTAAACTTTTAAAAATACAATTTGCACCCACACAATTATCAAGCACATTTGGTTTCTACCCAATCAAGTTTTAACAGCTTAAAGAAATTACAAATCAGCCCACAAACTTTGTAAAAGTCAATTTTAAATTTCAAAAAATTGTTTTAAAAAACTTGGAAATTATTTAAAATATCCCAAAAATTATGGAAAAACTATTTTAATGGGATTTAACTCACACACAACCATATTATGAAGAAGGGAATCTCATATGCAACACATAAATGATCCTAGGTGTGGTGTTGGTGTTTATACCTTTGGAATATTAGAGAAAATTGAATCTAGAGTCTGAAGGCTTGTTTGTTTTAAAAGGGTATGACTCAATTTTGTCACTATTCCCAAACAAGATGAGCACCTATATGATATAAACTCGAGTGAGTCAAAGATATAGGGTGCTTCAATGGTCCAGGGGGAAGATAGGAGAATGTTTCAGGCATATGATGGGGGTAACTATGTTGTTGAGTAAAGAGTCAAACTAGACATTGGATTTCATACGTCAAGAGTGCCATGTCCTTCCGAAGCTCTGACACCTCTCCTTTTGTCCTGTCACCGTCTTCTAACCCCCTCGCCACCTCACCCCTTACTATAGAGATCTTGTCCAATAAAGGTGCACTGTGTTATAATTTGGTACTTGGCATACGTGATCCCACACCTCCTATCCTCCCCTTATGGTCTCTCCCAAGCACCTTTGTTAAGGCATCAGATTAAATGTCACAAGGGCTACACTCAAATTGATTGTTATACATGCCCTCTATCATTTCCTGTAACCTAAATATTGTATTTAGGGCTATGATTTTAAAAATAAAAATATTATAATGTGTATATATATGATAACTAAATTCAAACTCAACAAAGTCGGAGCCAGTTTATCTGGAAATTTATTGGTCCCTTTTTCCCCTCGGGCATGCAAGTACAAGTTGACCCCATTAGTTGACCCCATTAGTGTTGAGAGTGCGCACAAACTAATGGATCAATTTATTTAATTAAATTCTCCAACCAATAAATCCAAAATTTAATCAAATTTTAACCTTTAATTAATTATGATGTGCATGCAAATTGCATTCAAATATAGATTTACAATTTTCAGTCCAAACAAGCAAAAACATAATCAAGATTCGGAAAAATCCCTTTGCAGGGCAAAACCTTTTGTTCAACACCATTGATAGTTTTGAATACAATGGACTTACAAAAGACATAGCCGCACTACGTTAGATGCGCAAAGTGTTTAAAATTCCAACATGTACGATCTAGCTCCAAAGTCGTTCACAAGTAGCGATCTACCCTTGGTGTCCACCAATTCAGCCTTCTTCATTCTTCAGTATTGAAACCTCATTTCACAAAGTCAGCCATAGAGAAAAATTTCTACAAGATTGTATGACAAGAAACCTTCTTGATGTTGGTAAACATGATCTTGAATATTTTCCGAGGGTGAGGAATATGATATGAGGTGTTTGATTACAAATAGAGAACTCAAAATATATTTTTATTTGTGAGAGTTGTTAGAATATCAGATCTTGTTTTGCCTTATTATAAGAAGAAGAGATAAAAAGAATAAACACAAAAGATAATAGGAAGATATTCATTAAAACAACAAAATCTGCGTCGATCGTTCGTACGACACTGCATCTCGTTCAAATGACAGTATGAAGGAATGATTCTAATGAGATCACATCGAAATCATAAAAGGATATTGTTTGAAACAACATTAAACTCGTTAGAGATATTGTATTAATGAGATATAAGTATAACTAAAAAGAAATGTTGTTCCAACGAGGGACAACTTTGTTCAAACAAAGCATCAAAATTTTGAAAAAAATTCTTATAAAATTTTTGAGTTCCTATAAGAAAATTATTGCCTCATAAAAATAAGTAGACCCCAGAAAATACTCAGAACCTATTTACCACTCCAAACGCATAAATCTTTCAAGTTGTTGAGATGGCCAAGTCTTCAATTTTTTGTCTTCAACATAGTCTTCAAGTACCGAGAAGTAGTGATGTATATGTGTTTAGATGATGTGTTTGTGTAACGAGATACGCCAAAATAGAAATGGGTGTAAACATAGGTTTTTCTCTTACAAATCTCCCCCTTTGGCTATTCCGGTACAAAAAACCATCCTAAGACAAATTAAATCCTATGACTTAATGCAATAATCTACCCTCCCAAAATATAAATGAAAATGGAACGTAGATTATGTGCAAGTCTTCAATCGTGAAACTGGATCTTTACTTTGGCCAAACATTATTTTCATCCTGTGTGGGCCCACATGATCATCATCCAAGCAGAACATCCTAAATATGAGACAAACAAAGATACCGTGATGCATAGAGTTTTAAAAAGAAAATAAAAACCTCAACTCCCTCTCAATTTGTTCTCCCCCTTTTCATCCGTAATAGACAAAGGAGTCAAAACTAAGCATAAAATATCGACATCACATAAAGAAGTAAAATATCAACACAAGTGTAAGCAAGTAAGCATAGGTGATGATAATCTAAAAGGAAACTAACTATTTTTGATATTTTTCATTTTTTTAAAAATAAATACAAATTATAAAAGGAACAAATACAACACACCATGGAATAACACTAAAATATCCAGACCTTGAATATGGAATGTAGGGGTATGAACATTTTCTATAGGTTGATTAACATATATAGTGATAACATGTGTGCAAGAAGTTTTGAGATACCTCTAAGGAAATATTTCAAAGTCCACTTTAAGGGTAAAAATTGGTGAACTCAAGTGAGATTGACACAACTTAATCAATAAGTCATGAACATAAATGATTCTCACACCAATGGCGCCAAACTATGTAATGTTTTTTCAAGACCTTTTAGTATGTGCAAGCCTATTGATATTCAACTTTAACTCCCTCAAAATCTCACATATATGATGATAAGCTCTCAATGATATTTGAAGAAATTAATGCTCATATGTAGCAAAGAATCAATGTATCAAAAAGTGGCATGTCGCTTCTATTTTATGTGCCTCTAATATTTTTAGGCTCTTTTATGCAAATGGTGGCTTTTAAAGCAATGACCTTTGATCTTCGTATCCCCTTTTCGTTGTTTAACATATAACAATATTTTATAAAAAAACAGCTTAAATTTGGGCAATGGTTCTTACATGCATAACTTTGTCTCTTTTTTCATTTGATTCGTTATAAAGCATAATTAAGATCAGAATATCGTATTCGACATTTGACCAGTAATTGCAATGTTCAAATTAGTTTGTACATGTGTGCAATAAAGTTAACCAGGAGTCAAACATGTAGAAAGTAATAATAAAATATCAACATAATGGCTCCACACATTTTTAAGCACACTATAGAAATGACGTCATGTGTCAAACGCTACGAAAAAGTCAAGTGTAAATATGGAATGAACGGGTGGTTAGGACATTTTAAAAGTTCATCTATATATGGTGATAAAAAATATAAAACTCCTTTTGTCCTTTTTAAAAATTTTATAAAAAATAAAATATTTTTGCCGTTTTCACCTTTTCATAAAAAACAAAAATCTTTTTGTATTTTTAATTTTTTTCAGAAAAACAAAACTCTTTTTAGATTTTTTCTAAAAATATCAAAATGGAAAATATATATACAATGATAATACAATCTAGCAATATGAATAAGATATATAAGCATGATAATCATCTTACACTAGATAAAATATCCGAACTCAGTCAACCGTTTAAATACCTAAAGATTTTCTAAGATTCTCAAATCGAAGTGTATCTAAAGGTTTCGTGAATATATCGGCTAACCGAAGATCGGTGCTCACAAATCTCAAGGATACGACCTTCTCCTCAACTACGTCACGTGTAAAGTGCTCGTGTATCCTATTGTGCTTTGTGTGCGAATGTTGAACATGATTACGAGCAATATGGATTTCACCCGTATTATCACAAGAAATAGTCATCGTGCCTTGTGAAATACAATAATCCTCCAACATTTTCTTTATCTACAAGAGTTGTGTGCAATAACTCCTTGTGGCAATACACTCAGCTTCTACCATGGACAAAGATATGGAGTTTTTTTACTTTCTCAACCAAGAGATAAGAGTACTCCCAAAATAAAAACACCCCACTTGAAGTGCTCCTACAGCCATCTACATCCCCGGTACAATCGGTATCCAAATAGGAAGAGAAACAATCATCGGTATTAAAGGAAGACCAAATACCATATGAAACAGTTCTACTCACGTATTTGATGATACATTTAAGAGCGTGTAAGTGTGACCCTTTCAGGGATGCCTAATATTGCACTCAGACTCCAAAACTAAAGGCAATATCTGGATGACTAGCGATCAAGTAGAGGAGAGTGCTTGTCATACTCTGATAAAGGGTTGGCTATACGTCCTTGCTTAAAACATCTTTGTTAAGCTTTGCCGAGCTACTTGTAGGGGTGCGTGAGTGCTTAGCAAAGTCTAAACCAAACTTCTTCACAAGGTCTCTTACATATTTAGATTGGGATATGAATATCCCGTCCTCAAGCTTACGAACTTGGAGACTTAGAAGAATGTAAGATCACCTACCATGGTCATCTCAAACTCACTGTTAATCTCCTCCTCAAAGGTGTGAGTATGTGGATCCAAAGATTATATCATCGTCCACATAGACTTGTTAACCAAAATATCACCACTATCTCTCCTCACAAACAACATCTTATCCACTCCCCCTTTCTAAAACCCACAAGCTAAGAGATAGTAGTGAGCCACTCGTACCAAGCACAGGGTGCTTGCTTCAAACCATACAAGGCCTTTTTAAGATAATAAATGTGCCCTGAGTTTTTAGGGTCTTTGAACCCTTTTGCTTGTTCCACGTAAACCTCTTACTGTAGAATGCCATTAAGAAAGGCACTCTTGATCTCCATCTGATATAACTTCAAGCATAGATGACATGATATGGTGAGTAGTTAGCGGACGGACTCAAGCCTAGCAACAGGAATGAATGTCTCGTCAAAGTTTACACTCTCGATCTTTGTGTAGATTTGAGCAACCATCCTAGCCTTATTATGAACTATGACACCATTATCATCAATCTTATTCTTGTAAACCTACTTGGTACCTATCACATCAGACTCACTAGGTCATGGAACTAATTCCCAAACATCATTCTTGTGAAATTAAAACAACTTATCTTACATGGAGGATATCCAACACTCGTCCTTTAGTGCTTCTTTCACATTCATTGGCTCAAATAAGGATGTGTAGCACAGATAGCTAACCACATTTTTTTTATTTGAGCACGAGTCTTGACACCTGGTGTAAGATCACCGAGTATAGCATAAGGGTCATGAATTTTTTGAACCTAAGACAGTGTCTCCCCTAAATCAGGAATGGAGTCCACTGTGGTAGCATTAGGAAGAATGGAATCATCACCAGGGGTGCATCATCCTCACACTCTGGGGTCTAGGAGCTAAAAATGTCAATTTCTCATCATCTATAATTGCGATGTTTATTGACTCCATAATCTTAGATCTTGCAAGGTTAAAAACCCTATAAGCCCTACTAATTGTTGATTATCCTAAATATATTTCGTCGTCTCTTCGAGAGTCAAACTTTCCTAAGGTCTCCCTATCTCACAAGATGTAGAAAGTACTCCCAAAGAAACTAAAATACAATATGTTGGGATTCTTCCCTATCCACAACTCTTAAGGCATTTGAAGTTTGTGCAGATGAGGTATACCCTATTCACCATATGGCATGAGGTACTCACCGTCTCTTATAAAAAACATCTAGGCGTGTTTCTCCTAAGAAGCATGAATGTATCCATTTCTTGTATTGTCTGGTTTTTCCTCTCAATAATCCCAGTTTGCTCAGGAGTACGAACGATCGAAAACTCATATTTGATTCCCACTCCATCACATTAGCTATCCATTTTTTCTTTTTTAAATTCAGTGTCGTTGTCACTACGCATCCGACTAATAGTGATACCGTGTTGGTTTTGTAAGACACGACACTTGGTTGTAGGGGACTCAACCGCATCATACTTTTCTCTAAGGAATCCTGTGATAGAATATCTAGAAAAGTCATCGACCATCACGGGAATATATCCTTTACAACCTAAGGTCTTCGAGTGAGTAAGACCTATAAGATTCATGTGAATTAACTTCAAAACACGCGAGGTGTTAATGGTATTCAACTTTTAATGGGGACTTCGAGTATTGGGAAGGTCCATAAACCTAAGAAGTTGGTTTCCTAAGAGATGGAAAGCCAAGAACTGTGTTATTTTTCACTATTCTCTCAATATCTCTAAAGTTCATGTGACGTCCAAAGGTCCATATTGGAGACCATGACACTATTGCACACAAAGGAGGACTTGGACATAATCTCATAATAATTATCTACGATCCTCATAGATTGTAGTAAACGTTCACTGGATTGGTCATAAACATTGCATTCAGACCAGTCAAACTTTACCGCAAAGTTTGCATTGTACAATTGGCTTATGTTAATTAAGTTCTCTTTCAACCCTTTCACATACAACACATTGTCTAGTTTAGGAGATTTGAGTTTCTCAACACATACACTCCCTAAAATACTAGACCTACTCCTATCTCCCAAAACCTAACCTTCCTTGCAATCCTCAACGTGGGTAAAAAATGAAATATCACCAATCATGTGCCTAAAGCACCCACTATCAAAGTACCGTTGGGACGTATTTTGAACCTTGAAAGAAACGCGCATAACAAGGGATTTGATATCTTGCTTAGGTACCCAAGTGGAGGTAATATTTTGTTTGGCCTAATGGTTATTGTCTCTAATCAGAGCATTGGAAGCATTCTCAAATGCGAACGACATCCGTTGAAATTGTTCAAAGAGCTATGCAAAGTTGTGACTAGAAACTCAGCTTGCTCTCTAAGACTAGCAAAATCGCTAGAGTGGTGCGTGGGAATATTTGTACACCTTGTTCTACCTAATTTATATTAAAATTCTATAAGGTGACATCTTGTTTCACAAAAAGTGCAAATATAGATAGGTTTGGGTCTACTTTGGCTCGCTTTTCTGGGTTGAACTCTTCTTTGTGGTTTAGGTTGAGGGCCATAAGGATTAACCACAAATTTAGGAACCTATTTCGGTACTGTATGAGAAGTGGATGCACCGTCATAACCTGTTTAGGAACATCTTTCCTACCTTTTTTGATGTATCCTCGATAGTTAACTTAACCTCCCATGCACGTTCGAGATCTTTCTCGAGCTGGGATACAAGGGCTTCATGTTTCTCACGAGTCTCCATGGATGCTTGGATATATCTTGTAAGACTATCCACCTTATTAGTTATGTCCCCGTTCTCTCTCTTAACTAAACATACTCTCTCTCCTAGAGTTTCACTCACTGAGGACTCACTCTCTCTACCCTCTCTTAAATCCTTCTTTAATTCTAAAACTCTCTTATCAAAACCTTTGTTTTATATCTTAGTTTTAAAGGACTCAACATAAATATTGGCATAGGCACATTATAGGTCATTCTCTCTCTCATTTAAAACATTTCCCCCCTCACTCTCATAGAAATGAGTAGACTCAAAGTCGAGGTGTCCATGTTTAGTATCTTCCTCATCGACATGAGGTGCAATCGGTGTACTAACATAAATAGCCATGAATGCGGTGAAGTTACATCCATGCAATGATTCGTCCCTCGAACTCACCAACTCGACTTCACTATCACTAAGCATGACGTTTAAGGCAAATTTGTCTTTCCCCCGTCGATTTAACCTAGTCATACACTCATGAGCTTTGTGACCCTTTCCCTCACACTCATAACATCTCTCCTCGTCTTTCTTTGGGAAATATTTCTTTTCCTTTTCAAATTTCTTGCTCTATTTATATTTTTATCTTTCTCAAAATTTTCTTAACAATGCGTGTCTTTGGTATTTTCTCACCTAAATTGATACTCGAGTTTACTATATCGGACAATCATGCATAAATCTCGTTAAATGATTCAGATTCAAGCATAGTGATAGTTTCAAATTGTGTGGTGAGATTTTACATTTTTAAAAACCTTTAATAGCATTGGTTCCCTCGTGAGTGAGCTGGAGGGTATCCCAAGCTTCTTTAGACGTGGTGCAAGTCATAATGCGACGGAACTCGTCAAGGGTGATGGCTTTCGATATGGAACTTAAACTTCACGAGTTAAAATTACTCCATTTAAATTCATCCTCTTTTCATTGAGAGAAGTTTAGGGCCAACGACATTATCAACTATTATAATGGGTGGTGTTTACACTCTTTCATAAAGCATATATACACGTTCATCAATAGATTTTAACGTAGACCTCATCCTAACTTTCCAGTAAGCATAATTAGAACCATAAAAAAATGGGTATTCGATTATACAAATTCTCCATTAAATTTTGATTTTTTAATGATGAACAATTTTTCAAAAAAAATTGATATAATTTTTTTTTTGCGAAAAAGGATTACACAATATACTAGTGTAACTGACTCTGATACCAATTTAAGAATGCACATGAACTAATGGATCAATTTGTTTAATTAAATGCCCCAACCCACTAATCAAAAATTTATTAAATTTTAACCTTTAATTAATTATGATGTGCATGCGAATTATGTTCAAATATAGATTTGCAATTTTGAGTCCAAATACGCAAATGCTCAATCAAGATGAGGAAAAATCCCTTTGTGGGGACACATATTTTATTTAGACCTATTGACAATTTTGAATACAATCAACTTACATAACACTGAGCTACACTAAGTTAGATGCGCAGAGTCTTCAAAATGCCAACATATACGACCCAACTCCAGAGTTGTCCACAGGTAGCGATCTACCCTCGGCATCGACCGATTTAACCTTCTTCCTTCTTCAGTTGTGAAATCTTGTTTCACAAAGTCAGTTGTAGAGAAAAGTTTATGTAAGATTGTATCACAACAAACCTTCTTGATGTCGGTAAAAGTGATACTGGATATTTTATGGGGTGAGGAATATGATATGAGGTGTTTAATCACAAATAGGAAACTTAAAATATGTTTTTCTTTATGAAAAAGGGTTCTTAGAATATCTGATCCCATTTTGTCTTTTTATAAGAAGGAGAGATAAAAAGGATAAACATGAAAGATAATGGTAATATATTCATTAGAAAAACATACGTCGATTGATCGAATGAAGGGGCGGGTTATTCGAACGACGCTACAAACAAATGCATCTAACGAGATTACAATGAAATGAAAAAATTTATCATTTGGAATAATGTTAAACTCGTTAAAAAAAAAACTACTAATGAGATCTCGGTATAACTAAAAATAAATCTCGTTCGAACGAGGTACAACTTTGTTCGAATAAAGTGTCAAAATTTTGAAAAAAAAATCTTATAAATTTTTTGAGTTCCTTTAAGAAAATCATTGCCCATAAAAATAAGTAAACCCCAAAAATACTCATAACCTATTTACCACTCCAAATTCGTACATCTTCCAAGTTATTGATATGACCAAGTCTTCAATTGTTTGGTCTTCAACATAGTCTTCAAGTATCGAGAATTAGTGACGTAGATGTGTTTAGGTGACATGTTTGTGTGATGGGATATGACAAAATAAAAATGGGAGCAATCATAAATTTTTCTCTTACAAGCATCTTTTCTTTCTTCAGGATTCCGCTTGGTCTATTCCTCCTATTCACCCTTAATATCATCATAATATTTTGCCTCGAGGTAGTGTACATCAACTTTTTTTATCTGTTCATTTTATTTCTTACCCTTGTGACAACCCGCCTACTAAAATAATAGGTGGCCAGCCCAATACTCTAATAATCACAGGAATCATAGATGGTCCATTCTCAGCATCACTGTCGATTAAAATAATAGTACGAGATAACCCCCAATCATTTTAGAAAACGGACTGTCAATAAAAAGAAAATTTGTAAATAAAAGAAAACCACTTAGACAATCCCATTTGCAAAAATGGTGGATATCAAAAATTGATAAATAACGGATGTCAATATAATACATAATCACCGAATAAGCTGTCGGTGAACAGACCAATACAAATAGTTACACCGAGTAATACAATTCAATATTTACAATATAGTAAATGAATGTAGAACTTGGGCAAACACGTCCGAACAAATAACTGAACATAACTAGAGTACAAGGGAAAGAAGCGTCTAAACAAGTAACCTAAAACATCCGCAATATGCCGTAGCTCCATGACAACAGGAATGGAAATGTAAATACGGGTGTCTATGTGGTAGAGCACCAGTAACGACAAAGAGTATATGCAAAAACAAAGAAATATAGACGGGTCGGGGCCCGGTTTGATATGATTCCCATGTGAATAAAATGCATGACAGTTAAGTGTGTAATTCTCTCGCAATTAACATAATATTTCTCACCTCTCAGTCTAAAAGCAACCTAATGCAATACCAGTGATGATGCTCAAGTTAAATTAAGAACAGAAGGCTAACTTCTCCCCAGTCTCAACACTATACCCTTATTCGTGCGCGGGGTGTCTCGCAAAGCGAAATCCAAACAAGGAAACCCCCCGATACACTACTACTAGGCAAGGTTGATCGTCGAGATACATTAAACCCTATTCTAGTTAATCCAAGCACTAAAGGTTAACTTCTCCCCAGTCACAACACTATGCCCTTAGTCGTGCATGGGATGTCTCGCAAAGCGAAATCCAAATAAGGAACCCCCCCGATAGACTACTACTAGGCAAGGTTGATCGTCGAGATACATTAAACCCTCAGCACATTATTAATATATACATATAAATGAGAGTTCTTATCTACAGTTACTCAAGGATACATAATTATATCCATTTACCATCTAAAAACATAATTCCCATTTCTTTCTTTAGGAATATATATATAAATGGTATAACATTTTATCAAATGTTTACCATACAATTTCATCATGTACGCTAATTCATTTCATAGTTACATTCCTTATCAGGAAATATATTCATAGTTTTATGCTCTTTGTGGCGTTTCATTGTGCTCTTTATGGCACTTTGTAAAAATACTTTCCTTATCAGGAATATAATCATCATATGCTCTTTGTGTCATTTCATTGTGCTCTTTGTGGCACTTCATCATGCTCTTTATGGAATTTATCATACATCAAGTCCAACTTGATTTAGAATAGTTATAATTATATATATATAACGATTCTAAGACCGCCCGTCCGGGTTTCCCCACTGTGCGCACCCCTAAATGGCTATCATCTTCCAGGGCCTATCATTTAGACAACCTCGGATCCTACCGAAATGTCGGGAAGCGGCTATATGACTGCGGGGTAGTCATAACCACACTCGGAATCACCTACCCATCGTAGAAACATACAATAAACTCTCATATGGCCTAGGGATATATCCACCCTGCATTCACTAGCCAGGGGGCTTCACCACAACGCGCGAACTTCCCTTAAGATAGCGATTTAGAGAGGGGGTGTATCCATACCTTTTAACATTTATGAAAATCATCTTCCTTTTCATTTGAAAACATCCATTTTTACGTTCTCAAAATCATTTGTACTTATTTATTAGTACCACATTTCATATTATGCATTTCTCATTCTTAACGTCATATTTTATTAGTGACTTAAGACCCGAAGTACCATTAACCTCAACTAGTCCCCAAGACTTCAATATAATATCATAAACCATTTAAAATGAATCTCACTCAAGGAGTGTCTCCCAAATGTCTCAACATTAACATTTTAACTTCAATTTATCTTTAGGTTAACCTCCCAATTCATTCGGATATTAACCTACACAAACTAGCCCTCGGGGTAAGCCCAATCATCCCATTAA
Source organism: Sambucus nigra (assembly GCA_949130495.1). Taxonomy (NCBI): domain Eukaryota; kingdom Viridiplantae; phylum Streptophyta; class Magnoliopsida; order Dipsacales; family Adoxaceae; genus Sambucus; species Sambucus nigra. The sequence continues at coordinate 605,247,187 of OX422215.1, read as the reverse complement.
TCCTAGGACATTAGTCTACCCAAAACCACCCTCTAGGACTCTTAATTACTTCCCAAAGGAAGGTCCCTAAACCTTGGACCTAAAAGAAAAAGGGATAGAAATCAAACTAGGAAAAATCCCACAAAAACAGGGGAACCGAATCGATTCACCCCTTGGGCCGAATCGATTCGGTGAGCAATAACTGACTTTCTGCAATTGTCCAAATCGATTCGGCCTTAACCCGAATCGATTCGGTCTCCCAGACCTGTAACCTATCCCCTAACCGAATCGATTTGCCTGGAAGCTGAATCGATTCGACCCTGCGATTTTGCCCAGAATGGGCTACGGGTTGTATGAACCCTAAAATCCCAAAACCTCAAATCTTTGATTTTATCCAACATCAACAACAACTAATTCTCCCAAATTGTTTCTACATAATTAATAACCACTATACATTCCTCAAATCAAGTTAAAACTAAGATTTAAGGGTTTAATCATCAAAATAAACAAATACCCATTTATGGGTTCTCCAAAACTTAACTACACATGCAATTTATCACATTAAATCAACATCTAGCAAGTAAGAAACTTGACTCAAGTTCATAGTCTCGGATTCTCTTCCCGAAGCAACGGATTCCGACTCCAATCTTCTATTTTCTCTCTTTTCTCCCATTTCTCCCAACTCTCTCTTCTCTCCCTCTCTCTCTCCTTTGGCTTTTCTCACAAATGAAGAAAGAAAAAGGGGTGGGGGAACTTAAACGGGTCTTAAAACATAAATGCCCTCTTTTAATTGCTAATACACCATTAAAATGACCCATATCCATCTAATTGAGTCATAACACCCCAAAAGTTCCCGAAACTTCAAAAATACAACATGGCACTTATTTCGACTATCTCGACTATTCTAAAAACAACCGCACCTTCTATTTTGGCATTCGGAACAAAGTGAACTATTTTTGGTGTTTCGATTTCATTTTATTTCATTAATTATACTCAATTTCAAATATAAGTTATAACCGTCGCCTTACATATAACGACGCAATAATACACAATATAATGCTATTTACCTTCTCGCACGGTAAATAGACAAAAGATAGTAAATATTATCCCTTAATATCACGGGAAATAATATTTACTCCAACATCCCCTATTTTATAAAATTAGCCCAGCAGGCACAATAATATAAAATAGTTGCTCGAAAACCTGGGTTGTTACAACCCTCTCATTCATTTTTCCCTCCCTCGTCTCATGTTCCAAGAAGTCGTTCCATTGATCAATGGGAATTTCAATATTTTAGGGAACTTTGCCTTTCAACCCTAAAATATCAGAACTCGTTGCCTCCATTGAGAAAAATTCTTCCAAAGGATCCTCCGATAAGTTTTTAAAGCATCATCTACTTGGAAAGAACCTTTGGCTTCTAATCGATTAGGAATGAAAATGTCTTATTAAGTTTCTCCCAAACGTCATTCTTGAAGGCACGATCAACCTTCTTCTAATTGTCTGCTCTCTAGACGCCCATGATCATCTTTTTAAGAGACAAACAATAGCTTTTAAAAATTTAAACGTCACCTTTATCACCAGTTGGATTATCCCCGCCAACGGAGAACCTAATGCGCTCCTTAGGGTTAACTTGGGATCCCTCGGCCACAGTAGATGGGGGTGTAGGATTATTAGGGGTTTCTTGAGTTTGATGACTCAGAGATGGAGTATAATGAATCTTTATCAGAGTACCGTATTGATATCCCTGAGGAGATGAGAATTGATCTTGGGGTGTAGGAGAGCGCCTAGTTGGCGGTGTTTCGCTATTTTGTTGATTATTATCATTTCTCTTCGATATTTCCTAGAATTAAAAAAATTAGAGACGTATGTAAGAAAATATTATTTATGACTATATATATGTATATACCTTTTCAACAGCTTTTAAAATACGCTCGATGTGTCTGATTTCCATCCAATCAGTATTGGTTTTTTAAATATCTATGAATTTTTTCACACAACCAACTGGGCAAAAGCGTGTCTATGATTAGCGAATACAGTTCCGTGACATGAACTCGGAATCCTTTCTTTTCCAACTTATTTTAAAGCTATTTTTAATATGCATATATCGCGAGACGTCGCAATCTGGGTGAATTCTCTCCTTACGGAATTATATCCACAAAGGATGAATATTTTTTTTGAACTTTTATAACATTGTCACTAACGTCAATGCCCCGTCGGGATTATGCATCTGAAAACAAAAACATAATATAATGGAATAGGTACTCTTGCGAGAGATCAACTCCATGATTTGTAAAGTAATCAAATTGTTCGATTTTTCTATTTCCATACTTGTAAATCGAAGTTCCCTCTATATGGCGTGCACTAATGAAAGATGTTTTAATGCAGTCAAATTTTGCCCTCTCATACTCTTGTTTACGATAATTACTACCGTGACTCATTTTTTTGAGAAAATATATAGAAGGGTGTGAATATAAGTCATTGAGGTAATGACTCTAATTAATTCTAAACAAATTATGGTTTTCATCCGAACAATCAAACAAAACAAGTCTAATTTAAGTTCATTTTAATTTAATTAAACCTAAAATTACTATATGTCCACTAATTGTGCATGCCCTTCCACCAATTTGTGTTCACCAAAACAATAACTATTTGAGGAAGGGGTGAACACTGCCATAACAAGTTAACCAAATGACTTTATTTTAAACATTTAGTCATTAATATAGGGTAGTCGTTAAGACATATAATTAGTTGAAGGTTTATTATAAAGAATTAATAGAGTGAGAATTTTAAGTGTCCATCATCTGTATCAAACCATGATCATTCAACACAAGCCACAACAACACAAGTTTATCTCGTACTCCTTCTAAATCGTCCACTTGATCGATTTTCAAGAACATAATTATAGAACATGAAATTTCATGTACAATTTCTTACAATAAATAGAGTCATATTTCAATATAGAACATGTGAGAATAATAAAGCACACACATACCACCCTAAACATGGAAACATTTATTATGTACACGTAAACATGATTAATTTCCCACTTGGACCAAAATATTAAAAACTACAATATTCAATGACAACAAACCCCCATTATAAGGATTAAAATGTATAATTAAAAAATATTCATCTTGTTAAAGAATTTGTTAAAGGCCTAATATTGCTAAAGAATTACTTCTTTGATTAAGCTAAAGTATTTTTCTCTGAAGGCCTAATACTGCTAAAAAATTAGTTATGTGAGAAAATGGAGAAATTTCCTAACAATACCTAATCAAATATTTTTATTTGAACGCGTAATTTGGCTAAAGTATTTTTCTTTGAAGGTGTACATAAATAGTAATTTCATAACAATACTCAATAAAATGGTTAATTAAATTTGAACAACAACCAATATATATAATTATTAACATCACATACACATGTGCGTAATGAAACACACACACACAGAGACACTGAATCGCATATGCACGCACACTGAATTGCGCACACACACATTGAATATCGCATAAACATAATGAATCATGTGCGCATGTGCACACATAGTGAATCGCGCGCACACACACACTAAATACACACACACACTACACACACACACACACACACACACACAAATCAAACAGTTTGGCGCCAAAAAATGAAAATAAAATGTAGCTTGTGTGGGTGATTTTTGTCAAAAAATGAAAGGAAAGGGAACATACTGTCATTGGTTTCGAGAGAGAGAGAGTTTTAATTTTCGATAAGGGTGAAATGAAATGTGGAGATTTGTTTTTTATACCCAAAATGGGGTCATGGTCCAAAATCGTTGTGACCTATTAATGAGTTAAACATGATCACGATTCTCGATCGTGATCCCATTAGTGACCAATTGAAAGCTCGAGAAATGTTCACAATTTTGGACCATGACCATTATGAAATGGATTGGGAGTCAAGGTTCCAAACCGTAACAAGTGTTCACTGTTAATTATCATGGGTGGGTCACGATTTTGGACCATGACCACCTTTGTGACCAAAGTAGTCGAAAACTTGGCGCCATCATGGGTCATAGGCGAGTCACGATTATGGACCTTGATCCCACTGGTTACGTTTCTTGACCATGAACATCCCCTCAATGAGGTCATTCTAAACTCTGGTCACACATTGGGTCACGGTAAATACCTAGGTGTCATGATTTTGGATCGTAACCCATTTCCTATAACCATCTACGATTTTTAGTGTAGTGAACATCATATTGAGCATACATATCCTTAACAAGATGGATGGCGTGTTGTCTGGAAGACAAATGCTAATATGCCCCCCCATCCTTAGGAGTGGGAGAGGTGCGTAGGGACCCAAAGGAGCCTATTAGAAGTGAACACATGATCGAAAAAGGAAAATAGACCTTTGAAGAATCCCCGTATCCTCGATATGCATAATTGGGAGATCGACAAAAATCCTGGAATCTCTGTAAGTCCTTTAAGGTGGTTTCAAAAAGTTTTCCAACCTCAACCGAAGTCCTAATAACTGTATCCAGAAAATCATGGCCCAATCAAAATGTAAACATAGGTTTACCAAGCATAAAGACTATTGATCCTCGAGATAAGAAGGAGAAGAAAAATGAGAACTTGATGAGGAACTCATTAATGTTTGTAGTGATAAAATTGACCCCAAAGATACGGTCCAAATTGGAGCAAACCTCAACTTCCCCTAAAAAATGTATTAATCCAATTCTTATAGGAAAATAATGATATAATTGTTTGTTGCCAATAACATGTAATCGAAATATATCCAACGATCATGGTCTACCACCTCAGCATGTACCCAAATCACAAGCCTGTAAGGAAAATTTATTCGAGAAGTCAAATATCTAGATTGGTCGTCCAATGTTGTTATTATTCCAAAGCTTAATAAAAAATAAAGGATGTGCATAGACTTAACCTACCTCAACAAAGCGTGCCCTAAGGATTGTTACCCTACCTCGAATTGGAACTTTGGTCAACTCAACGACAGATCACGATCTTTTATCTTTTGTGGACGCATATAATGGATATAACCAAATCAAAATGGCAATGCCAAATAGAGAAAAAATAGCATGCACCACCGGTAGAGGTGGTAAACGGACGGATACGGATCGAATATCATGTTTTCCATATTCGTATTCTCTATCTGGATATACTATCCATATCCGTATCCGTATTCGCCCGGATAGTTAAAATAACTATCCGTATCTGTATCCGCTCGGATACCTCGGATTCGGATAATATCCGCATCCGTTTACATTGTTTAGCCATTACAAAAAATAACTATTAAAAAAGCTACAATATAATTCTATAGAAAATTAGTAATAAATGAAGTACTAACCTTTAATATCCCTACTCATAAGATCATTTGTGTGTCCAGATTATTTTCTTAAATCAGCATGACAATCATGTTCCAAAAAAACCTGTTGATTGATAGAATACGAAGTGTATACAATAATAAAATCAACTAAATAATGAAAATACTATAAATAACAAGTAAATGATTTGAACTAAGTGCAAATAGTTTTTCAATATAACAAAAAGTGGTGCCACGATACATAGTCAAGTTTGCAACGTCCATAAATAAAAAGTGGTCCCACGATACTTACTAAGAATTGAAATAACAATAAAGATTGTTTTTGCCAAAAAAAAACATCGCTTCATAAACAAAAAGTTTGCAACGTCTCGGTAGTCGTCATTCAGTATCCCTTGTGACCTTCAAATTATCTGAATTTTTTTTTGAATTAATGAAAAATTAATTGATTACTTAGATTTTTTTAATATGTAATAAATAATTAATTGACTTACTTAGTTTGTCACCAATTGATAGCAACCAGTCTTTTATGCATATAAGAGTCTCAACGGTCTTTGAAGCCAACGATGAACATGAGTCATCCACAATCCGACGTCCCCAACTAAAAGTGGACTCTGACGCTACGGTCGAAACAGGTATAGCTAGAATATCACAAGCCATCTTTGCAAGTATTGGATACTTTGGCCCATTAAGTTTCCACCAATTCAATATATCAAAAGAAAGGTCATTTGAATCATCAAGAAGAAATAAAGCCTCCTCTAAATATTGTTCCAACTCCGTCTTTTGCACCAATGAAGTGCCGGAACGCTCCCTAATGTACCTCTTAAACCCTCTAGTAAATCCAAACCTCATTTGGTTTGTAATTTCACCATCACTATCACTTCTACGAGAACTCCCAAATATTATGGGAGAAGAGGATGAAACCTTTAAACTCTTATACTCGCCATACAAATCAAGTAAAGCTGCACGAACTCTATGTATGTAACTATCGGCCAAAGAACCATATATCTCATGGTAAGAAAATTGAACAAACTCCATTTTGTACCTAGGATCAAGCACTAATCAAAATGTCAATACCAAACTACAATCCTCCCAATATTTTTCAAACTTAACTTGCATCTTCAATGCCATCAAACGAACGTAATCTACATTACTTTGTTGCCACTACATCAACTGAAAATTAATTTGGCTTACATCATTAAAGTAATAGTTTGCTGTTGGATATTTTGTGCGAGAAAGACGATTTGTCATGTCATAAAATATTTTCAAACACTGACAGATAAGTTTACCACGCTCCCAATCTTGTTCACTTGGAAGACATTGATATTCCTTATCCAATTCCGCTAAACGCTCAAATGCTGCTCTCACATCTATAGCACTCTCAAGCATATGGTAAGTGGTATTCCACCTAGTTTGACAATTTAGTTCAACATTCTTTTTTGAATTCAATTGGGTTTTTTGTAAAGCTATACTCTATGTGTGACCTCTTGTAAGTGACGAACCAACATACTTAACACTGTTCCTAATCCTTTCAATAAAACGATCAATTACTTTTTACCGATTCTTCACAATTATATTGATTATATGTACGGTGCAACGAGTGTGAAACATATCACCGTTTTTAAGAAGGGATTTTTTACCATTCAACCACAATTTAATATGATCAACCATTGGCTTATTATAGCTAGCATTATCAACTACAATAGTCATTAGTTTCTTATCAATATTCCACTCCAAGATTCTAGCCTTCACCCACTCGGCCACATTTTTCGCATCATGAGGACATTCAAATCAATAAAAAGCAATTATTTTTTTATGCAAATCCCATTAATTATCAATATAGTGACATGTTAAACAACAATAACCGGTGCCTTGATGCTTAGGAGTCCATATATCAGTGGTTAGGGTAACTCTTAAAGAAATATTTTTCAAAACTTTGTAAAGTGTTTCTTTCTCGATCTTGAAATATTTATTCAAATCATTTTTCACAGTAGCTCTTGAACAAAATTTGTATGTGGGGCAACAATAAGAAAGCCAATACCTGAAATACTCGTGCTCATCCATAAGAAATGAATAATCGTGTCGTGCAACCATTTGAGCATATAGCATTCGCTCCACCTCCGGATCAAACTTATGATTTTCGAAATTTGGAATTGGATCGGTGGGAGACTTGAAACTTTCGAGAATTTTTTATCGAATATCACCACCACCATCTCTTTATTTTTCTTTACATGATTTCCAATGATTATTTAAATGAGACGTCCCCTTCGAACTTCCAGCATCGAACTTTCTCTTACAATAATTACAAGTGGCGGTAACATTATTATCCGGGTGTATCTCACGAAAAAAGTGATTCCAAGCTTCAGATGTGCGCTTCTTGTTTGCTTGTTTTGATGCATCCCCGATTTGATTCTCACAACTAGGAGGAGCAGGGGAAGATGCATTGGTTGAAATATTTGTTCGGCTTGCCTCTTCTTTCGACATAATCCTATAATCACGAATAACAAATTTAACAATTTTAGTACAAAAACAGTTTAACAGTTGCAATTCAATTCTAATGGTCAAATGAGTTGGATTTAAAGTTCTCAAATTTAAGAGTCTTTTATATAAAAAGAAATAATCTATACATGGGAATCGGGTCACTTTAATACCCTCATTCACTTTAACAGTCTTTTATATAAAAAATAAATAACAGTCTTTTATATAAAAACAAATAATCACTTTAATCTATATATAAAAATGAAACAGTCTATACATTGTTGTTTGAATATCAAAATAGACTATACATACAAAATTCAATAAATAATTCAACAACAATTGTATATCAAAATAGACCACTACATTACATCACTGATCAGAATAGACCACTACATTTCATCACTACATAATATCAAAATAGACCACTATAGAATATCAATACATTACATCAGTATCAATAGACCACTACATAATATCAATAGAATATCACTACAGAATATCAATACCACTACAGAATATCAATACCACTACAGAATATCACTACATAATATCAATACCACTACAGAATATCAATTGACCACTACAGAATATCAATACATAATATCAAAATAGACCACTACATTACATCACTGATTTAATCTATACATTGTTGTTTGACTATTTATATTAATACATTTTATGGAACAAACCTAGGAGAAAGAGTGTCTCGGCCATCATCATTTGGCCGTCACCAAACCTAGGAGAAACATGAGCCCTGCAAAAGATTAAGCCCTAGAGACTGTTGGTTCTACAAAAATATTATGAGCCCTGTAAAAAATATTACCTGGGTTTCGGTTTTCGTCATCGGCGGCCTCCAAGGAAGGGTTTGGGCGGTTTTCGGCGTCTTCAGCGGCTGGACAGGCAATCGGAGACTGTAGACTGGAGACTGGATGAGATGGAAGGGTGTCGTCGTCGGCGACAGGCAATCAGAGACTGGACGAGATGGAGCATTTGGGCGGGCGGGACAAGGGAGAGGGTTTGAGCCGATTTGGGGAAAGGGAAAATATGTGTTTTGGACTGTTTGTGTTTTTAATTTATTAGGTTAGATTAGATTTTAAAGTTTTCATAATTAAACATCTACCCCAACTTTTATTTTAAGTCCTACTTTATACCTAAAATATTATATAAGAAATATTTTAAACTAGTGTTAGACGGATACGAATATTCGGTAAAACAGATATCCGGTAAAATGGATACTCTGCATCGGATACAGATTATTCGTGTCGAATATTAGTACTATCCATATCCGTATCCGTTTTTCGGATGTTTTTATAGAGTATCCATATTCGTATCCATTTCCATTTTTTTGGATAAATATCCGCAAATTCGGATTCGGATATCGGACGGATGCGGATTTTCGAATATTCATTTACAGCCCTAATCACCGGTAAAGGTACTTACCACTACAAAGTAATCCTTTTTTTTTAATCAAGAATGTGAGGGATACATACCAAAGGGCAGTGAACTCAATGTTCAAATGCCTTATTGGAAAGACTATGGAAGTATATGATGACGACCTACTGGTCAAAAGTTTGGGTGCCAAGGATCATGTCCAACATATTAGAGAAATGGTTATCTTCCTCAGACAAAACATGTTGAATCTTAACCTGAAGAAATATGACTTTAGAGTCACATGAGGCAAGTTCGTGAGATTCATCATGATTATAATGGACACTAAAGCTAAACTCGAAAAGATCCTAATAGAGATAGAGTCTCCATGAATCGTGAAAGAGATCCAATGCCTAGTAGAGAGCAGAGACACTGATTTTTTTGTTTCAAAAGCCACTGATAAGTGACTGCCATTTTTCAAGATCCTGAAAAAGACCTTCCAGTTATTTTAGAAGCCAAAAAATCCTTCAAAGTTCAAAGGATACCTAATCACTTCCCCACTTCTCTCTGTAATAATCACAAGTGAAGAATTATGCCTTTACAGCATCACTGATCATTGTAAGTTCAACCCTCATATGAGAGGAATTTTTGGTGCAATATTTATTTATTATGTTATCAGATCTCTATAGGTACCAAAGGCAGATATCCCAAGATAGACTAGCAAGCTTTCGACCTAATCATCTCTTCTAGGCACCCGAGGCCTTACTCTAAGACCACACCATCAATATGATGACGAATCAACTTCCAAGACAAACCCTACAAAGGATTGAAGTCTCAGGAAGATTAGTATAATGGTTTATAGAACTCGGGGAATTTTACATCAAGTGCCAACTAACAGTAGTCAACAAATCATATGTGCTCACTAATTTTATTATTATATTTTGTAATACGGAAGAAGAAGAGGATCCTTATACCCCAGAGGAAAACTTTTAGGTTGGGTCCCAAGATCCCTCTCCACTAAACATTAGAACCAACCATTCTAAAATGGATCCTACATGTGGATGAATACTCTAATCGATCTGGCAGTGAAGCATGGCTTCATATCTTAACCCCGGACAAATGTCCTCGATAAGTGACTCGCATCTAGTGGTCAACCAAATCACTGAGATATATTTCATAATATAGGATCACATAATCATCTACCACGAATTGTTCAATGGGTTTATCCTCAGAATCCCCAATTTTATCATCAAATTGGTTCCCATGGAAGAAAACTTTAATGCAGACCACTTGGCATGTGTGCCATCCTCAGATGAGTTTAATCTAGAGGTCCTCGTGGTCATATTGGAATAACCAAGAATCACTAAACTTTAGATCAATTCAATGACTGCAACAACATCCCCTGATTGATCCACCCCCTTCTAGGAGCAACTCAGTAATGGTCTATTACCCAAAGATAAGTTATAAGACAGAAATTTGAAGTTTCTTGCATCACGATACCACCTCAAATATTATGTGTTGTTTAAATTATGGTTCAACCATTCTTTTCAAATGTTTTTACGACCTTAGAAAGAAAAATAAGTCCTCAATGATGTCCACAAGGTGTCTGTTGTGACTATACCAACCCTAGAATCCTTTCTTACAAGTTATTGAGGAAATTATACTTATAGACCACCCTAGGAAAAGAATCCAAGGATCTAGTACAACGGTGCAATGAGTGTCAAAGGTTCACTAGTTTTCCAAAGCAACCTACAAAGCAATGGTTCCCATGTTGATTCGATGGCCCTATGCATAATGGGGGAGAACCTAGTAGGACTATTACCCCTGAGCAAAGGCCAAAACAAGTTATGCATAGTGGCCATAGGCTACTTTACAAAAAGGGATGCGACATAACTTATGACATTGATCACTAAAAATAAAACAACAAGCTTCATTTGGAAAAATGTAATATGCCTTTTGGTCTACCTAAGGCCATCATCCTAGATAATAGAAAATAATTCGATAACCTAGCCTTCCATAAATTTTGCTATAATTATGGAATTAACAGCCATTACTCTTTATCGGGTCATCCTTAGGTAAATAGATAGGTAGAGAGGTAGAGGTCACTAAATAACCATCTTCATGAGTTGGAAAAAGAATTTGGATAAGGCCAAAGGATTATGGTAAAATGAGCTACCGAATATCCTATGGGCATAAATGACCAAAATAATAGGTCCCACAAGAAAAACATCTTTCTCCTAAACCTACAAAATAAAAGAAGTATTATCGATAGAGATAGAAATCCCCACTTAGAGGGTGGCATAGTTTGAAACCTTAGTCAATGAATAAGGCCTCAGACTCACCTTAGATGAACCTATAGAAAAAAAAGTTATCACTCGTAATTATGGCGACCTACAAACTGAAAGCGACCTCATATTTTAATAAGAATACAATGTAGGGAGCTCTAAGTTTGGAACTTAGTCCTTATAAAGGTCACCATAGCCACACAAAACTCGAGAAAAGGGACGTCGGGGCTTAAATGGGAAGGTCCATATGTGGTCACCAAATTAGCCCAAGATGGGTGTTATTAACTCAAAGATTGAGAAGGAAATGAACTTCCCCATCCATGGGACATTTAACATTTGAAACAATATTACCAATGATGTTACTTAGTTATATTAATGGAAAGTATGCACCTTACATACTTCACTTTTACTCAAATGATAACCTTTCAAGAAAGTTAGAGAATTTGAGCCTTATCCCTGAGACTATGAGGTTTTCTGAAATTCTAAAAAAGCTTGCTTATAAGGTTTAAGCCCTTTAACTTGTAAAATCGGTCTTGATGTGGTCTAAGGACCCTTGACTATTATTTCAACCTTGATGAGTTATAAGGACCCTTAACTATTACTTCACTCTTAATGAGGTCTAAGGATCCTTGACTATTTTTATAGTTGTAATAAGGTCTAAGGACCCTTGACTATTATCTCAGTCTTAACGAGGTCTAAGGACCCTTGACTACTAACTTAGTCTTTAAAGAGGTCTAAGGAACCTTGACTGTAAATCTAGCCCCAAAGTTCAAAACCATTGTCTACAAAGTATGGAGGTAGAAAAGCCATGATCTAAAGATCAGTCTTAAGGATGAATTGTCCTTAACTTTAAACTAAGCTTTGAGTTTTTCAACCATAGATAAAAAATAAGCCCAAGAATCCAAGATTTTAAGATTATGATAAGAACTTAAAAAATCCAAAAATATTCATGGACCGATCATTCCAAGCCACTGCATTATGACAAAATTTTAAAACTCTTATTCTTAGATCGTGGGAAATCCAAGACACCATAAATTCCAAACCCCAATAATGTATGCAAGTCTTTTTGCTTCTTCCATGTAATAAAATAAGAAAAAGGGGGCTAATAATAATACCAAGTATTACCTTCAACCTCAAAACATGGAGATAATATTCAAATCGCAAAACCAAGGTCAGAATATGGGTAGGAGGACCTCAACCTATAAAACTCTTGATTCATTAGAAGACCCAAACCTATAAACCAAACTTATGATTCTCATTTGTCCCCTTTGAGAAACATTAGGCATTCAACGACACCATCAAACCTTAATTCCAAAAAAGGACCTTAATTATCCTACACACTGATCAACTTCGAAGTTAAAAGTCACTCATTGGTCCTTAGACCAAAAATGAAGGATTTCCTAATCATCTTGTCATTTGTTATAAACTAAAGAAGCTTCACTAGGAAGGAATCATCCCGAGTTAATATTTCTATACCACAACAAGTCTTGGACCCATTTATACAAGAATAATACAACATCTTAGTATATCAGAGCTGCAACCTCAGAACCAAGCTCCTTAGACCAACCTTCCGTGTTAGTATAAAGTACACACAAAATTCTATCAAACCCCACTCACCACTTTATGTTTGTCCAAGAGAATTAAAAACATATAATTCCCTAACAACCATCACCACTCACCTACAATATCTTCCAAAAAGACATTTTTCTACCTGGAGCTGTAGATCTTGGTTATTGTCACCCATGACTCAATTATCAATCCTGAGATACCCTAGTTGCTAATTATATAAAGGATGCTTGGGGAATATTTGAAGGATTAGATTCAAGTGATTTTACCAACATGCAAGTGTTAAGAGTTGTAGTTATCATTTATAAAAAAATTCATACCACTTTCAAATCCTATATTGTATACTAAGCGCCATACTTAGATGACTTAGTCTACTTCCTTATCTCGCGAGTCTAAGTGAGTGAAAATTACTTAGGACAGCCAATTAGTTTCAACTTAAGAGGTATGCTCATCACAAAGACCTCAACACTCATTGAACCACCTTAGCTGATGTTTAAGTATGATCCCACTCATATAATTTAACCTCCTATTGATTGTAGTAGAGAGAACACCTTAAGAGTATATATATCCTCGCGTCCTTATTATTCTTAACTTAAAACACATTATCTTACTCTAAGGATATATATTTTGAAATGCTGAGATCAAAACCCATTTCAACCCCATCACATGGCATGCTCACAAAGTTAAATACCCAAAGTCTAAAAACTACCCGAAACATCTTTTTTAGCATGTCCAATAGGACATTATATCTGAATTACATTCAAAATCTTTGAAATAGGAATGTCTGGGATGACCCCTCAAATGATAATGTCAACAAAGAGGTAATTGTCAAAGCTGTTGACTTAAATAGTAAAACCCTAATGGAACAAAATGACCACGTTGTCTAAGAGATATGTCGGCCGGCATGCCAAGGCTTTCAAATTTGGGTTTGAAAACTCACATTATATGTTTTTCAATCCTATTGTATTAGTTATCCCAGTAAAAGGGTTAATGAAAAACAATAAAATCAAGTGTCCTAATATAAATTATTGGTGGAATAATTATAGCAAGTGTTTAACCATTATAGAAATCTTCTCCGAAAGTGAAATGGTATCTTCAAGGACTTTATTATAGGGTTACTTATGTCACAATGGGGACACGAATCTATCTAGGTCATCATGGATATATTGACTAAGGTATCCCATTTCCTTCCGTGCAGACAACCTTCATAACTGAGTAACAAAAATCTTATCATAACAGTGATTATGAGGCTATATTTCTTCCATTTGATATCGTGTTGACATGGATAAGAATTTTTTGACATTGTGTCACACTTTTGTAAAGCTTTTTGTAGGCAATGGGGACTTAGTTGTAAATATGTACTTCGTATCACCCATAGACTAACGGTCAGACAATGATGGTGAACTGGGTTTTAGAGGACATGCCATTGGCTTACGTGTTGGACTTGAGTAGTTGGGAACAATGCTTACCCTTCATGGAGTTTTCTTATAATAATAATAATAAATATTATTAGCAAACCATTGGCATGACACCATGTGAGCCACATATGGGAAACCCATTTCTTCTCCCATTTGCTGAATGAATGTGTGTGTGTGTGTGTGGGGGGGGGGGGGATAGGCTGCTTATACCAGAGTTTATTTTGGGCCCCCCTAAAAAATTTAGAATTTATCCAAGAAAGGATGATAACCACGCAGAGTAAGAAGAAAATCAATGCGAACAAGGGGATGAGACACCTCGAGTTTTCAGTTGGGGATCATGTGTTTCTTAAGTTGTCTCATTTGAAGGGAGGGATGGAGTTGGGGAGAAAAGGGAAGTTGGTGCTTCGATATATTGTCTCATTGACTATCATGAATCTAGTGGGACTTGTTGCTTACCATATATACTTTTTGAATTATCTTTAGAAGGTACACAACATGTTTCATGTCTATATGTTGTGGAGATTCCTTATAGACGGCATGGTGTACCAACACATATATCCCTTTGAGACGGAGATTCATCCCAACACGAGCTACTAGGAGAGACTGTTCACAATTCTAGGTTGTAGGGATCGGGTACTCCATTCCGAAGTCATTTCATTGGTATGTGTTCACTGGGAAACACAATGGGCATAGTCTACATGGGAATATGATACTGACATGCGAAAGAAATATCTAAAACTCTTCTATGCAGGTGTGTATTGAATTGATAGAATTCTATTATTAGGGATAAAAATGTAATACCCCATAATTTTAATTAATTAATATTAATTATTATTTATTCTATGCGTGGTAGTTGTTTGATATATTGTGATATTTATTGTGTGCTCTAATTAAATTTAATTCGAGATGTTTAATTATATATAAACACATCACAATTTAATAATATCATTGTTAATTATTTATTATTGCGAGTGTCTACCATTAGACCAAGCTAAGAGATATAAAGGCCTGAAGTAGTGTTTTTACTATATTGGATTGGGAGACCCTTTAGGTTAAGTTTTGGGAGCATGATGTTAGTGTATTAGGCTTATATTGGATCTCTAAGTTAGGGTAAAAGGAGACATACGAAAATAAAAGAATTTAAATAAGTGTCTAACTCTCATAGTAAACATAACATAATAAAGACCTAAACCCTAACTACAAAGGAGAGGATTTCAGAGCAAGATATATAATGAAGAACTCAAGCAAGAAATATTCAACTTTATTGCTTATTATATTCTAAATCTAATGCTAATTATAATTTAAAGTTGGGACTAACTATATATTAGGGATAAAATCATGTTATAGTCAATGTAGAACTAGATTTATCCATTTGAGTAATGTTTAGACTTGTTATTTCATTAAGAAATTGTAGCGAGTTAATGATTCACATGCTTAGATTATGTTTTATGATCAGATTCATACGCATTAATGATTAATTCGAAATTATGTTGAACCTATATGAAGAATGTGATAATAATGAACTATATACCTTTTTGAGGTTATATTTAACCTTGTTAATGGATCTATAATGTTGGAAACATGATTAGAGTCCCTTAAAAATCATATTAGGATGTTCTTCGGACTGATTATATGCTATGAAATCATTTTTGTTGCAATTAAGATAAAGAAAATTGAAGAAATTAAGTTAAGGGCTTAGTTTTATAATACTACATCATTTTGGGTTCGCAAGTGAGGGAATGATTGATCGGGTCCCTAGGGGTCAATCATTAGGTCGGGATGGAGTCCGATCAATCGAGTCAACATGTAAGTTAATCAATCAGGTTCTCTAAGGTCAATTTATTGGGTATGGGAAATAGGCTGAAAGATTTATTTTCTAAGGATTGTGATTTTGGAAGGAGAAGATCTAGGGGTTTTTCGAAGGCTTTTGGTTATTATATAAGTGTCTTGGATATTATATAGTTATTTGGAGGATATATCAATGTGTTTGAGATTAGCTGAGGGGAAGTATAGTCCGATATATACGGTTTAGATTGTAAAGTGTATTTGTATACACATATTGGTTAATTGTATGGTTTGTGTGCTATATGTGAACATTCCAGGGGTGTGTGAGTAATTCGTGAGAAATATATTAGTGGAGATTTGATCGGATTGTTTATGGGATCGGTAGTACTTCTTTGGATAGTGATGCATGTTGCGTATAAGTCTATATCTTGACTTTATATGTTATTGGTCAACCGTCTATTAAGAGGGAGACGTAAGTTTCTTGATCATTCGTTTAATGTACTATGTGATTACATGGTGGTGTAACAACGTAGTGATTTTCCCTTTAATACGTGTTTATTTTGAAATCCATTAGGAGTGGCAAATCCTAAGTATTTACTTGATAAAGACATAAGAGTCCCCTAAAGGTTAGAGCCTTTGTGTTATTCTTTTATATATGTATCTGGTCCGACAAAGGACATATTCATATGAAGACTTGGATTGTGCTATTACTGTTACTATGAAATGGTTACTTTATGGATTACAGTGTAGTATTTATGTACTACATATGCATATGACTCTTTCTACATAGTTAGAGATTATGGTACTATATTGTAGCTCTAGATTGAGACCATATAGCTTACCTGTTAGGCATGGGGCTTGGGTACGCACTTTGTAGCTATGTCTAGTGTAGACTGATATTTAGCTAGGATATACCTTACTTATAGGAGAAATGAGATATCTTCGGTGTGAGTGTTGGTGGGGATGACATGAGACATAAGCGAGTCACATTTGATATTATTAAAGTAAAGCTCGATATTTCTTACTAATGTGGGGTCTGACCTACATGGTTTTTTTTTACAAATATTTTTAGTTCCAAACTTAGGGCAGTAGGTCTGAGCAGGCAGACTTATAGTGTTTCGATCATTCTAGTTTATCCATCCTTAAATGTAGAAGTTTATCAATTTCAGTATTTCATGTATGTTAGACTTCCCATTTTTGTATTCAGATATGTGCGTGTGGTGGGTTATATAGTTGTTTATTTTAGTTGTTTTTTATTAATTAATACATTTATAATGTGGAGGTTTATTAGTTGCGAGTCGTATATTTGTTATCTCATTTTACTTCTTTATTTGGACAATTTTTGTTTCATTATTTATAGTTGATGATTAGAACGATATTAATTATTTGACATCCCTTTTCTTTGGCATATAGGAGTTGCCACCTTGTATGTGGAAAATAAGGATAATAAAGTTGGTGTCAAAGCATACCAAGTTCTATTATCTTAGTTTCCCTGAGTTTTCTAATATGGTTAGCGTTGTGTTCTTTGATTTTATAGCCTGTACTCATTATTCCTGATCATGATCTCATACAAATTTATGGTTTTCTTTCAAATGACAAACATAGAGGTAAGTAAGTTCGGACAACTTTCACTAGGGTTGTCAATCGAGAGACTTAACTGGAGCAACAACCACAATAAGAGACCTCATCGACATCACCCATTGACATGGTTTCCATAATTTCTTAGGCAGTCATAACCAATGTGGTTTCCACACTCTAGTCCTTTCAGCATCCCAACAACTATAATTACAGGTGGTTATAGTAGATCCATTATAAGCGTTTACTTGGAAGAGAGCACGTGGGGCCTTCTCTATGGGCAACCCTCCAAATTTAGAAAATTCCACCGATATACTAGTGGTTCATCAATGGAGGAGAGACATTGAGAGGCACATGAGGATGGTAGAGTGAATAGACTCTCTGAGGCAGATTTTATCCATCTTTAATCTGGTGGGGGATTCATTGCAATGGTAGGAGTATACCATCATCATCGAGAAGAGTAAACTATATACATTTTAGACCAAATTTAGGGATAACTACTTCCCTATGGTAATGCGAGTGAGGAAGAATATAAACCTTTTTAGATTGGAGCAGGGGGATCACATAATTACTGAGTACGAGAGGGAGTTCCCTAAGATATCTTTATTTTCACATGAAGAGGTGTAAACTCAGGCTAAGCAGATAGAATGCTTTATCAGGGGGCTGATATAGAGGATCAAATAGATATTAATGGGTAACCTATCTTATAACACATGTACTCAGGTGGTGAATGTTGCCTCAATAAACTTCCAGGTCCATTAAGAATTTTAAAAGGTAAAGTGGGAGGATCGATCGAGAAAGGATGCGTCTATCCAGTTGGGAAATACAAGAGGGAGTGAAGGAGAGTATTCATGTACCGAGGAGGCTCAATATCTGAAGAGGACACAACATGGGGAGTATCCCCATAAAAGAAATATATTTTACTATGATCGATTTCATCAAGGTCATTAGGCCATGGGTATAGATCAAAATGGTCTGGATGAGAAGGCTAGAGGCTAGAATGGCCAAAAATTGAGCAGGAGGTAGTATGGCATGTTTCTAAACATAAGTTCTTGTTATAGGGAGCTGGGACACATAACTAAGAGGTTCCCCAAGGGAAATTAGGGTGTCCCATGATAGATAGGACAATAGGGGTACCAAGTACCACAGGGTTAGTGTCATCATCTACCGGCCCCACTAGTTCTGGAAGATCTATCCTTACCACTACCACCAACACCGCCCAACCATAGCTACAATATGGGCATGCATCACATCACTTAAAGAGATTTTCGAGCACCACTATAAGTAGCTAATGTTATGTTTCCTATCCATGGGTTCTTAGGACGATTTTTATTTGATATAGGTGCTTCGTATTCATTTGTTAGTTAAGCCTTCGATTATTGAGCAGGGATTGTAGACTTAGAGTCTAATACTTTATTACACGCGAATTTGATAGACCAGGTGTTTAAGTTTCTCAATCAATTTATAAATGTGTTTATTGACGACATTTTGATATATTCACGAATGGTAGATGATAATTCCCAACACTTGAGGGTAGTCTTATAGACCCTGCGAGACCACTAGGTTAATTCCAAGTTCGAGAAGTGTGGATTTTGGTTGAGGAAGGTCCATTTCTTAGGCCACATTTTGATATGTAAGAGAATTATATGGACCCTAGTAAGGTGTCTCCAGTGTTGGAGTGGGAACTTCTCACGACACTGATAATAGTGAGAAGTTTCTTGGGATTGAAAGGGTACTATAGTCGGTTCATTCAAGATTTTTCAAAGATTGTGGGGCCTTAACTAATATGATGAATTAAGGAGTATCGTCCATTTGGGATTGAGTTTTAAAAATAGGATTTAGATGATTTAAAGGCTAAGTTGACTTTAACTTCAATGTTTACTTTACCTTATAGTGGGGTTGATTACATGTTGTATACCAATGCCTCACTACAAGGACTTAGGGTGTGTTGATACAAGAGGATAAACTTATAGCTTATGCTTCCCAAAAGATCAAGCCTCACAAGAGGAATTACCCCACACATGACTTAAAGTTAGCAGTAATGGTTTTTTCCCTTTGAGTGGCGAGTCACTACTTATTGGGGGAGAGATTTCACTTATTCACCGATCATAAGATCCTATAATACTTATTCCCTCAGAGGGAGTTGAACATGAGACAACTCTATTGGTTGGAGTTCGTGAAGGAATATTAATTTGACATCCAATTTCGTATAATCAAGGAAAATGTGGTGGCAAACATCGGGAGCCGTAGAGTGATAATAACTTCATCTAGATTTGAAAGTCACATTGGGTTCTCTTAGGACAACAGGCGAGTTGGAAGATACATTTATGGTAGTCCTTACCATTAAACTAGAGATCATTATTTTGGTTTTGAAGGCCCAGACTGTATACCTTTCTTATCGGGATAAGGTCAGTGAGTTATTGAATGAGGGGACACCATCATATTTGATTGGGTATGATGTCGGTTTATGGTTTTAAGTCATGTTGGTTATGCTAAAAGGTGAGAAGTTACGACAAGTCATATTAATGGAGTCTCATGGGTCGAAATCTATAGTTTATCCCAATGGGGATAAGATGTATTTGGACATGAACCATAAATATTATTGGGCAGACATGAAAAGGGAAATAAAATTTTATATATGTGCACAAGTGTTCTACATTTCCAATGGTGAAGGTAGATCACTAGAGATCGCTTGGTGTTCTATAACCTCTTGAGGTTGTAGTGTGGAAGTGGGAGAGTATATCCAAGGAATTCATTACAAGGTTACGTATGTCAGAATGGGGACACAATTCTATTCGGGCTATTGTGAATAGTGTAACATCCATTATTTTCCCTCATTCGGTTGATCAGACTGAGACACTAAAGATATAGAAAGTTATGCAACCTATATCATTCCCAGCTTAAACAACAAATAAATGACCGTAAATAAAAACCATCCACGACATAATAATAATGAATAATAATATACATAACTGAGATGTAATAAACTAAAACTCTCTGATAAAACTTAATCCATAACTATAGTAAATCTACATAAATTAAAAGTCTCAAACTGAAATGTAAATAAATTGGAAGCGCATTGGTTCATAAATAAACTCTTGAATACAAATAACAAATGGAATGTCAACTGAAATGAATTAGAAACTCCTACACTAAGAATGATGAACTGAATCTCTAAGCACTGCAACTCTAAGTGCTCAATCCTGCTAATCCTGTATAAAAATTATAATACTCGGGCAAAAAAGGTTTTACATATTTGGTCTAGAGACAAAAATTTCAATAAATATATATAGTACTTAACAATATTAAATGCGATCCATTTATGCCCCATGTCATCACCTGTCGGCACTCATAAAGTCCACATTCACATCTCTTCTATCCCGCTACAGTTCTAACTAACGGTACTCAACGCATATCTTACCACACTAAGGCTATCTTTCCACATAACTAAAACATGAAGTAAAACCAATAGTCCCAGTTCCCCACCATCTCTCAACTCCCAACCTTACTAAGGTCCGTGTGTGGGACATCTCATAAATGAGATCCAAACAAGGAACCTCCTATACGTTTCGTTTAGCTTATTCGGTCGTTAAGATCGTTAACCCATGACTTAACATATCACACTAATAATCGCATCATAAACCATTTATTTATTATTATGTAGTTCCTAAGGATCTCATACCCAAATTTTCTTAACTCCCACCGAACTAGACTTTATGCATGGGACGTCTAGCAAATGAAATATAAACAAGGACCCCCCGATACACTTCTATTTAGCCAAATCGTTCGTCTAAGATGAGGGTAAAAGACTCCCTAGGAAAATACCAATAATCTCAGATAAAATTATATAAGATCATGTATCATCCAAGTAACCACAGACCACTAACCCAACTCATATATTCTCATTAATTTCCCAGTATAATAACCCAACTCAAAACAACCCTATACCATAGGGGTACACAATCCAATATATATGTATACATATATTACGTCGTCCCAGAGTAAATAACCAACCATCCAGCCCTAGACTAACCAAATAAAGAGTGTTTACCCCACTCATACTGTCTATCAATTATACAAATAGACCAAAACATCATCGTCCTATGGTTAACCAACCGAAGCCCCATGTTTAAACCGTATAAAGAGAACCACTACTATAAATAATTCCATCATAAGAATACACAATAACCATATATTGATAATCGTTATATACTCATTAAGATTAACTCATACATGATTTATTTTAACATCTTCTACTTGTTACGAACACCTCCCGAATTACGTTTTACATATGCCAGTGTATTTTCTAAACTAGTCTCATAACGATAACCGGGTATGTATACAAAAAAGCATATATAAATAAATATGACAACCTATCCATAACCAGCAAAGTACATAAGTCCAAACATTAAACTACCCACAAACTCAGTATATAGGTATTCAACATTATCATACTTACGTTGTCCTCATAATGGACTAAATATCCACACACACACACATATATATAAATATATATATACATGCATACACTCATGACTAAACTCGATGTCTAATAATTATACCCCAATATCGATGTATACATACATCAACCAATTCATGTGGTACTTTGCCCCAATACAATCAATCGCACTCAAGCTAACCCCGACCTTAACCTTGTGGTTTCACCAAGTAGCCAAGCCCAAAATGTATAATACATAATTATACACAACACAAAGCAAACATAGGATATAACATACCATTAGTATACCTAAAGCATGCCCTAATTCCTAAATCGAATTACACCAATAATTATAGGTTTAGTACACCTAAACCCTAATTATAATAAATGGTACCTTAATTAAATCACTTTTAAAATTATACCCATAAGAATATCCTGAATTTACCAAAGGAAAAACCAATGAAAAACTTCACAAAATATACTGTGCCAAAAATTGGCCAACCGACAGGACCAATTCGATCCACCCTAGGCAATGTTAATCCACCATTTGGATCGATCTGAGTTGGGTCGGAAAGATACGATAGGTCTAGTGTGCTTATTTCATCTTTAGGTTCATTAATGGCAGTTGTGAACCCCACACAATTCATCTTATAGCCTATAAATCGTAACTCAATCATTCCTCCACACATATAAACTAATGGATTAATGTTTATAACAAGTTTCTACAAGATTTAATGTGATTCTAGCACAATTAAGGGTTCAATTTCATATATTGTCATTCTAATCCTAACTTCTTCTTATTCATTCAATTGGGTGAAATTAGCATTCAATTAACATTAATACTTTTATTAAACATATGATTACACATTAATTAACAATTTAAACTATACAATAAATCATATTTACAACATCTAATGATTCAAAACATATTAAATCAAGGGTTTCCACTCATGTTATCCATGTAGTTCTAACACGAACATGGGTTTAATTAACTAATCAATTTAAATCTACAATAAACATGTTTAAAGATCAAATTTTACCAATCAAAATCAGATTTAAACCCTACTAACATGCTCCCAATTATATTGATTCATATGGCGATGAAAGTCATAGATCGATTACATTAATACGATAAGAAATATAGTATTTCTTGCCACAAATAAAGATAAATCTTTGACTAATCCTCATTGAGTGTCCTTCCTCTTCTCCCAAAGTTAGCCTATATTTCTAGGTTTTAATTTTATGATGTTTAATTAGGGTTGAAAGACTATTTAAAAACCTAATCATGTAAGTTCATTATGATCCCACTTTTGGACCCTATATAAGCCCAAAACACTAATTGAATATTCTTAAAACTTGGCTTGAAGGTGTACCTATCCCTGGGACCTATTTGCTACATTAAAAATACTATTGTGGTCCTCTATACTCCCTTAAATTATGGTCCAAAAAATCTAACTTGCAACATCAAGTTAATTACAAACCTGTAAATTAATTTACAAGTAGTTCACGTATGATTTAAAATTATCGTTATATATTCTGATTGATATTCCAAACCCAATAAATTACCCATTAATTTACTAGAGTAAATATTAATTAGTGATTAAATAATCATTTATTTAGTTTAAAAAAAATTGGTATTGTAGACATGTTGATCAATGTATCCCATTTCATTTCGGTTTGAACAAACTTCACATTTATGCAGTATTCCACATTGATTATGAGGCTACATGGCGTACCACTTGACATCATGTCCGACGAGGATAAGACCTTTGTGTCACACTTTTAGTGGAGCTTTAACTAAGTGATGAGGGCTGAGTTGTTATTAAGGACTTTGTATCATCCACAGACTGATAGTCAGATAGAGTAAGATGAACATGTTTTAGAGGACATGTTACAGATTTGTGTTTTAGACTTTAAGGGTAGTTGGTAGAAGTACATACCTGTAACACCCCTTACTTTTGAGCATTTATTTTTCAGTATTAAATTACCTTGTGGGTTATAATTTAAAATAAGTGAGAATTAAAATGAGAATTTAAGACAAATATTAATTTGTGTAGAAGAGTTAATATTTATGTGAATTATATATTTACTAGTGTGATAAAGTAAATATAATCATACAGTGTGCTATTTCGTCGTATGTGACTATAAGCGACGGGAATGGATTATTTCTCAATCGGGGCATATATGTGAGTTATATGAGGTTGGGATAGGAATGTTTATCATCGAAATCTCGGATGTCAATTTGGAGTGCACGTTTGATCCGGGATGGGTCAAGATAGTCAAAATGAGTACTCGGGGTCATATTTGGGTTTTGAGGTCTTTTTGGCTAGTTGGACTCGGTTAGGGGCATATGAGTCATTTTATGTGTGTATTATCATTTAAAGATGGGATAATTAGACATTGGGTCATTAGGCTTAAGAGAGTTAGCCAATATCATTGTGAGAAAACCCACTTGAGAGACCCTAAGGAATAAGAGAGAGAGAGAGAGATGAGGAATCTTAGGATTTTCCAGCCATGTCCGCTACTACGAAGAGGATTCAGAGTCTACAACTTTGAGGAAAGTGATTACACTTGCTAAATAATTCTTGTGTGTTAATTATTGTATAATTTATTGGTGGGTTGTTGCGTTTTGGGTTTAAGGGTTAAATCTTAATTTTTTTAATAAGTTCTTTAGTTTGATGTTAAATATATGATTTGGATGGTGGAAATATTGGTGGAGTTAGGTTAGAAATGGGTTTTAGAGATGTGGGGTAAATTTTGTAAGGAGAAAAATCTTAACAGACCGGACCGGTTCGATTTGAAGTCATCAGATCGGTTCATTTTTGAAGCATCGGATCGGTTTTTTTTTAGAATCATCGGTTCGGTTCGCCTCATTCAGTGCGGCGGACCGATTCATTTTTGGAAGTTATCGGTTCGTTTTGCATGTCACAGATTTCTGGCTCTTCTTTAATTCCTTTCCAATTGGGTTTAGTTATTGAAATGTAAAAAGTGGGATAATGATATTATACGATGTAGGGAGACATCGAGATGATTATGGAGGTATATTAGTGAGATTTATACTCATGTTCCTTATATAAGATATTGGATACGGGCTAGTTGAGAGTAG
This sequence comes from Sambucus nigra, assembly GCA_949130495.1. Taxonomy (NCBI): domain Eukaryota; kingdom Viridiplantae; phylum Streptophyta; class Magnoliopsida; order Dipsacales; family Adoxaceae; genus Sambucus; species Sambucus nigra. Next base: position 605,221,876 of record OX422215.1, on the reverse strand, counting down.
TCGTGTGTCCTGAGTGATATGAAACTTGTGGATTAATCAAGTGTGCGATTGATTAAAAAAAACTTAAGTGAGTGATTGAGTAATAAAGCGGATTGGGAATATATGTGAGGAAGTATCTGCTAGTGTAATAAGTGATATACACAGGTAGCTGGGTTTATTGATATATACATTCAGATATGAGATGGTATGTATAAGAATGACATATATATATATATATATATATATATATATATATATATATATATATATATATATATATATATATATATATATATATATATATATATATTGTGTGTGTGTGTGTATGATATATATAATGGGAAACATACCCCTCTAGTGCTATCATGGGAAGTTGCGCGATGTGGGTGAATCCCCTGGCTAGTTAATGCAGGGAGAGTATAGTCCCCAGGTCATAGCGTCCAGTTTTTATGCAGTGTGGCTGTTATCATGGGTGAGATGTCTTAGGTATGATCGGTATCACTTTTAGGTGAGGAGCTATGGCCGCTTCCCATGCGTTTGTTCTTTGTTTTACAAAGCCAATGTGAGAGTCCGACAGTTGGTGCCCAGGTTGATGAGTGTATCCCCTGCAAGATGGTAGCACTTAGAGACTACATCCAGTGAGCTATTACTCTAAGGGATGGTTAGTAAACATATAATGTATACTTGATATGAAATGATAATCATGTATAATAATGAGAGTAATATTATACGTGCTTAAATGATTAATTTGTGAATCAATATGTTTATAACTAGTGAAAGTTATTATTAATGAATTGTTATATGATCTTTGAGAATGATATTAATAGCGGTTATGTTGGTGTGATTTGATATGCTAGTTTGGGTTAACGCATAAGCATGAGGTTGGGTTATCCATAGATTAGTCGGGTAGCTTAACTAAGATTTAAAATTCATACGATTAGGTGCGCGCTATAGATGAGGGGTGCGAATGAGTCTCAAGTGAGGGTGGAACCAACTTAATTATGGAATTTCGCATTCATAATTATTATGCATTTTAATTCACTTGCTAAAATATTTTTAAACCGGGCACTGACACGTATATATATTTTTGTCTTCTTCTTTGTGATATCTTTTAGGTGTCCCCTCACAAGGACGCCAAGGATGAGCCTCCATTCTAGAGTCTTTGGAGCTGCAACATATGTGGAATGTCGCAGGATTTTGATATAGTCACATCTCATTTTTGTTAATCTAGTTAAGGACCAATAATGTTCATTCGGGCGTGTGTTGCCCAAGTGTTGTACTGATGTATATGTTGTATAATTCAGACATTTTCTATATTGTGTGGGTCTGTTAACTTACCGCTTATTAGGTTATTTTTGTTGTACAGTTTGTTACATGTATATATATTGAGGTTTGTAATTGTTGTTGATGGATTACTGTAATGTTTATATAACTGGAAACTTTTGGCATCCACTGTATTATTATTTATGGGTGGTTAGTTATATTTTTAGCCTGTGAGATAGTGATGCTGAGAATGTGCCATATGAGATGCCTATTTTATTTTAGTAAAGGCCTGGCCACCCGTTATTTTAATAAGCGAGGTGTCACAGATGGTATCATAGCATTAGGTTCTAGCGTCTTTAGGATTTATGCTGATTTTCTCTGTTCTACCGTACCATTTTTTATATAGAGCCCTATTATTAGGACTATTGTGTTCATTATGCATTTACGACCTTCTGCTATGAGAAATTGTGTAAACGGTAGTCTGATACAGTCTACTATTATTTCAGATGCCATAAAAAAGGGGTCTCCCAGATAGGGAAAATAGAGGGGTAGAGGATGTGGAGCCTGAATTTCCGTAGGGAACTATGACTACAACAGAGGTTGCCAATATAGTGGCTCAAGTAGTCAATGCAACCATGACTGCTATGGCTCAATAGTTTCCTCAGGCTCAGTAGTAGCCAGTAACACCAGTAGTTCAAACCCACACGAGGCTATCTGTGTGGGAGAGAGTTAAAGAAGCCTTCCAAAAAGGGAATCCTCCAAAATTTTAGGGCGGAACCGATGTGATAGTGGCGAATTGGTGAAAAGATATCTAATGTCACCTCCGTATGGTTGAATGTAGTGATATTCAGAAGCAAATACTTTCCACCTTCAAGTTAGTAGGTGTGATTCTCTAGTGGTGGGAGCCAGTTATTACTTCAGAGCAGAGGGACACGATGCCCATAATGGAGTTTTGGGTTTAATTTAATCGTAAATATTTTTCTCCTGCGATTCAGACGGAAATGAGAAGTAAACTGTTAGATGTGACTGAAGGGGATCGGTCGGTGGTTGAATATGAAGAAGAATTAACTCGGATGGAAAATTTTATGCCCGATGAGGTAAATACTAAGGAGAAAAGAATATCTAAGTTTATTGGTGGTTTAAACTTGAGGATTCGACAACATTTATTAGGGAACCCAACGCTGATGACATTTACTGATGTGATGAATGATGCATTATTGCACTGTCAGGATCACCTTCTTCACTTGAAGGGGAATAAATGACTTAGGGATTATGGTCAGTCAAGTAAGTTAGTAAGAAATGGTACTGGTGGGGTACAACAGTCTCAGTAGCAGGGTAACCGTCAGAAAGGGAAAGATCTCCATCCGCGAGATTTGGCTAAGAGACAGCGTCCCAGAGGTTTTAGATCAGATGGTAGTGGCTTCATCCATTAGGGATCCCAACAGTAGAAAAATGTTCCCCATGGCCATTTAGGCTGAGGAAACACTGGGGGAGGCCAATAAGCTAGAGGTTTCTAGGGCCAACGATAAGATCAATTTCGAGATGTTCAATGCTATGCCCAAAATGTACCCTCGTACTTGGAGTCACCAACCTTGGCTGACCTCATAACCGAGTCATTAGGAAGCTCATAGCAGCCATTAGAAAGGTCATTATCCTCAAGGTTGTCTCCATTTTGTACAACCTCGGTTGGGAAATAGCCGAGGTCTGCAACATCTTATGGGATCAAGATACTGCCATCATCATACTCTGCTCAAGCCGACGCTGGATCCAACCTCGTACCTAACCTCGGCTAATCATTTAGGCCGACGTCATACCTATGATTGGAAAATCAAAGACAACCCTCAGACTTACCAATATCATTATCGACTGGGCTGAGGTTGCAGTGGATGACATCACAGGTCCGCACATGGGAGGCTTGGAACACGTGGACTAAATCATTGTAACCAACTCATTCCTCTCACGTGAGAGAATATTTGGTCATCATTATCTACTTGACGCGCTGCCAGGTGTGCACATAGGGTTGGTGTTGATCACCACACACATGCTCATGGCATGCTTGGGGGGTTCACTATAGCCCCCAAGCACTATATATACATGTCTTTTTCTACTTTGCAAGGAGATGGATAATTGTAACCCTAGCTAAAACTCTATTTGTATACATAGTAGAGAGAGAAGGTGAGAGATTGTATCATAGGCCATTAGTTCCTTATTCTAGTGAAACTGACTCACACACTCACAGTAGACGTAGGCTGAATTGGCTGAATCACTTAAATACAAGTGTTTCCCCTCTTCTCCTCATCTCATTCTACTAGTTCATTACTCTTGTTCTACCATTGTAGATACTAGCTTGAGATTATCAACACCTCATACTAGAGGTGCTATTTACAACATCATCATTTTGGCACCGTCTGTGGGAAGGAAAGGGTTTATCTCTTCCTCCTTTGTTGCTTGACCTTAACGGAGACTCTGGTGGTGAACTAGCCCTCCCCCTTGTATGGAGATGTTTCACCATTGAAATAGGTCCTTTAAGGTCTCAAGCTCTCTTGCGGTTTTCATTACAAGATCTCTAGTCTTTTTACATGGCACCAAAGTTACCACCTCCACCACCTGCTGGTGGGCCCAGTTCTAGCCAAGTACCACCCCAGTCCGAGATGGCTGAGGTAGGGGCAACCTTGAAGTCCTTAGCTACTACTCAATAAGAAATGCAGGAGAAATTTTCCCAGTTAATCCAGAACATAATAATGAGACCACATGGGGTCTTACTAAAGATGATTACTCCGATAGATGATAAGGGACAACATGAGGCCAGGGGACCACCCCAGGCACCACGAAAAGACCTACCTCCTCCTCAACGGCGGAGGGATGTTACTGACCCTAGGCGTTTATGCCTAGGAAGGTAAGGAAACCCTTGCTCGGAGGATAGGTATGATGATATAGAGGTCGAGGATGCTCCTGTAGACTGTTGGGAGTAGTATGAGATCTCAAATATCACTGTACGACCTATTTAGGGTGAAAGACGAGATCGCGATGCCCAACAAAGAGGTTCAAATTTTGATCGATTAAGTAGAGGGCTGGCCTTCGAAAGAATCGGCCCAGTTAATGACCTGAGGGAAAGACTATCTAGGTCAAGAAGCCTCGCTGGCTCTAGAAGAGAGGGTGGAGACTGTCGGCCCCATCATGGCCGAGACCCTGGTCTAGGGGAGGTTAATAGCCGACATTATGCTGCATTTGGGGAACCCTAGGTTCACCCTTTAGAGGCGGCTGGGGACAACCTCGACCAGGCCTTGGAACGACTCTATCCAAAGGCAGGAAAATAAGATCAGAGATCTCATAAAAAGTCAAGACCCCTTGTAGAGGGGGTACTCGAAGGGTTCTCCCTTCGTGGCAATGATTGTCAGCTTTCTAACCCCGGCCAAATTCAAGCCTCTAGTGGTATCTCCCAAGTACGATGGAAGCACTAACCCAGTCAACCATATTGAGATGTACCAGTCTACAGCGAACATCTATTCTGTCTATGATGAGATGAGGTACCGAGATTTCTTGATCACTCTAACTGGGGCAACACATGTGTGGTTTAACTCTCTTCCTAAGAATTCCATAGAAAACTTTAAACCGTTGACCAAGCGATTCATTCATAATTTATGTTTTGGGGTAAGACCTCAGAAGAAGACGGCCCATTTGCTTTATGTAAAATAAGGAATGAATGAAATTCTCAGAGACTATATCGCGACTTTTAATAAAGAAAAATTGGAGGTAGAGGACTGTGAAGAGAGTATATCCATGACAACCCTCATTGGAGGACTTTAGAAGGGAAAGATACTCTGGAAGCTTGCTGAAGACCCTCCTAAGTTTATAGCCGAGCTATTGGCAACAACTGGAAAAGTCATGAACGCAGAAGAAGCAATGGTTGCAAAATATGAGGATGAGAATGGAAGTAGCAGTGGGAAGTTTTAGAAGAAAAAGAATGGAAAGAAGAGAGCTGCAGATGACAAGTTTGTAGACTATACTCCTTTAAATGTGAGCTGTGAACACATCCTCAATGAGATAAAAAATGATCGGTCTTTGAGATGACCAGAGATGCTGAGGGCTCCTCCACATAAGAGAAACAAAAACTTATGCTGTGAGTTTTATCAAGATCACGACCATCTAACTAACAAATGTTTTACCCTGAAGGATGAAATTGAAAAAATGTTGAAGTCTGGAAAGCTGAGAAAGTATATGGATACAAGAGACTCAAAGAATGACCGATCCGACCCTAGAAAGAAAAGAAATGATAAATGCATAGAATATGTCCCTGTCAGGAAAGATGATGGCTCAGATGATGACGCTGATGACCCTGACCTCCCACCAAAGGACGATAATATACCAATAAAAGAGTCAACATGATCTATTTTGGTCTGACCACTATATATGGGGGACTAGCAGGAAGTGTCTTAGAGGTAGCTGATCGCAAGGCTCATGTGGCAGAGGCAAAAGAAGTGACTAAAGCCGAGGTTGTGAATTTGGCATCAATGGAGGTTAAACTTGAGAAAAGAAAGAAGGTAGACATGGACACCCTCATAGTCAGCGTCTCGCGACTTGATTTTGAGGGTATCTCAGCTCTCCGTGATGACTATCTAGTCATCACCATAAGGGTGCATGGACGTGAAGTTCATTGGATTCTTGTTGATGGGGGGAGTTCAACATATGTTATGTTCTGGCCTTATTTTAAGAGCTTGGGTCTCAACCGAGCAAGGCTTGTCCCTTATTATCACCCCTTGATCGACTTCAACGAAGAGAAAGTCCATCCATTGGGAATATATTAAATGGACGTGAGAATGGGAGATGAATGGCCTAAGATATTGACCATAAAATCAACTTCTTTGTGATGGATGAAAATATCTTCTCAGCCTACAACCTCATAATGGGATGAGTGGACCTCAAAGAATTTGAGGCCGTGCCTTCAACAGTCCACCAGATGATAAATTTCCCAACTCCTTATAGAGTAATGTAAGTTCAAGGTGACCAAACGTCGGCACGTGAATGCTACTTCAACTCTGCAGAAGAAAGAGAGGCTCATAAGAAGGCAACCACCACTTACAACATTAACACCCTTGATCCTAGAGACGAAACAAAGCTGCTAAAAAAGGGATAGTCTACAGAGGAGGTAGAATACATCGTCCTTAATGAGGATGAGCCGAAAAAAACCATCCAAGTCGGCAAGGCCCTAAAACTTGATATCAAAGAGTAGATAATCATGCTGCTAAGGAAGAGACAGAGTATCTTTGCCTGGAGTCATGCAGATATGTTAGGTATTAACCCTGAGATCATATGTCATCAACTTAATATTGTAGATTATGCCAAGCCCATTAAGAAAAGAAGAAGGATCTACTCAAGAGAAAAGTGCGAAGTCATCAGAGATGAGGTTCGAAAGCTTTAAGAGGCTGAGTTCATTAGAGAGGTCATATACCCAGAGTGGCTGTCTAATGATGTCATAGTACCGAAAGCAAATGGGAAGTGGAGGATGTGTGTATATTTTATTGACTTGAACAAGTCTTGTCCTAAAGATAGATTCCCTATTCCTTATATAAATCAGATGGTGGATGCCACAACAGGTCATGAGATCATGAGCTTCATGGATGTGTATTTTGGGTACAATCAAATATTTATGGACCCAACTGACTCAGAGAAGACAACCTTCATCACGAACAAGGGGACCTATTGCTACAATGTCATGCCCTTCGGCCTGAAGAACACAGGGGATACATACCAACGTCTTGTAAATAAGATGTTTGAGGATCAGATAGGCAAGTCTATGGAAGTTTATGTGGACAACATAATGACAAACAGTCTGAAGGCCGACTCTCATGTGGCCGATCTTCAAAGAACTTTTGATACCATGGACAAATATAGAATAAAGCTAAACCTAACCAAGTGTGTCTTTGAGGTTGGAGATGAAAAGTTTTTGGATTTTATTGTAAACCAGAGGGGGATAGAAGCTAATCCAGAGAAGATAAAGGTTTTGCTGGAAATGAAGACACCCAGAACCATCAAACATATTCAGAGGTTGACTGGACGAGTAGTTGCACTTAACAAGTTTGTCTCTAGAGCTATGGATACATGTCTTCCATTTTTCAAAGTTCTTAGAAAAGCCTTTGAATGAAATGAGGAATGTGATAAAGCTTTTAAAGAGCTTAAGTCCTCCCTCGGATCCCCTCTACTCCTATGACGGCCAATTCAGGGTGAGAAACTATATGTATTGTTGATACCAAAATTAATATGCTGATGTGGACGAATAATACGAAGACACGTGTCAATCTACGTGGCACAATAGCAGCGAGGAAGATCATTTCTCGACCAACCATGCTTCTTTCCGAGCAACGAGAATACACCGAGGAACTCTATCACACCGAGGAACTCTATCACACCGAGGAACTCTATCACACCGAGGAACTTTAACGCACCGAGGTACTCTAATGTTCCGAGGAACTCCTGATCAGCGAACAGCTATGGCGGTCCGAGCTGAATCTCGGTCGTATCATTAATTGCCAGATAATCAACAGTTCAGATATTCATTGAATGCTTATATTCTTGGCACGCACTCTGCATTAAATGTATTACCCTTTCATATGTATGTCATTTAATGTATCGAACCTTTCATGTACAGCCTCAAGGCTATAAATACCTTGTATCATCCTCATTCAAAGGGGACCGGAATTTCTTGAGAGAACTTGTAATCAAGAATTCCACAAACACTCAGCAATAACATAACAGTGGACGTAGGCTTTATTCCTAGCCGAACCACTTTAAAAATCTTTGTCTTATTTATTTATCTGTGATTGAATAATTAGAGCAATCTAGTTTTTTACATCAACAGATTGGCGCCGTCTGTGGGAAACGACTGTTATTATCGTTTCTCATAAAAATCATTTATCACCAATGGCAGATAATCCAGAATCCAGTAATCGAAATGTTGGAAATACTAGAAATCTTCCAAATCCATCTGCATCCCCAGATCTGGCTGGAATTATGACGAATCTGGCTCAAGGACAAACCGCCATGCAAGAATCTATGAGGCAACTCATTCAAACTCTTCAAGGAGGTGCACCTACCTATTCAGGGTATAGGAGTGATCGTGGGCAATCACAATCCAGACGTACTGGGTCATATCGCAATGGGGAGTCTACTGATTCTACGTATCAACCTGGGCGAACATCATTGATACGGGCTACGGATACAGATCAACGTGTCACACTCTCTCCGGAAAGAACCAGCGCTTTGGAAAGATTAAGCAGGGCGTCTCCTTTTAGTCGATTAGGACCAAGGAGGAATATGAATCCACCTAGAGCTCCGTCGAAAAGTTTTCGGCCATCATCAGGTTTGAGAGAAGGATCAGCACAATCACGACCAGCTACTCGTCGAGATAAATCTCAGGAAGCTACGTCAGAACACTCAGTTGCTCGGACTAAGCGGCCCGAGGAAGGGAATGAAGCATGGAAAGGTTCCATTTTTACGGTTGGAGGATAGACTGGGAGAAATGGCTAAGGCGAGGAACCCCTTACAGAGAACTTTTGTTCAAGGAACACCTTTTGTGCAAGCTATTGTGGATTTCCCTACACCGTCAAAATTCAAAGCACCTGTAGTGACCCCCAAGTACGATGGAAAGACAGATCCCGTACTTCATATAGAACAATACCAAGCTGCTGCAGATATCTACGCTGTCCCCGATGAGATGAGGTGTAGAGCATTCTCGGGAACTCTTACCGGATCTGAACAGATATGGTACAATAATCTTCCTCGGGGTAAGATTTCAACTTTTGTTCAGTTAGCCGAGTTGTTTATTGGCAATTTTTGTTTTGGAGCAAAGCCGGTAAAGCGAGTAGCACACTTGCTAAGTGTTAGACAAAAATCAGGTGAAAGTACTAGAGATTACATAACTCGTTTCAATAACGAGAAGTTGGAAGTCATAGATTATGAAGAAAAGACAGCAATCACTGCTCTGATGAGTGGTTTGCTGCCTAACAAGCTGTACTACACTTTGGCCAAAGATCCACCTAAAAATATGTCGGAGTTGATGGCAAAGGCGGCCAAAATCATGAATGCCGAGGAGGCTATGGCTGCGAAGAAGAATATGGATAAAGAAGTTAAAGTGGAGGTCGACAACTCTAAGAAGAAAGATCAGAAAGGTAATGGTGGTGACAAACATTCCAGGAATAACAGGATGAAGTTGGAAGTCCTAAAGAAGTATGATAATTATACTCCATTGAAAATGGGTATTAATCATGTTTTGGAAGAAATCAGGAATAACGAGGAAATCAAGTGGCCAGAGAAACTGAAGACAAATCCCGACCTGAAGAATAAGGCCAAATATTGCGAGTTTCACAAAGATCTTGGCCATATGACCAAAAATTGTATAGCCTTTCAGAACGAGATTGAAACACTCATCCGAAGAGGAAAATTATCAAAGTATGTAGATCGCAGAGGTGAAAGGAAGAATGATGATAGAACTAGAGAGAGATCTAGATCTCCTCGTCGTGCAGAGGAGAAAAAGAGGAGGGACCATGAAGAGGATCTAGATGATGACCCCAATCTTCCCAAGAAGCCAAGGAAACCTGAACGAGAGGTATTTTCCATACGTTTTGGGTCATTTGATTGTAATGTTATTACATGAGGAGATGCAGGAGGAGGAGACCTTACTGCAGAAAGAAAAGCTTACCTCGGAGAGGCTCAAGCTTGTTCATACATTCAGCGAATAAACCTGGCCGAGGATGATCGTCCGAGGAAGGTAAACAAAGAGAAGCTAGTGATTGGTTTTTCAAAAAACGACCTGGCAGGTGTTCTTTACCCTCATGATGATCCTTTGGTGATCAAAATGAGGATGAAGGATGTGGTCATTTCAAGGGTGTTAGTAGACAATGGTAGTTCGGCAGACATCATGTACTATTCATGCTTTGATAGCTTGAATTTAAAATTATCTCAATTGGAACCTTATCACAGACCCCTTCTGGGTTTTGCTGGCGAGAAAGTTTTTCCACTTGGGACGATCAAGTTGGATATACTCATTGGAACTTGGCCTGCTTGTCGAACAGAAAGAATACGCTTTTTTGTGATGGATAAGAATGTGCAGTCCGCCTACAACATCATCATGGGAAGAGTTGGATTGAAGAAGTTCGAAGCAGTTCCATCTACAGTACATCAGTGTTTGAAATTTCCAACGAATTTTGGAGTAGGAATTATGAAAGGTGATCAAAAAGTAGCTCGGGAATGCTATTATTCGTCTGCCGAGCAAGAGGAACTTGAAGAGTCAAAGAAAAAGACTACTACTTACCAAGTGGAGGAAGGTACAGAAATTAAAACTCTTGACCCTAGGGATGAATCTCAACTCGTAAAAGGGCAGGTTATGGAATCTACAGAAATTGTTATCCTAGACGAAGAGCATCCTGAACGAGTAACTCAGATAGGATCGTCGTTGGATGTTTCAATAAAACAGGAGTTGATAAATTTCTTGAGAAACAGGAAGAATACTTTTGCTTGGAGTCATGAAGACATGCCAGGAATAGATCCAAACTTCTTATGTCATGAACTCAATGTGAATAAGGAGATCAAGCCTGTGAAGCAAAGAAGAAGAGTGTTTAGTCCCGAGAAGAACCAGGCCATACAAGTGGAGGTCGAGAAAATCCAGAAAGCCCAATTCATTGAAGATGTGAAGTATCCAGATTGGTTGGCAAATGTGGTGATGGTAAAGAAGAAGAACAACAAATGGAGAATGTGTGTTGATTTTACTGATCTCAACAAGGCATGTCCAAAAGATCATTTTCCATTGCCCAGAATTGATCAACTAGTGGATGCTACCTCGGGACACGAGCTACTCAGCTTCATGGATGCTTATTCTGGCTACAACCAGATCAAAATGAAACCTGAAGACAGGGAAAGTACTTCTTTTATTACCCCAAGGGGAACTTATTGTTATAATGTTATGCCTTTTGGTTTAAAAAATGCAGATGCAACATATCAGCGGTTGATGAACAAGGTTTTTACCGAACAAATCAGCCGCAATATGGAGGTCTATGTCGACGACATGCTCACCAAAAGCAAGAGAGCTGCAGATCATTTGGTTGACTTGAGTCAAACTTTTGATCAACTGGATAAATACCAGATGAAGCTTAACCCGACGAAGTGTACCTTTGGAGTACGAGAAGGAATGTTCCTCGGATACATCGTCAACCAACGAGGTATTGAGGCAAATCTAGAAAAGATCAAAGCTCTTTTAGGGCTGCGATCCCCAACGACGAGGAAAGAAGTACAGAGTCTTACCGGACGAGTTACAGCCCTCAACAGATTTGTATCCAGAGCAACTGATAAATGCCTCCCATTCTTCAAAACACTGCGAAAAAGTTTTGAGTGGACTGATGAATGTGAGAAAGCCTTTCAAGATTTGAAGAAGTATTTGGGAGCCCCACCATTGTTGTCTAGGCCAATAACTGGAGAGAAGCTGTACTTGTATTTGGCAGTATCAGAAAATGCAGTTAGCTCGGCGTTGATCAGATTGGAGAATGGAGTCCAGAAGCCAATTTATTACACAAGCAAGGCCTTCCGAGGTGCGGAAATCAGATACCCAAAGCTGGAAAAATTGGCACTGGCATTAATTGAAGCAAGTAGAAGAATGAGGCCATACTTCCAGGCCCATACCATCATTGTGTATACCGACATGCCGTTAAGACAAGCCCTTCACAAGCCAGAAAAATCAGGAAGATTGATGTACTGGGCAATAGAGCTCGGTGAATATGATATTGTGTATGAACCCAGATCATCGTTGAAGGGGAAAGCCGTGGCAGATTTTATAGCAGAGTTCACATACCCTGATACCCCCGAGGAGCAAATGGTGCTTGCTGACCTACCTGTGGACGATACAGGATCAACAGACACAGATCCAGACCAACCAAGGTTGGTAAAAGGACTTGTGGATGTAGAAAAATCATCATATTCAAACCCCGACCAACTGCGGTTGGTAGAAGGGCGCGAACAAATGACCAACGAGGAACGAAGGATACCCGGGGATGATGAAAGAAAACAGATGATATTTCACCGAGGAACTCTAACAGATAAGAAATTTGAAGACGAATTACATACATGGAGATTATATGTAGATGGATCATCTTGCACGGCTGGTTGTGGAGCAGGGATTGTTTTAAACTCTCCAGATGACATTGACATGGAGTATGCCTTGAGATTCCAATTCAAAGCTTCCAATAATGAGGCTGAATATGAGGCTATGATAGCAGGTTTTCATTTGGCGAAAGTTATGGAGGCACGTCAAGTAATTGTTTTCAGTTATTCTCAATTAATTGTGAATCAAATGATGGGAATATATGCAGTGAAGGGAGAGTTAATGGTGAAGTACCATGCAAAAGTGATGGAGTTATTGACAGAATTTGATGGTATTCAATTGGTGAGGATACCGAGAATGGAGAATGCTAGAGCAGACGCATTGGCTCGACTAGCGTCAGCTACGCGCACCGAGCTGCGAAGAACAATACCAATTGAAGTATTAGAAAGTCGGAGCATAGAAGAAGATCTGACGGTGAAGATTATTACCCTTGATTTAGGACCATCTTGGATGGATCCTATCAGAGCATACATTAAAGAAGGAGAATTGCCGGAGGACAAACTAGCTGCCAAGAAATTGAAGTATAAAGTTGCTCGGTATGTGTTAACTAATGGTGTTTTGTATAAACGAGGAATTATGGCTGGTTTGCAGAGATGTGTGCATCCATCAGAAGTCAAAGAATTGATTGAAGAAATTCATGAAGGATCTTGTGGAGCTCATGTAGCAGGTCGGACACTTTTGCAAAGGGTAATGACACAGGGATACTACTGGCCAACGATGAGGGCTGATTGTATAGCCTATGCTAAGAAGTGTGACAAATGCCAACGTTTTTCCTCCATCCGAAGAACTCCACAGGCATTGTTGACACCCATAACATCACCTTGGCCATTTGCCATGTGGGGAATTGATCTGGTTGGACCACTGCCGACGACCCGAGGAAGGTTCAAGTATCTTGTCGTGGCAGTAGACTATTTTACTAAGTGGGTGGAAGCTGAACCACTAATTGATATGACGTACGAGAAGGTGTATCCGTTCATATGGAAGAATATCATTTGTCGATATGGTCTCCCCCACGCTTTCATCACAGACCATGGAACGCAATTTGATAATGAAGAATTTGCTGCCTATTGTCATCAGTCGAGTGTCTTGAAGTTTCATTCAGCACCAGGCCATCCCCAAAGCAATGGACAGACTGAGGTGACGAACAGAACATTACTAAATGGGTTGAAGAAGAGGTTAAGTGAGGCTAAAGCAAATTGGATTAATGAGCTACAGTCAGTTTTGTGGGCTTACCGAACAACTCCCCGAGCAGCAACAGGAGAATCACCATATATGCTAGCATTTGGAAGTGAGGCTGTGATACCTGCCGAGTTGGGCCTACCAACACACAGGGTGTTAAATTTCAATTCTCCGATCAGTGATTTGATGAGAAGACTGGATTTGGATATGCTCGAAGAAGTCAGAGAAGAGGCAGTCATTAGGAATGCTTCTTATCAACAACGAACAACTCTGTTTTACAACAAAAGGGTAAAGAAATGTGATCTAAAAGAGGGGGATTATGTGCTAAAGAAGGTCATTCAGAAGCAGAATAAACTGGAAGCAAACTGGCATGGACCTTACCGAGTTACAGAGGTTGTTCGACCAGGAACTTACAGAATAGCAACTCTAGAAGGAGAGGAATTTAAGAACGCATGGAATGCTGAACACCTGCGCAAGTATTATCAGTGATGTCAAATGTAAAGCATTTCTTTCATTATGAATAAAACGAGGATGTTTCGCCATTTTCTTTCTGGTTGAAAGTTTTTCGGGGAATACTAGTGTAATACACTACACAACAAAAGTGCTCTAAGGAGCCAACCTCCTTTGGTTAGGAGGACAGCTCTACGGAGCAAAAGTGCTATAAGTAGCCAACCTCCTTTGGTTAGGAGGACAGCTCTACGGAGCAAAAGTGCTATAAGTAGCCAACCTCCTTTGGTTAGGAGGACAGCTCTACGGAGCAAAAGTGCTATAAGTAGCCAACCTCCTTTGGTTAGGAGGACAGCTCTACGGAGCAAAAGTGCTATAAGTAGCCAACCTCCTTTGGTTAGGAGGACAGCTCTAAGGAGCCAAAAAGTGCTATAAGTAGCCAACCTCCTTTGGTTAGGAGGACAGCTCTAAGGAGCCAAAAATATTCCTCTGGTTAAAAGGTGTACACCAGCTACACCAGCGTGATCAATTACGGTTAGTAAGGTAAAAATATACTCTCATATTACAACTTATGTTGGTCGGGAGGTAATATTATTACAAAGAGTTCTTTGAAGAACAAAATATTCAAAAAATACACCAAGTATAGCTGGTCGGGGGTAAAAACCCATCAACTGTAATTGGTCGACAAACATTATTCAACTACCTTGGTTGGTTGGAAACAGTTTGAACAATTTACATTCATTACTTTATTGATCAACCTTGATACTTGTAAATTTTTAAGTTGGTTGATAAATAGCACGATATTGCCATCCTTTTAAATACATAGATACATATGCACAAATATAAAGGTGTGTGATAAACACAAGACAATAGCAAAATTGGCAAATAAAAAATGAAATTCTTTCATTAAATTTAAGATTACAGGATACAAGAATGTACTAAATTGTTACATGGATATTACTATTCTATTGGTTTCTTGCCCTGTGCTTTAGAAACAGGTTCCTCGCCGGCAGGAGGGTCTTCTAGGCAAAGGGGAGAATTGATGAAATTAACATCTCTGAGCATTCTGACGTTCATAACAGAAGGTGTATCCAAGAGATGCTCAGGACGAGATAATTCAACTTGGGAATGAAGGCTATAATCACCAAGGTATTTTGAAATTAGGCTGCAAGGAATGGAACGAGCTGGGATCCATGCCATGCCCAATTTGAAAGGTGGTACAGGCAGGTCTAATAATGATGGAGCATGATAATCCCATAAAAAATGCCCTTGCTCCAATTTTAACACACCCAGTGCATTCAACCATCCTTGCTTGTAACCTTCATTGTTGGCATGTTCAATACGAGCATCCAGGTGAACAAGGGCTTCATTGTATCCTGCCATCCAGAATTCCCTTGGCTGTTTATGGAATTGGAAGATTAATCTATCCAATTGTTCATGAAGGCTTTTGGCAAAAAGATCCTTATTATGCAGAGCAGATTTCGTCGCTGTAAGTTGATCCTCCAAGGATAAATTCTTCTTGGACATTTCTGATAGGGCACGATCTTTGATGTTTAACTGGAATGCTTGAGTTTCTAAAGTGGATTGGGTACGAGCCTCTTCAACATTGTGACTGAGAACTCTTGATCGGCTCCGAGAAGCAACTGGAGAACTTTGCTCCTCGACAATTCTTCCTCGCCCCCGAGAACCTCTTCCTCGTCCCCGAGCAGTTCCAGAAACGGCAGATCTTCTTAAGTCCTCCAGCTCTTGCCTTAGTTTGGCGTTTTCGACCTCTAAGAACGAGAAGCCTTCATCAGTAACTGGTATTAATGCAGTAGAAGATGAAGCAGCAGATTCATATTGAGCCAATTTTTTCTGCAAATTATTATTTTCTTGTTCCAGGATCTCGGCAATTTGTCTGCAGGCTTCAACTTCACCTTTTAGGGTCCTTTCCCTAATATCATATGCAGCAATGATCTTTTTATGACTTGTATCAGAAGAAAGTTGTTGATATCTATTTTCATATTCCTTGTGTAATGAAGCCATTGATTCAATGTGCTGACCTTGGAGATCCTCTAAGGAACAATGCAGCTCTTCAATCAAGTCATAATAAGCGGCATTGTTGGCCACAGCTCGGTCGAGTAAATCTTTCAAGTACCAATAAGCCTCAATAGCATGTTCTGAGGCACCGTGACCAAGGATGTCGACAATTTCTGATGTACTAAGGATTGTATGACCAGCCTTATAGTATTGGTGACATTGCTGCATCAACTCGGTATCATGTGAAGAGATCAATTCCATTCTAGCAACAAACTAAAGACGAGAAAAAGACAACAATCAACAAATATAAATCATCAACAACAGAGATGAGCAAAGATATATTTTATTAGATCATCAAAAAGTTACATTGTTCGATTACAAGGAAATATAGAAATGATACCGAACAACTTCACACCTTTTCCTTGTCCCCCAAGACTTTCTCGGGAGGCTGGGACGAGGAGCTCGGTTGCTCGGTGGTAACAACAGCTTGATCGGTAGGAATCTTCTCGGGAGGAGGAGGCATGGAAGAAACGTCCTCGGTGGCAGAGGGTTGAGAGGCAGAAACTTGATCACCCATAGCCATAGAAGACTCATCTGAGGCAGGCTCATCTTCTTCTTCTTCCACAATTGGTGGAGGAGGACCAGGGAGATGTTGTTGGAATAGATCAGAATCGTCTTGGACCTTTAGCTCTTGCAGAGCAGCTACCCAGCCTTCATGGAAGTATTTCGACTTCCCATATTGGACTTGGGATGTCATTGCAGCTATCCCTCTCTCCCATCCTTTCTCCCAACCAGCACTGAAATGTTTCTTGATTGCGACCTTTCTCCTCAATCTCTCCGAGGAGAGTTTCACCTCCAATTCCTCTTTCTTGACCTTGATATCTCGCAGAGTAGATAATTCTTCCTCTGCCTTTTTCAACTTATCATCAGAGTCCTGATGTTTAACCTCCAAAACTTTAACTTTCTCCTCCAAATTCTTGGAAGTTTCGGCCATTTTCACCTTCTCAGCCTCAACCAAAGCTAATTTCTTCTCCCAAACAGCTTTTTCATCAATATGCTGTTGACGAGATCTCTTTAAAGACTGGGTCAAACCCAAAAAAGCATCATCTACACAGGACGAGGAGCTTGAAGCTTTGATAGCCTCATCCTTCTTCACAATGTTATTAAAACAATTCACCAGCTGAAAGATAATAGAAAGAGCAAAGTCAATACAAAATGCAAGCTTTCAGAGAAAGAAAGAGAAATCATAAGTATGAGAAACTTATTGAAGCAAGGTGACGAGCAGCTAGGGATGTCAGCGTATCCCTAGGAATTCTTTCATCAAGACCATGGACCTCGGGTACAACCGAGCTCATTGCAGAGCTTGGAAGAATGATGTTTGGAACATCAGTACCACTAGCAGGTAAAGAAGAGGCAGTTTCAGCCGGAGTAACCGAGGATGATTTCCTCAATCTCTTCAACGGGCGGTCAGAACCTTCAACCAGAGAGGTCTTGGTCGGGGAGATTGTAATTACATCTGCAGGAGCATTTTTCTTGCTCGGGGCCACTGGGGGCTTCTCGGCAGCTTTGGAGGACCCAGCATCTACTTTTTTAGTCCATTCTGGGACATCAGTTTTGCCTTTTTTGGCTCCAACAGCAGAAGAAATTTCATCAAATAGAGCAGGAGGAGCTCTTTTCTTGCCCATTCTTTGAGATAAAGGGATATGAGAATCTGAAGATGAACCTTCTGGAGTTGAAGCTGGTTCAACAGGGCGAGTAGTATAAGAGGTTGTGTAACTCCTATACTGTAGCAAATATGACGCAGACCTAATATGCTCGTCAACAATCGTCTTATGCAAACCCCAGATAAGTTTCAGATGTTTAATATTCACTTCTGATTCCTTTGGAGTTTTTCTTTTGCTATCAACTGCAAATAGATACATAATGAAATATCGGTCATACATTTTATCAAACATGATGAAAGCATAATTTTATAAGTAAAATAAAATGAAAAATAAACCTATCCCATTGCCATATGGGGGGCATCTGGGACCGTTGTACGCTTCATCCCCAGCTAAAGGCGCATGTTGCCAATTTTTTATGATCAACCCATGCTCAAAATAATCTCTATTTGAGTCAGGGAGATTAACTACAAGAGCCCTATTCAGATACCTAGTTTTTAAATAATAAATATTATCTAGAATAGCCCATTTATAACAAAACATAATTTCAGGGATCCCAATACGAGTCCCATGAGTTAGGTTTAATTTGTGCACCCCATTAATTATTCTCCATGAATTGGGGGCTATTTTTGCAGGAACAAGATCAAAATATTGACAAAACTCAAGACATAATGGGTTTGGTGGAAAGGAAAAACCACATTCAGCAACAAAAAGACTGGGGAACCAATGTCCCTCAGCCAATCGAAAGTAATCTAAAGGCTCAGAAAGAACCTCTAGAGTTACCCACGAAGGAATGGAAAAATCAGAACGGAATTTCTCAACAGACTCCACAATATAAACCATATTGAATAAAAGAGATACAGAAGAAAGGAAGAATATCTTACAGAAAGAAAGGAGGTATGTTGGCAACGAACGGAAACAAGGATGAACGCACAAGAGAGAAGAAGAGAATAGAAAGCTTGAATGCAGAAAATGGAAAACGTAGACGACGGTATGGTTACCAAAGAAGCTTAAATACTTTGCATTGGGAAGCGGCGAAAGAAATGATTACCAAAAAGAAACTACTGAACTTCCGGCGGCTAAAAGGACAAAAATTGCACGAAGATCGAAGCGCTTATAAAAAAGGCGGAAAACAGCGAAATAAGAAGGAAATTTGAATACAATGTTCCTGAAAACCAGGAAGGTCATTTAATATTGCCATATACCGAGAAAGAATGTTACATACTCCTCAAAATTCGAAATATGAAACATTGGGGGCTTCTGTTGATACCAAAATTAATATGCTGATGTGGACGAATAATACAAAGACACGTGTCAATCTACGTGGCACAATAGCAGCGAGGAAGATCATTTCCCGACCAACCATGCTTCTTTCCGAGCAACGAGAATACACCGAGGAACTCTATCACACCGAGGAACTCTATCGCACCGAGGAACTTTAACGCACCGAGGTACTCTAATGTTCCGAGGAACTCCTGATCAGCGAACAGCTATGGCGGTCCGAGCTGCATCTCGGTCGTATCATTAATTGCCAGATAATCAACAGTTCAGATATTCATTGAATGCTTATATTCTTGGCACGCACTCTGCATTAAATGTATTACCCTTTCATATGTATGTCATTTAATGTATCGAACCTTTCATGTACAGCCTCAAGGCTATAAATACCTTGTATCATCCTCATTCAAAGGGGACCGGAATTTCTTGAGAGAACTTGTAATCAAGAATTCCACAAACACTCAGCAATAACATAACAGTGGACGTAGGCTTTATTCCTAGCCGAACCACTTTAAAAATCTTTGTCTTATTTATTTATTTATCTGTGATTGAATAATTAGAGCAATCTAGTTTTTTACATCAACATGTATATTTAGCTGTCTCAGAGTCAGCCATTAGTGATGCAATAGTGAGAGAAGAGGATGGAGTGCAGAGACCAGTGTATTTTAATAGCAAGGCACTCCAAGGGTCAGATCAGAAGTATCCTAGGATGGAAAATTTAGCCTATGCCTTGATACATGCTTCTAGGAAAATGAGGCCATACTTTCAAGCTCATTCCACGGTCATCCTCATAGATTCCCCACTCAGACAGGTCCTCTATAAGCCTAAGAAGCCAGGAAGGCTAATGACCTAGGCAATTGAGTTGGGAGAATATGTTATTATTTATCAGCCCAGGGTTACCATTAAAGGACAAGTACTCGTAGATTTTGTGGTCAAGTTTACCTAGGATGAGGCCAATGTTGAGAACCATCTTAGAACTTCAGATGAGCAAGTGGAGAGGAACGTCGGTCGGGAAGCAGACGAGGTCGAGATAAGCACAACCAGGAAAAAGGCAGTTGAGAATGAAGAAGAAAGATACATATTCAAACAAGGGACCCTGATAGAGGGAGACTTCTCTTCAAATGAAGCCATCAGGACCCTCTTCGTTAATGGGTCATCCTGTGAAAATAAGAGTGGAGCAGGGCTGATAGTGTCGGCACCAAACGGTCCAAATATTGAATATGTGCTGAGATTTAGCTTTAAAGCCTCCAATAATAAGTCAGAGTACGAGGCATTGATAACAGGTCTCTCTTTGGCAAGAGCCCTACGTGTCAGCCAACTCCTAGTCCACAGTGACTAAATGTTGGTTGTGAACTAGATCCTAGGGGTGTATGAAGCCAAATATGAAAGGATGGCCAAATATCTGAAGAAGGTGAGGTAAAGATGAAGATGATACCTTGGTTGGACAATAGCCGAGTTGATGCACTCGCGAGGTTGGCCTCAGTAATAAGAACCAACATAAGAAGAACAGTACTAGTCGAGATTTTGCCTAAGACAACCATTGAAGAGGATGAGGTTACTAAACCTTGTCTAAATCTGAATATGAAGGCCTCATGGATGGACCTTCTTATCAGATACATTAAAGAGGGAGAATTGCCAGAGTCAAAGTTAAAGAGGAGAAAGCTAAGGTTCAAATCTGTTAAATTCTCTATTGTGGGAGGTGTTATGTACAAAAAGGAATACTTACTCCCTCTCCTTAGATGTTGTCATCCTTCATAGGTTCAATACATCTTGCAGGATGTGCATGAGGGCTCTAGTTTAAGCGACATTGGAGGAAGGTCGTTGGCTAAAATAATAATCACTCAGGGGTACTGGTGGCCGACCTTAGTCAAAGTTACAGCTGTGTATGTGAAGAAATGTGATAAGTGCCAGAGGTTCTCCACTATCCCCCATCAGCCTCACCAACCGCTGACTTCTATTAGCTCCTCTTGGCCATTTACAATATGGGGCATTGATTTGGAAGGACCCTTGACAAGGGCTGTAAATAACTATCACTACTTAATTGTGGAAATTGATTATTTCTCCAAATGGTTAGAGTCCGAGCCAATGATCACAATCACTGAGCAGAAGACCTTCCAGTCCATCTGGAAGAACATCATATGCAGGTATGGCCTTCCAAACACCCCCATCTCAAACAATGGAACCCAATTCAAAAATGTTTCCTTAGAGAAGTACTGTGAAAGAGTAGGGATCAAGCAATTCTTATCTTCCCCTAGACGACCCCAGGCAAATGGTCAGACTGAGGTCACAAATTGAACAATCTTTGATGGGACAAAAAAGAAGTTGGAAGAGGCTAAAGGAAGATGGATAGAAGAGGTATATGTTGTGCTTTGGGCTTACAGGACGACAGTGAGAACACCCACAGGGAAAACTCCATTTATGTTAGCCTATGGCTCAAAGGATGTCATCCAAACAGAGATAGGGTTTCCTACTCATAGAATTCAGACGTATGACCCTAAGAGGAATGGAGAAGAGAGAAGATGCTGAGATAAGACAAGAATCCTATCAGCAAAGAACTGTGAGGTTTTACAATCAGAGAGTAAAAGCAAGGCCGATAGTTGTAGGAGACCTGGTCCTGAAGAAGACGCGGCAGAAACCTAATAAGCTCCATCCGAATTGGCATGGTCCTTATAGGGTAGTTGATGAGGTTGTACCAGGTACCTATCGACTAGAAAATCAAGAAGGGGAGCCTTTCTTAAACCTTTGAAACGTCGACCACTTGAAGAAATATTACTTATGATGTTGAAGTTATTTTATCTTTTTGTACTACATGTATCAATTAATACAAAAGACATCAAAGAGTATGAATGAGAAACATCAAAGTTCTGTTAACAACTTTTGCTCCCATGTATATGTTTAAACATCATTAATTTGGTGAAAATATGAGGTGAAACATCTTTAATTTGGTGACCTCGGACCTTAAACATCATTAGTTTGGTGAAAATATGAGGTTAAAACACCATAATTTGGTAACCCCCAGACCTTTAACATCATTAATTTGGTGAAAATATGAGGTTAAACATCATTAATTTGGTGACCTCAAACCTTAAACCTCATTAGTTTGGTGAAAATATGAGGTTAAACATTATTAATTTGGTGACCTCAGACCTTAAACATCATTAGATTTGTGAAAATATGAGGTTAAACATCATTAATTTGGTGACCTTAGACCTTAAACATCATTAGAATGGTGAAAATATGAGGGTAAACATCATTAATTTGGTGACCTCAGACCTTAAACACCATAATTTGGTGACCTCAAACCTTTAACATCATTAGTTTGGTGAAATTATGAGGTTAAACATAAATAATTTAGTGACCTCACACCTTAAACATCATTAGTTCGGTGAAAATATGAGGTTAAACATCATTAATTTGGTGACCTCATACCTTAAACATCATTAGTTTGGCAAAAATATGAGGTTAAACATCATTAATTTGGTGACCTTATACCTTTAACATCATTAGTTTAGTGAAATTATGTGGCTAAACATCATTAATTTGGTGACCTCAGACCTTAAACATCATTAGTTTGGTGAAAATATGAGGTTAAACATCATTAATTTGGTGACCTCAGACCTTAAACATAATTAGTTTGGTGAAAACATGAGGTTAAACACCATTAATTTGGTGACCTTAAACATCATTAGATTGGTGAAAATATGAGGTTAAACATCATTAATTTGGTGACCTCAGACCTTAAAATCATAATTTGGTGACCTCCGATCTTTAACATCATTAATTTGGTGAAAATATGAGGTTTTACACCATAATTTGGTGACCTCAGACCTTTAACATCATTATGTTTCTATTCTTATGGTGAAATATGTGGTATGTGGAACATCACAATTACAGAATAACAAAATATCATAGAAGAAGCAATAAAAATAAGGAAATGAAATTTCATTGCAATCATAAAATGATGATGTTGCAGAGTTTGCATCTAGTATAACAAAAAAGAAAGATTACGTCACTTAGAAAGGAGAGGTCACATAGACATTACAAATAGTTCATTCAATATTTCTAGAAAAGCGTCACAAAAAAGAGTCAGATAAGGAGTAGGAGAGATCCTCGGAGCTAGGTTTATCCCTCGATAAGAGTTAACCCATCAACAGATGGATTTGTTTGGTAAAGGTTAGTAACTTCAACCTCATCATCGTGCTGAGCAACGTCGTCAATCTCCGTGACCTCAAGAGTAGCCCTCTTGGCCGGGGCATCATCACTCTCTTCTACTTCCTTTAAAGCTTGGGCAAATCGAGGGTCTCCAAAGCCGAGACTGACAAAATCCTCAGTAGTCAAGACCCTAGACTCACCTTTCTTCATGGCTGCCCATCAACTGGTCACTTTAATGCCAACGCCCCTCGCTAAATACTCAAAGCCGAAGTTGAAACACTCGTCAGAGACTTTGTAGTCCTCAATGGTTTTCTCTGCATCATCTGCTAACGCAGCCTTGACAGCAGCATTAACCTTTGATTGAAGGACGTCATCTTTTTTTTTCCTTCAGAGCCTTTCCGTTATCCTCCTTAAGTTTAGAAATCTGGTTGTCCCTCCCCTTCAGGTCTCCTTTCAGATTTTTAACCTCGGCCTTCAGAGTGGCCTCAGCTTTTTTAGCATCCTCACCCTTTTCTATAAGGGGAAGCTTCTTTAAGGTCCATTCAACAAGGCGATGAAGAGACACCACACTCTGCAGAAGAAGATCAGACATATAAATAATAATTTCTAAAGAGAAGAGTGTGACACTCCGCCTAATTAATCTCGGGTGATCAGTCCTAAATCAAGTTAGAACAGGTTTCTCAGTTGGTCCATTTTTAGCATCACTGTCGTCTTATTAAATCACTAACCACCTAAGTGAGAAAAATAGACTGGTGCCAAAATTTTTTATCTTTCATTATTTAACAAAAACCCATGCGGAAAATAAAATAATACAACCATCACAGATAACTGAATTAATCATCCACAAGTAAAAATAATTAACCGAATAAACCATCGGTCCAAATAATAATAAATCCCGTAAAGGCAAGAACGAACTCCCAACAAGTCTAATACAAATAAACGGAATGTGAGCGACATGCTCGAATAACTAATCATGAATTTCTACATTAAGATCGAAGAATGAGGCGTCTATCAAAACCCCGCAACATCCACATATGCTGCAGCAACGGATCCTTGGAATTTAGTCAAGGCTGGCGTCCCTGTGGCTGGACACCTAAAAGGTTTTGAAAATAGATTTATATCAAGGGTTAGTACCCAAAACATTTGGAAAACATTTAACAAATGATTAACTTGCAGTAATAAATAAATATGCATGCTCTTCATATTCTAGTTAGTATCGCACTCTCTTGAGGACTTCCTTACCCCTCCTCTAATGTACAATACTAACACTTTAATTAAATTACCGAGTTATTCATCTCATGACTAGATAATTAGCATAGTTTCTTTATACCCACCCTACTCTAACTGAGTATATAGTGATGATGATTTTTAAGTTATTAGTAACATCAACTTAACTAAAACATTTCCCTTTTTAAATTCATATAACTTCTACACTTGTTATAAATATGAAACCACTCATATTTTTCATTACTAACCCGTATATAATTAATTATCCAATTATATACTTATAATCATATTTCAGCATTCACAATCATACTGTAATATATTTAACAACTTGCATCCACCCGAGTAAAATACTCACAGAATGTAAATTCTATAAAGTGCTATCCCACTAGGTACAATCACATAGCCTAGTTATCCCAAGTCAGAATTTCACAACAACTTGATAAAAATAAATAATTGGAGGCGGTCATATTCCTTCCCTGAAAGTGAGATGTCCCTCACCCATATAATGGACGCTATGACCTTGGGAATATACTCACCCTACTCCTCAAGCTAGGGGGTTCATCCACTACGCGCAACCTCCCCCTATAGCACTATAGTATAAAATATCTAATCACTGATATTAATGTACACACCATATATATATACTATCACATCCGTATAAATATAAAAGTCCCGGCTATACCGTGCGGTAAATCCGTAACATAAGCCTATTAAAATTATTAAGAGTTTATGGTCCAACTCTAAATATTAATTAAATTGCACCTTAATTAATTAAGTTACTTTTGGTGTTGCCCCCACCATAAATTTGGACGTACTCTCGTAGCCCAAAATAAATTTACCCGAGTCAGAATCCCCGACTCTAATTTATTACCCTCTGTCTAATTAAATTATTACATTTCGGTTTCGCTCAACCAAATTTTCTGCCTCAAACCTTAATTAATTTATCTACAATTAATTAGATTTAAACTCATGTATTTAATTTCTCAATAATTAATTACAGAAGATTTTTATATGAATTTCCCCTTTTATATAATTAACTGGCGAAACTGCCAAGTTCTGCCGACCGTCGATCGATCGACCCCAGACCGTCGATCGATCGATCGAACAGGTCTTCGTCTTCTTCGCGAAGACAGGGCAGCCATGGACGGATTTACTCAAACCCTAATCTCTTCTAACATGAATTACAAGCCTTCTTATCACAGGTACATATTAGAAACCTTATTAGGATCCCCCAGAAAGTCCACAACAATCATCAATTCGTCCATAAACTACTGATTCATAATTTTGGGGAAAAATCTATCTTTATCCATAAACACATTTACACCCCAAATTTCTTCATCAAACTCGTTCTAATTTATCCGGATATCATTCTAACAGATACACATCAATATTCCAATATCAGATTTTTACATAAATCCTCATAAACTTTGGCAAATCAGATTAATACTTTCTTTTGTTTTTTCAAAACCCCATGTTTATGCCATGAAACCCCAAAACGAATTTTAATTCATTACATCACACAGATATTAATTGAAAGACAGATTTAATACTATTGCAAGTTATTCACTTGCCTTAGGTTTCGTAGTGTCTGAATTTGAGATGGGTTCCAAGGTTGAAGATGACCTTTGTTGGCTCTTGAGATCCCCAAATGGCTTTGGCTGCTGTTAGGGTTTTCTAACCCTTTAATTCTTCTCTCTAATTAAGCTCAGCCATGCCCTTATTTCTTTTTATTAGGTAAATTTTCCTAATCCCGTTTTTTGACTAATGGGCCAAGCTCAAGTGACCTAAATGCCCCCGAGTGGGCCCGACTATGTCTAAAAACGTGCCGTGACCCGTTTACTACCCCCGGGTACACTTTTCCGACTATCTCGGCCCATCCGGACTCAACTGTACACTCAGAATTTGCATCCGAATTAATTTATAAAAATACTTATCCCCCACCCAATATAGTCTATACCGACTTCCGGATGTGATAAGTACATACCTCGTCATTAATACTCGAAACGACGTAATTACATTATTACTATTCACTTAGTAAATAAGTTTCCCTAAATATTAACCATTCAATCCCAGATTAATATTTATATATTATTTTACCATAATTAATTCATTAAATTATAACACACTAGTAATTTAGAATTTCCGAATTAATTAAATTTTAAATGTACCAAAAATACGGGGTGTTACATACTCCCCCCCTTACAAAGGAATTTCGTCCCCGGAATTAGATCGTACCTGCGGTGAAAAGCTCTGGATATTGTTCCCGCATATCCTCCTCCCGCTCCCAGGTAGACTCGTCAACATTGTGATGACCCCACTGTACTCTAACCAATGGAACAACCTTGGATCGCAATTTACGCTCACTATGATCCAGAATAGCTACCGGCCTCTCCTCATACGAGATGTGTGGCTGTAAGTCGATCTCCTCGAGTGGAATGTGCCAAAAGGCTCTCTCGCTCCTTCGATATTTCTTCAGCGATGCCACATGGAATACATCGTGTATCCGCTGAAGATGTTCTGGTAACCCAAGCTTATACGCCACCGGTCCCACCCTCTCAATAATAGGGAAAGGTCCTACGTACCACGGTGCTAACTTACCCTTCTTGCCGAACCTCATCACCCCTTTCATAGGGGATACCCGGACTAAAACCTGGTCCCCAACTTCTAGCTCCACATGTCTTCGAGAAGCATCAGCATAACTCTTCTGCCTATCCTGAGCTATCCGAATCCTTCCTCGAATCAACTCTATCTTGGCAGATGTCTCCTGGACAATCTCCGGCCCCAAGAGTTTGTTGTCCCCCACCTCTAACCACAAAACGGGCGAACGACAAGGTCTCCCGTACAGTGCCTCAAACAGTGCCATGCCAATCGTGAATTGGTAAGAGTTGTTATACGCAAACTCTACCAAAGGAAGATATTTCTCCCATCCTCCCCCGAAGTCCAAAATGCACATTCTGAGCATGTCTTCCAGCATCTGATGAACTCTCTCAGTCTGTCCGTCAGTCTGTGGGTGATACGCTGTACTCAAGCGCAACTCCGTGCCCATTGCCTCCTGAAAGCTCTGCCAAAAGTGGGCGACAAAGATTTTGTCTCGGTCGGATACAATATTTATTGGTACCCCATGCAGCTTAAGAATCTCTGCTATGAATAGCTGTGCATAACGCATCGTCTCAAAGTCTGTGCGTACCGACAAAAAGTGGGCCACCTTAGTCAACCGATCCACAATAACCCATATGGAGTCGTGACCCCTCTGCGATACAGGTAACCCTGTGATGAAGTCCATGGAGATGCTTTCCCACTTCCACACGGGAATTTCTAACGGCTGTAGCATCCTTGATGGTCTCTGGTGGTCAACTTTCACAAGCTGACACGTGGCACATTTCAAAACAAACTCCGCTATGTCCCGTTTCATCCCTGCCCACTAATACCGCCTCCTCATATCTTGGTACATTTTATCCCCACCGGGATGTACCGCAAATTTCGAACCATGGGATTATGTCATAACAGCGTGCCTCAAATCCTCATCCTCTGGCACCATTAACCTCCCATTAAAGCGTAGGCCTCCTTCTGAGCTAATGGAGTAACCCTCTGCTCCCTCAGCTAACAACTGGCCCACCCTATCCCGGCAAATCTGATCCTCTGCCTGAGCCTTCACAACTCGCATAATGATCTCGGGTGTGATGGATAATGCTGACATGCAAGCCTTGGCTACGTCATCCTCATATCGAAGCTCTCCCCACTTTGCTTTCCATACCTCCGATATCTCCCCAGTCGTCCTTCGGCTCAATGCGTCTGCTACCACATTGGCCTTACCGGGATGATACTGAATATCAAACTGGTAGTCCTTCACGAATTCTAGCCACCGCCTCTGCCTCATATTCAGATCCTTCTGTGTGAAGAGATACTGAAGTGACTTGTGATCCGTGAATAGAGTAAACTGCTCTCCTAGAAGATAATGCCTCCATATCCTCAAAGCAAAAACGACCGCTGCCAACTCTAGGTCGTGAGTGGGGTAATTCCTCTCATGGGGCTTTAGCTTCCTGGAAGCATAAGCTATAGCCCTTTCCTCCTGCTGGAGCACACCCCCAAGACCCCGTAAGGATGCGTCTGTGTAAACCCGATACTCTAGCCCTCCCTTTGGCAATGCAAGCACAGGTGCAGATGTCAACTTGTCCTTTAGCTCGTCAAACGCTAATTGACAATTATCATCCCACTTTAAAGGTACCCCTTTCCGAGTCAGATTCGTCAAAGGTCCTGCAATCTTAGAGAATCCCTTAATGAATCGCCTGTAGTAACCGGCCAAACCCAGAAAACTGCGCACCTCGGTCGGTGTCGTGGGCTGTCCCCACTCCCTCACCGCCGACACCTTATTCGGATCCACTGCAATACCCTGATCTGACACGACGTGACCAAGGAACTTTACCTCCCGTAGCCAGAATCCACACTTCCCTAATTTGGCGTAGAGCTGATGATCCCTCAGTGTCTGTAAAACCACGCGCAGATGCTCTGCGTGCTCCTCCTCGGTGCGCGAGTAGATTAGGATGTCATCAATGAACACGATGACAAACTGATCTAGGTACTCCTTGAAAACCTTGTTCATGAGATCCATGAACACTGCAGGTGCATTGGTGAGCCCGAAGGGCATCACCCTAAACTCATATGATCCATACCGCGATAAGAAAGCGGTCTTAGGAACATCCCCCTCTCGGATACGCAGTTAATGATACCCTGACCTCAAGTCGACCTTGGAGAAGTGAGTGCGCGACCCTCCCTCAGGAAGCGGCATTGCTATCAGGAACATCTCCTGTCCCGGAATGGAGAACACGATTATCCTCTCATAACAATCCACCGTAGCCCGGTAACCTGCCAACCAATCCATGCCCAAGATGACATCATACCCCTCCATATCTAACACTAAGAGGTCTGCTGCTAAACTAAGCCTCCCAATCAAAATGTCTACTCCTCGACAAATCGAGCGAATCAAAGCCCCGCTGCCTACTGGCGACTCTACACTCATACGAAGGCTACCCGCTGTCTCTAATAACCCATCCCGTTTAGCAAAATTAGATTTAATGAATGAATGTGATGCTCCCATGTCAAAAAGAAAACTACCCTCATGCCCATGAATGAAAAACATACCCTCAACCGCTGGCGGCGCCTGCTGTGCTGGAGGATTGGGAACATCCCGAACGTTATACACACATCCGTAGTGCATCTGCCCCTGCTTCTGTGGGGCGGGTGGAGCTGGTGCTGCTGGCGGCATCTGATCCTGTTGCCCCTACTGGGCACCCTGCTGATGGCCTTTGCCCCTCTGCGGGCGCTCCCTCTTGAAGTGTCCTGGCTGGCCACAGGCAAAACAACGTTTCTGGTCGTCACCCTGCCGTTGGCCCTGCTGGCCCTGACGTTGCTGGCCCTGTTGGCCTCCCCCGTTGTTCCCTTGGCCCTGACGGTCCGGAGGAACCTGTTGTTGCTGATTAGGGCCTGGTTGCCCCTGCCTGAACCCCTGTCCTCTCGGTCGGAACCCACCAGGCTTAAACTTCTTAGCCTGATTCCCTTGCTGAATGATAATCTGTTGATGTGTGCCACTTGTCTCACTACTAGTAACCGCCTTGCCCTGCTGGCTCGGCTCACCTGCCTTTTTGTTCCCCTTAGCATGGAAACGATGATCCTGGCAATGTACAAGTGCGGCATTAATGACATCTGTATAAGTCACTAACGCCGGATTTCCAATCAAGTGCTGCCTGATCCTCCAGGCTAAGCCATCCATGAACTTTGACTTATTCCGCTCCTCATCGCTCACCTCATTTGGCACAAAGTTTGCCAAACGGGTGAACTCCTCCTCATATTCTGCCACTGACCTGTCACCCTGTACCAACTCGCTGAATTTCTTTCTCATCTCAGACTCTACTGCTGGAGGGAAGTACTTGCGGTCAAACCGCACCCATAATTCAGAAATCGGCATCAAATCCCGCTCCTCAGCGGTGGTAACGGACTCCCACCACTGTAAGGCTGCCCCCGACAGACGGAAGGTAGCCAGCATCTATTTCTGCACCTCTGTACCCTCTAACATGCGCAGATGGCGCTGAATGTTCTTCTTCCAGTCACAAGCCTCCACCACATTGGTGCTTCCTCGGAACTCAGGTGGGTGACCCTTCTGAAAGGTATCCCTCACTCGCTTCCAAGACGGTGGTCCCACTGGATCCTGAACTGCTGGAGCCATTGGAGGCGGTGCCTGGGGCTGTGGAAAATGAGCTGCCATAGCTCGCATCGCTGTCTCGACCGCTTGGGCCACTATCACTGCCACCTGAGTGGTAGAAATCAACTCGGGTGGGGGTGGTGGTGGCGGTATCTGTGGCTCCTAGCGAGCCTCCCTCACCTCATCCCTAGCCTCAGCCCTCTCCGCTCTCTGTCTTTTTGGTGGCATCTGAAATAGATTGAATTGTATAAGTACACAATTTATACAAAAACTAATAGCAGGAATACGATATCTCACAAGCGGAAAATATAATCAACAGTCCTAATAATTGGGCTCTATAACAACCGAACGCTCCGCTGAAACGTAGAAAGCCGCACAGATCCTAAGGACACTAGAACCTGATGCTCTGATGCCATCCGTGACACCCCGCCTAATTAATCCCGGGTGATCAGTCCTAAATCAAGTTAGAACAGGTTTCTCAGTTGGTCCATTCTTAGCATCACTGTCGTCTTATTAAATTACTAACCACCTAATTGAGAAAAATAGACTGGTGCCAAAATTTTTTATCTTTCATTATTTAACAAAAACCCATGCGGAAAATAAAATAATACAACCATCACAGATAACTGAATTAATCATCCACAAGTAAAAATAATTAACCGAATAAACCATCGGTCCAAATAATAATAAATCCCGTAAAGGCAAGAACGAACTCCCAACAAGTCTAATACAAATAAACGGAATGTGAGCGACATGCTCGAATAACTAATCATGAATTTCTACATTAAGATCGAAGAATGAGGCGTCTATCAAAACCCCGTAACATCCACATATGCTGCAGCAACGGATCCCTGGAATTTAGTCAAGGCTGGCGTCGCTGTGGCTGGACACCTAAAAGGTTTTGAAAATAGATTTATAGCAAGGGTTAGTACCCAAAACATTTGGAAAACATTTAACAAATGATTAACTTGCAGTAATAAATAAGTATGCATGCTCTTCATATTCTAGTTAGTATCGCACTCTCTTGAGGACTTCCTTACCCCTCCTCTAATGTACAATACTAACACTTTAATTAAATTACCGAGTTATTCATCTCATGACTAGATAATTAACATAGTTTCTTTATACCCACCCTACTCTAACTGAGTATATAGTGATGATGATTTTTAAGTTATTAGTAACATCAACTTAACTAAAACATTTCCCTTTTTAAATTCATATAACTTCTACACTTGTTATAAATATGAAACCACTCATATTTTTCATTACTAACCCATATATAATTAATTATCCAATTATATACTTATAATCATATTTCAGCATTCACAATCATACTGTAATATATTTAACAACTTGCATCCATCCGAGTAAAATACTCACAGAATGTAAATTCTATAAAGTGCTATCCCACTAGGTACAATCACATAGCCGAGTTATCCCAAGTCAGAATTTCACACCAACTTGATAAAAATAAATAATTGGAGGCAATCATATTCCTTCCCTGAAAGTGAGATGTCCCTCACCCATATAATGGACGCTATGACCTTGGGAATATACTCACCCTACTCCTCAAGCTAGGGGGTTCATCCACTACGCGCAACCTCCCCCTATAGCACTATAGTATAAAATATCTAATCACTGATATTAATGTACACACCATATATATATACTATCACATCCGTATAAATATAAAAGTCCCGGCTATACCGTGCGGTAAATCCGTAACATAAGCCTATTAAAATTATTAAGAGTTTATGGTCCAACTCTAAATATTAATTAAATTGCACCTTAATTAATTAAGTTACTTTTGGTGTTGCCCCCACCATAAATTTGGACGTACTCTCGTAGCCCAAAATAAATTTACCCGAGTCAGAATCCCCGACTCTAATTTATTAGCCTCTGTCTAATTAAATTATTACATTTCGGTTTCGCTCAACCAAATTTTCTGCCTCAAACCTTAATTAATTTATCTACAATTAATTAGATTTAAACTCATGTATTTAATTTCTCAATAATTAATTACAGAAGATTTTTATATGAATTTCCCCTTTTATATAATTAACTGGCGAAACTGCCAAGTTCTGCCGACCGTCGATCGATCGACCCCAGACCGTCGATCTATCGATCGAACAGGTCTTCGTCTTCTTCGCGAAGATAGGGCAGCCATGGACGGATTTACTCAAACCCTAATCTCTTCTAACATTAATTACAAGCCTTCTTATCACAGATACATATTAGAAACCTTATTAGGATCCCCCAGAAAGTCCACAACAATCATCAATTCGTCCATAAACTACTGATTCATAATTTTGGGGAAAAATCTATCTTTATCCATAAACACATTTACACCCAAAATTTCTTCATCAAACTCGTTCTAATTTATCCGGATATCATTCTAACAGATACACATCAATATTCCAATATCAGATTTTTACATAAATCCTCATAAACTTTGGCAAATCAGATTAATATTTTCTTTTGTTTTTTCAAAACCCCATGTTTATGCCATGAAACCCCAAAACGAATTTTAATTCATTACATCACACAGATATTAATTGAAAGACATATTTAATACTATTGCAAGTTATTCACTTGCCTTAGGTTTCGTAGTGTCTGAATTTGAGATGGGTTCCAAGGTTGAAGATGACCTTTGTTGGCTCTTGAGATCCCCAAATGGCTTTGGCTGCTGTTAGGGTTTTATAACCCTTTAATTCTTCTCTCTAATTAAGCTCAGCCATGCCCTTATTTCTTTTTATTAGGTAAATTTCCCTAATCCCGTTTTTTGACTAATGGGCCAAGCTCAAGTGACCTAAATGCCCCCGAGTGGGCCCGACTATGTCTAAAAACGTGCCGTGACCCGTTTACTACCCCCGGGTACACTTTTCCGACTATCTCGGCCCATCCGGACTCAACTGTACACTCAGAATTTGCATTCGAATTAATTTATAAAAATACTTATCCCCCACCCAATATAGTCTATACCGACTTCCGGATGTGATAAGTACATACCTCGTCATTAATACTCGAAACGACGTAATTACATTATTACTATTCACTTAGTAAATAAGTTTCCCTAAATATTAACCATTCAATCCCAGATTAATATTTATATATTATTTTACCATAATTAATTCATTAAATTACAACACACTAGTAATTTAGAATTTCCGAATTAATTAAATTTTAAATGTACCAAAAATACGGGGTGTTACACAGAGATAACACTTGGAAGAAAAATTGCTAAAAATTGGTACCTGAACCGATCTTTGAAGAGTGAACTCGTGCAATAAAGGGACATCTAAGGCATAAAGAAAATGCTTTTCCTCCTCAGTCATTATGGTGCCAATAGCATCGACAACTTTCAAACTATGGCTGATCACACTATCTCTAATCTTGAGTTGAGATAGACGAGCAGCCAAGGTATCGTCAGTCGAAATAGGTATGGCACGATCTTTGGCTTGAGCCTTACTCGGCCTCGTATAAGTCGAGTTAGTGGGAGCCTTCCTCTTCTTGGTAGCATCTACCTTAGAGGTGCCGATGCTCTTTTTTGTGGCAGGTGGGGGTACATTCTTTCCACCTCATTTTTCCTTGAGCTTTACGAGGCTGGGAGCCGATATCTCCTCAAAATCGTCTGAAATGCCTGCTGGTCGCTCTACAAAAAGACAAGTCTCTGAGTTAGCAAGTCAGATAGATAAAAAGTACAATACATCACTTGGTAAGAAAAATATGGAAACTTATGAAGCTCTTCCAGAGGACCCCCTCCCCCCCCCCCCCCCAAACCTATCTGAGAAAGGTAATAGGGGGTCATCGATTGTTCATACTTAACAAGACAACCCTTCTCGCCTTGGTTACGAAGGTCCTCAACGTTCTTGTAATTATCCTGGCTAAGACCAGGGTCGGCTTTAGCCGTGAGGGAGACTTTCACCCATCTCAGAGGGGTCTTTAGTACTGATGTTCCACAAGCCTCGTCTAAGCCAAACTCCCAGGCCCCAGAAATGAAGAAATACCGAGGTTTCCAATTATGATTGGAAGTCTGGGTAACCAAGAGAATCTTCTTCTCAAATTTCCTGGCTAAGAAGTGGTAGTAGTCAGGGTGATTTTTGGCAGGCGAAGGAACGTAGCAACCAGTAAAAACTTTAACTGGAAGGTCTGAATGGTGAATATCCTTCCAAAGGATGATAGCCCCAATCATAACCCTCCAAGCATTTGGGTACAAGTAGGAAGGGGAAAGATTTATGTGTCAGAGTATGGCTCTGATAATTGGGTGGATGGGAAGACGAAAACCCAACTTGAACATCTTCTCATAAATACAGATTTCACAATCTTGACCATCGAAGGCCCTTTCGTCCTTAAGAGTTTCCTCAAAATGATTGAGGGGTCAATGGAATACAGGTGTCTAAAGACTAAAAGGCCGTACTAATTTATAGTACTCTCATACTCTGCAACTACAGAGGTATCAAGTTCACTTCCTTTATCATCATCACCATCCTTAACAACTTCGGCCTGGGCACTACCATGAAACCTCTTCGCAAACTCAACACCGGTGGCCCTATAATTTCAATGGAAGAAGATCTACGTGAAGTGCTAGCATCTTTGTGGGACGAAGCAAGACTCGAAACCTCGACGTCCTCCGAAACCTCACTTTGCCTAGAGGAATAATCCATAACATCTTGAAAGGAGTCTACAGACTCACCAGCCTCAGACATTGGCATTGGGTCTGAAGCAACTGACTCAGACATTAGATTAGGAACCTCTGTAGGCTTAGCAGGCTCAGGGTATATGACAGCTAATGGTGGAGGAAAGATAGGTCTGAGCAGAAAAGCCTTGGCCCTACGAGCCTCTTCCTGGGCTAACTCTATCTGCCTAATATTTTTAAGGGTCTTCTCACGCAGAGTTGGGAACTTTTTAATAAGTTTATACAAAGGTCTGAGCATTCGACAGATGACATTACAATTGTGGAGAAAGCTCAAAAGGAAAACAAGTAAACAACTTATACAACCTACACTAAGAATCAAAATGTATAATTCTAAAGGTTTTCACCAAGAACACTCAAAAGTTGGGTAACTGGAGAAGATGATAGGAAGGTCACCAGAGGGCAGAAAAGAGGGGTTTTTGTCTAAAGTAACCTCGTTTCAGCCTGGAATAGCCCCTAAAACACCTAACCACACCAATCTTAACCTAATAACCACCAAACAGTGGTGGTTTTCCTCTCTAAAAACTAAAAAATAACCGAAAATTATGGAATGTTACAAACAAAGCCAGAAAATAGAAAGAAAGGAGCAAAAAGGTTACCTGAGTAATGGGGAATGAAAAGTCAAGGGTGACGAACCCAAGATAACCTGAGAACCTAAGGAACGATGAAGCTTTTGGCTATGGGGGTGAGAGAAAGTTCTTGCAGCAAGAGTGTGAAGGCGGGAGAAATGAGATGAATAAAGAGAAATGAGGAAAGATAAAGGGTATTAAACCTTCCCTAATGATGTGGCTCAACTCCCAAGGCACTCATCATTGCCTTAGAAATCCTAAAAGGCGCCG
The DNA here is from genome assembly GCA_949130495.1 of Sambucus nigra. Classification (NCBI taxonomy): domain Eukaryota; kingdom Viridiplantae; phylum Streptophyta; class Magnoliopsida; order Dipsacales; family Adoxaceae; genus Sambucus; species Sambucus nigra. The sequence goes on along the minus strand of OX422215.1, from coordinate 605,185,797 downwards.
TCAGAGTTGCCATACCTAATATGTTAGCCACTTCAAAGAGTGACATGTGTCCAAAGAACCACTCCAAACCCCAAGACACCAAAAACGTCCCTTCATTAACCTGACTCATATACCCCTCAGCCACCTACTCACATAAGAGACTAAGGTATAGGGGGTGATTGATATGCCCAAAGTGTACCCTCGTACTTAAAGTCACAAACCTTAGCTGACCTCACTGTCGAGTCGTTAGGAAGCTCACAATAACCATCAGAAAGGTCATCCTGCTCAAGGTCGGCTCCACATTATACAACCTCGGCTGGGCAACATCTAAGGTTTGCAGCATCTTATGGGTTCAAGCTATTACCATCATCATACCCTGCTTAAGCTGACGTTGGATCCAACCTCGTACCTAACCTTGGATAATCATTCAGGCCGAGGTTATACCTACAATTGTAGATCAAAGACGACCCTCGGGCTTGCCAATATCGTACTCGGCTGGGCCGAGGTTGTAATAGATGACATCATAGGTCCAAGCATACGTAAGCACATGGGAGGCTTAGAAAATGTGGACAAAATTATTATAACCAACTCATTCACCTCACGTGAGGCAATATTTGGTTATCATTATATACATGAGGCATTGCCAGGTGTCCACATGGGGTTGGTGTTGATCACCACACACATTCTTAGGGGGTACACTACACTGCCCAAGCACTATATATACATGTCTTCTTCTACTTTGAAAGGATATGGATAATTGTAACCCTAGCTGAAACTCTGTTTGTATACATAGTAGAGAGAGAAAGTGAGAGATTTGATCACAGGCCATTAGTGCCCTATTCTAGTGAAATTGACTCACACACTCACAGTGGACGTAGGCTGAATTGGCTGAATCACTTAAATTCAAGTGTTTCCCCTCTTCTCCTAATATCCTCAATTCCTTTTACTAGTTCATTACTCTTGTGTTTCCATTGTAGCTACTAGCTTGAGATTATCAACACCTCATACTGGTGGTGCTGTTTACAGCATCATTAGCCAATAGGGCCAGCGGCTGGATAATTTTGTAGATCGTTCCTTTTGGTATAGGGATGCGGGTTATAGGAAGTTAGCGTTCACATAGAAGAATAGGGTACAGATACCAAGAGACCAGCAGGTACAATAGATTCCTTGAACCTTTACCACCTCCAGTTCCCATCCCAGTTGTCCCACCCTAACAAGGACAAATGCAGTTTGGCCGAGTTTATAATGTCTAAAATGCTAGATACCGCAGGTGCAGCAAACTCCACCAGTAGTTTATGGTACGTTACCTGTCGATGGGTATATGAGTCGGGTGTTATTTGATACGGGAGCATCTCATTCATTCATAGTTGTTCATTTTGCATGTACGGCTGGATTGTTAGATTCAGTCGATACCCTTTTAATGTGTATAGATTATCCCTTGGGTAGTGGGTCACTTATACATTCCATATGTAGAGGGGTGGAGAGAGATGTCGAAAGATTGAGTTTCGCTACCGACCTACTTGTGTTAGATATGATCGGGTACGATGTTATTTTGGGTATGGACTGGTTGGCACAATACCGGGCGATGGTGGATTATTTTGGGAGGTCATTTGTATTTACCATTACATTACAGGAAATGTTTCTAGTTTCCATGCCTCTTCTAGAGGGAGGTTCGAGTACCATTTGAATTATATCGAGGAGGAGACCTCGCAAGAATTAGTTATTTCCTTAAACTCGATTCCGATTGTCAAGGAGTTTGCGAATGTTTTTCAAGAGATACCAGGCTTATCGCCGAGTCGAGAGATCGAGTTTGTTATTGATTTAGAGTTTGGGACTAGGCCGATTGCCCGAGCTCTATACCATATGGATCCTTTGGAGATGAGGGAGTTATGAGATCAAATTCAACAACTTCTAAGGCAGGGTTTTATTCGACGGAGTACGTCACCTTGGGGTGACCCCGTGTTATTTGTGAAGGAAAGGGACAGTTCTCTTCGGTTGTGTGTGGATTATCGAGAGTTGAATAAGGTGTCGATCCAAAATTAATACCCGTTACCTTGTATTGATGATCTATTTGATCAATTGAGAGGGGAAACGTACTTGTCTAAAATAGACTTGAGATCAGGGTATTACAAGCTTCGTATTAGAGAGTGGGATGTCTCTAAAACTGCATATTTAACCCATTATGGATCTTATGAGTTTTTGGTTATGCTATTGGGTTAACCAATTCCCCTGCAGTGTTCATAGATCTGATGAGCAGGGTCTTTCAGGACTTCTTGGACCAATTTGTGATTGTGTTCCTTGATGATATTCTGGTCTATTCTCGCATGGAGAGTGAACACGCTAAGCATTTGCGTTTGGTTCTACAGACACTGGGATACCATCAATTATACGCTAAGTTTGAGAAATGTGGGCTTAGGTTGCGAGAAGTGCAGTTTTTGGGTCACATAGTGTCAGAAAAGGGTATTTCAGTAGACCCGAGTAAAGTTGCAACAATGAGGAGGTGGTGTTAACCCACGACACCGATGAAAATCCACAGTTTCTTGGGATTGGCGGGGTATTATTATCGTTTTATTAAAGGCTTTTCAAAGATTGCAGGCCCTTTGACGAATTTAACCTGAAAGGGAGTCTAGTTTATATGGAATGATTACAGTCAATTAGAATTTGATAATCTAAAGGACAGGTTGACCTCAGCACCCGTACTCGCATTGCCTAAATCAAGAGTTGAGTACTTCGTATTTACTGATGCATCCCTTCAGGAACTAGGGGGTGTACTACAACAGGAGGACATGTCTATCTCCTATGCATCTCGTAAGCTCAAGCCCCATGAGAGAAACGATCCCACACATGATTTGGAGTTACTTATGGTAGTCTTTGTCTCAAGAATGTGGAGGCATTATCTCCCGGGGGAGAAGTTTAGTCTTTTCACAGATCACAAATCGCTACAGCACTTATTCACTCAGAAAGATCTCAATATGAGGCAGCGTAGGTGGTTGGAATTCGTGAAGGATTATTAATTTGATATTCAAAATCACCCGAGGAAGGCTAATGTGGTAGCCAACGCGTTAAGTCAACGACCCACCAGACAGTTAGTAGAAGTGTGGAAAGCCAAGTGGAATGAACTTCACCAGGACGATGCAATTGTGAGGTCATTCATGGTAGTGTTGATTGTCAGACCTGAGATTGTGATGCGAGTGGTGAAAGCGCAAGCCAGGGATAAAGATTGCAAGGCCAGGGTGTAAAAATTATTAACCAAGGGAGATAAATACTAATCTGTCAGTTTTGAGGGTGGATTACATTTCAATGGGGACTAGTAGTCTCGAATGATGGGGATTTGAGGCATGCTGTTATTTCGGAGTCCCATGGGTTGAAATTCACGGTACATCCCGGTGGAGATAAGATGTACTAGGACATGCATAAACAGTACTGGTGGGATAGCATGGAAGGGTACATAGCTGAGTTTATCCCCAAATGTGCCACTTGTCAGTTAGTGAAATTGGACTACCAGTGGCCTACCGAAATATTACGACCATTAGAAATTCCGGTATAGAAATGGGAAAAAATATCAATGCATTTCATTACGGGATTATCGATGTCGCAACGAGGTCATGATTCTATTTGGGTTATTGTGGATCGTTTGACCAAGGTGGCACACTTTTTACCAATGCAGACGGATTTTATTATGGCTCAGTATGCCCATCTTTTTAAGATTGTGAGGTTAAATGGGGTACCGATCAATATTGTGTCAGATCGAGATAAGATCTTTATGTCTCGTTTTTGGTATATTTTTTACAAGGCAATGGGAACTGAGTTGCGATTGAGTACGATATATCACCTGCAGACTGATGGGTAGACTGAGCTAGTAAATCAAATGTTGGAAGATGTGCTCAGAATGTGTATGCTTGATTTTAGGGGAGGTTGGGAGCAATACCTTCCATTAGTAGAATTTTCATATAATAATTCTTGTCAGTTCACTATAGGTATGGCACCTTACGAGGCATTATATGGTCGACCGTGCCGTTCACCCACTTGTTGGTTGAAAGTGGGGGATAATAAACTTCTTGAACCTGAGATAATCCAAGATACTTCTTCAAAAATTGAGCTTATTCAGAATCGCATACGTGTTCCGCAAGATCGACAGAAGAGTTATGCCGACGTGGATCGTAGGCCTGTGGAACTGGAGGTGGGAGACCAAGTGTTGTTAAGGGTATCCCCTATGAAAGGCGTGATAAAATTTGGGAGGATAGGCAAACTTACGCCAATGTGTGCAGGTCCTTTTCTGATTATTGAGAGGATAGGTCAAGTGGCATATATGCTCTCTTTGTCGGAACATTTACAGAGAATTCATTATGTGTTTCATGTCTCGTCATTAAAGAAGTATCAAAGAAGTGAGAGGACTTATTGGCATATTCCGTTGGAATAAATTGATTTACAACTTGATATCTCATATGAGGAGCAACCAATTGCTATTTTAGACCACAGTGAGCGTAAGCTATGATCGAAGGTAGATCCTTTGGTTCGAGTTCAGTGGGAACACCATAACGCCGACGAGTCGACGTGGGAATGAGAACACGATATGCGAGACAAGTATCCTTACATCTTTTTACTGGGTATGCTCAAATTTTGAGGACGAAATTCCTCCATAAGGGGGGGGGGGGGGGGGGGGAGTATGTAACACCCCTTACTTTTGAGTATTTATTTTTCAGCATTAAATTACCTTGTGGGTTGTAATTTAAAATAAGTGAGAATTAAAATGAGAATTTAAGATAAATATTCATTTGTGTAGAAGATTTAATGTTTATGTGAACTGTATATTTACTAGTGTGATAAAGTAAATAGAATCATACGGTATGCTATTTCGTTGTATGTGAGTATAAACGGAGGGAATTGATTATTTCTCAATCGGGGCATATATGTGTGAGTTATATGAGGTTGGGATAGGACTTTTTTATTATTAGCTCTCGGATGTCAATTTGGAGTGCATGATTGATCCGGGATGGGTCAAGATAGTCAAAATGAGTTTCCGGGGGTTGTATTTGGGTTCCGGGGTCTTTTTGGCTAGTTGCACTCGGTTAGGGGTATACGAGTCATTTTATGTGTGTATTATCATTTAAAGATGAGTAATTTGACATTTGGGTTATCTGTCTTAAGAGAGTTATCCAATCTCATTGTGAGCAAACCCACTTGAGAGACCCTAAGGAAGAAGAGAGAGAGGGGGGGGATCTTGGGATTTTCCGGCCATATCCGCTACTACGAAGAGGATTCGGAGTCTACAACTTTTAGGCAAGTGATTAAACTTGCTAAATAATTCTTGTGTGTGAATTATTGTATAATTTATTGTTGTGTTGTTGTGTTTTGGGTTTAAGGGTTAAATCTTTATTTTATTGATAATTTCTTTAGTTTGATGTTAAATATATGATTTCGATGGTGGAAATATTGGTGGAGTTAGGTTAGAAATGGGTTTTAGAGATGTGGGTAAATCTCGTTAGGAACAAAATCTGAACATATCGTACTGGTTCGATTTGAAGTCATCGGATCAGTTCATTTTTGAAGCAGCGAATCGGTTCATTTTTTAAAATCATCAGTTCGGTTCACCTCATCAGTGCGACGGACCGGTTCGTTTTTGGAAGTTATCGGTTCGGTTCGCATGTCATAAATTTCTAGCTCTTCTTTAATTCCTTCCCAATTGGGTTTAGTGATTAAAAACCCTTTAATATGAGGTGTTATTAATATTTGTGATGTAAAAAGTGAGATAATGGTATTATATGATGTAGGGAGAAATCGGGTCAATCATGGAGGTATATTAGTGAGATTTATTCTCTGGTTCCTCATTTAAGATATTGGATATGGGATAGTTGAGAGAAGTCATGTGTCTTAAGTGTATCAAACTTGTGTATTAATCAAGTGTGCGATTGATTAAAAAAACTTAAGTGAGTGATTGAGTAATAAAGTGGATTGAGAATATATGTGAGGAAGCATCGGCTAGTGTAATGAGTGATATACATAGGTAGCCGGGTTTATTGATATATACATTCAGATATGAGATGGTATGTATAAGTGTGATGTGAATATATATCTTGTGTGAATGATATATATTATGTCAAACATACCCCTCTAGTGCTATCATGGGAAGTTGCACAATGTGGGTGAATCCCCTGGCTAGGGAGTGCAAGGAGAGTATAGTCCCTAGGTCATAGCATCCAGTTTTTATGCAGTGTGACATTTATCATGGGTGAAACGTCTTGGATATGATTCGTATCACTTTAAGGTGAGGAAATATGATCGTTTCCCATACATTTGTGCTTTTTTTTACCAATCGATGTGATATTCCGACGGTTGGTGTGATTTGATACGCGAGTGTGGGTTAACGCATAAGCACGATGTTGGGTTATCCATAGATGAGTCGGGTAGCTTAACTGAGATTTAAAATTCATACGGTTAGGTGCGAGCTGTAGATGAGGGGTGCTAATGAGTCTCAAGCGAGGGAGGCACCCACTTAATTATGGAATTTCACATTCATAATTATTATGCATTTTAATTCACTTGCTAAAATATTTTTAAACTGAGCGCGGACCCGTATATATCTCTTCTTCTTCTTCTTCTTCTTCTTCTTCTTCTTCCTCTTCTTCTTCTTCTTCTTCTTCTTCCTCTTCTTCTTCTTCTTCTTCTTCTTCTTCCTCTTCTTCTTCTTCTTCTTCTTCTTCTTCCTCTTCTTCCTCTTCTTCTTCCTCTTCTTCTTCTTCCTCTTCTTCTTCCTCTTCTTCTTCTTCCTCTTCTTCCTCTTCTTCTTCTTCTTCTTCTTCTTCTTCTTCTTCTTCTTCTTCTTCTTCTTCTTCTTCTTCTTCTTCTTCTTCTTCTTTGTGATATCTTTTAGGTGTCCCCCCCAATAAGGAGTCCAAGGATGAGCTTCCATTCTAGAGTCTTTGGATCTGCAGCATACGTGGAATGTTGCATTATTTTTTAAACGTATGATGCGGTGTGTGATACCGATTTAAATTAAATCGCAAGTTTCTAATTTGGCACACTTATTTAATTAGAGTCTATTTTTAAACCAAATTAATTCATCCCCTAAACATGCAACTATGTGTGTGCGTGTATCGAACCATAAATAAGATATAACATATGACACAAAAAGATACTGACACACAAATACTCAGGAAAAATCCCCGAAGGGAAAAACCTTTCATTTCATTATAATAAGTGAATCGCAACTTACACGATTTACAATGAAATACAGTGACACAAGAATACCCACAGGCATCGATCGGTGTCGTCATTAATGAATCCACACGCAACGAACCCACATGGACCACAATCCAATCAACAAAAAAAGAACCGTAACACTCCTCAATGGCACGCAACCATAAAACTTCGTAGAGACTCTGTCAGCAATAACACGCAACCCTCGGTTGATGAGATCTCCCCACAAATTTTAACAAAAGTAAATTAGTGTTCTTGGGTTCCAAGAGGATTTACAAAAATATGGGAATGATGTGTGAATCAAAACATGAGTTTTTTGGGACTAAAAAATATGAAGACTTGAGCTAATAGAACTCTAAAAAACGTCTCTCCAAGTCTTAAAAAATAACTCTCTCGAAGTTAGATTTTATAGGAAAACCAAAAGAGTTTTGAGTCGGTGGGAATTTTGTTATGTTTGTACCCCAAATCGGTTCACCATGTACCCCGAACCGGTTCCCCCCCCCCCCCCGAACCATTTCACTATGTGAGTCACGGTACCTCGCTGGTTTAGGGTTAAAAGAAATCAACATTCTTTTATGGAATTTTCTCCATCTTCAAAAGGTCATAACTCCTTCACCGTAGCTCAGATTGAGGTTCCATTTCTTCTAGTATCTTCGTGGTGTCGATCTCTTCAAATTTCCCGTTGACCAGACCTTCGGACTATGGCTGTAAAATTACCAAAATGCCCTTGAACTTTCCTATCTTGTCTTTCTTTCATTGTTTTGACTTCTCTAGTGTACCACTTGCATAACATCCATAAAATCGTGGAACATGAAGTCTTCGAGGCAAATGTGGGACACTTGATGGAGATGTTGAATGCTTGATTCCTAGAATTTGGATAGAAGCCATCATGTGATATCGTGAAGTGACGTGCCAAATGTAGCGGTGTACGACATACACAAATGTAACATATCGAACTTGAGAAAAATGTCCTTACAAATCTACCCCTATGTCTATGCCGGTAAAAAATAAAAAATCTGAATTATTATTATCATTCAATTGACCTATACAAATTTACCCTCCTATGAACCCAAAACTGGAAAGATACAAATGAGTAAGTCTTCATCGTTTGTTCTTCAAATCGTTTCTCATCAGGGTGTGCAACACATGATCATCAATGTAGTACCTACCCACATGAGATAAAGAAAATATCACGTGACGTATCGAGTTTGAATTGAGATAAATATAGATAATTCAAACTCCCCCATAATAGGATAATTCGTTCTCCCCCTTTTTATTATGTCCCCAAATAGATAAAAGAGAAGAATAAAATCAAACAAGCAAAATCGGGGTGTCACGGTATTCAAAACAAGGCATCAATCCAATGGCAAACGTGCTCTTTCAATGAGATACTAAATAAATCTTCGCAAACTATTATTGAATTTTTTCAAATTTTTTAAATAAAAATAAGATACTAAAATCACACCATGGATTTAAACTCAAACAACCAAGTCATGGAAATGGAATGAATGGGTGTGAACACATTCGATAGGTAAATAAACTCAATTAATCACATGTGCATGATGAATACTTGTACTCCTAACGAATGAACATCAAAAGTATCCTTTGGTGTAAAATTGTTGAATTTAGATGACATCGACTTATGCAAATCAACAAATCAAAGTCAAATTTATTTCCACACCAATAACGTCCAAAACTATGTAGCGTTTTTTAAAGACTTTTAAGGATGTGAAAATCCTTTTTAATTCTCCATCCACACACCCTCATATATATTTTCTTTTAGAGGTGAATAAACTAAATTCACAAACTTTGGAGAATTGGTGCAAAAACCTAATTGGCCCATAATTGGCATGAATTTCTGTTTATTGCCATTAAATTTTTTCGCGCTCTTTTAAACCTCTTTGGACCCCAGATGATAAAATTCCTCAATATTTTAGGTCCAATTAAATCGCGGCTTAATCGCAAAGGATAAATGATAATCTTTCGTAGCCCTTTACCTTTTTCAAATAAAGCACACAAACTCACAAACATGGTTTAAATGTGCACACTTTTTATTATCTTGTTTTATCGCGCTTGATTCGTTTTAAGGACAGGATTGAAGTGAAAACACCCAACCAACATGTGATAAGACAAGCACAATAATCAAACAAATTCGTACACGTGTGCAATAAAGGAAATCATGAGTCAAACATATAGGAAGTAACACTCAATTACATCTTAATGACTCCAAACATTAAAAAGCACATGGATGAATTGAACTATTGTCTCAGAACACTATCCAATAGTCACATGAAAAATGGAATGATGTTGTGACTCGGTCACCCTAAGTGTCAATCCATAAACGGTGCAAACAAAATACAAAAATCTTTTTGGATTTTCTCACAAATTTTATCAAAGATAAAATCTTTTTGTATTTTTCAAAATTTTTTCAAAAATATAAAACATACAAAAATGATACATACTAGCAATAGGCAAATAATGTCATCATGAAAAACATCCTATGCTAGTAAACAAGTCAAACCTCAATCGTTAGGTGTGGAGGGGTTTTCCAAAGGTGGTACCAACTTATGAAAAACCTCCATCAAATTTTGTGAAGTTTTGACTAAAAACTTAAATTGCACACCTAGATGTGCAAACTCTCTCATATAGTCTCCAGGAGCATGTAAAGTATCATGTTTGGGTGCATGTGTAGCAGAAACACGTGTAGTAGATAAACGTGACACATAACGCAACTTAAAACAAAATTCCCAAAGGTGTCCTCTACTTTTGCAATGGGAACAAACATATATAGGCCTAGGAACACCTTTCTCAAAAACTCTAGGACGTGTTCTCCTAATAGGAATGGGACGCCTAGGTGGGTTAAGATGAGACTCACGTGAATCTAACACTAAAGTGGGAACCGGATCAGGTGATAATTGGGAAGTAGAAGCACCGTCATGACTTATTCCTAACTTCTCACCTCTACCCTTAAGAACCATCTTTTCAACCTTCTTAGGTGCGTTCTCAAAATTAACTTTGACCTCCCTGGCATGTTCGAGATCACTCTCGAGTTGGGATACACGTGTCGTTAGACTAGACAACATGTTGGTCAAATCACACTTCTCCTTTCTTAAAACCTTCTTCTCTCTGTCCAAATCTAAGGCTCGACGACCTAAATCTCTATTATACTTCCTTGTTTTCAAGGTCTCGGTGTAAAAATCTATAAAAGCTTTTTGGAGCTCACTTTCATCTCCACTTTCACTCTCACTTTCTCCCTCACTTGAAGCGCTAAAATAATCACCATCGCATTTGTGAGCATTATTGCGGGACAAAGTGGGTGTGCTCACACGACTTGCTAAAATGGCAACAAACTTCTCACCACTAGTCTCATCACCCTCACCTTCACTACTATCACTGAGTGTGGCGGGCATGGCTATTTTCTTTCCTTTCTTTCTAAGCCACGTAGGACACTCAAAAGACTTATGCCCCTTACCCCCACATTCAAAACAAGTCACGTTCTCAAACTCCTCCTCACACTCCTCATTTGAGTCATTCTCTTTTTCCCTCTCACCGCTTTCTTTAGCCTTTCCTTTCTTTTTATTTTTCTCAAAAAATCTCTTTTTATTGGAAGAATTTTCTTTAGAAATTTTGAGAAACTTTTTGAAATTTTTCGCAAGTAAGGCCAAATCATCAAAGTCTCCCTCAGAATCGGACTCACAAACTTTTTCTTTCCTTTTCTTAAAATGAGTCTTTTAAGCAACGTCATTATCCTTAGCCTTAATGGTTTTGGGAAACATGTCAATCTCATAGGTTTGAAGATCTGCTACAAGTTCTTCCAACTTAAGTGATTTCAAATTTCCCAAAGAGTTCAAAACAGTGACTTTAGGAATAAAGCATTTTGGAAGAGATCTCAAAATATTTTTAAAGACACGCGTGTTATTAATCACCTCACCCAAATTAAAACTAGTGTTAACAATGTCCGACAAACGTGCATAAAAATCATCAAAGCATTCAGACTCAGACATGGTTATAGCCTCAAATTGGGTGGCCAAATTTTGTAATTTTAATTCTTTAACCGCGTTCCTACCCTCATATGTCAATTTCAAAGCATTCCATGCCTCTTTAGACGTGGTGCACGTCATAATTCGGCGAAACTCATCGAGAGTGACGGCTCCAGAAATATCACTCAAACCACCTGAATTAAAATTAGACATTTTAAAATCATCTTTAGTCCAGGCCGACACGGGTGTTAAAGAGGTGATATTATCAACGGTGACCGTGGGAGGATTCCATCCATTTTCGCAAAGCAACTAAACATGCTCGTCAATGGATTTTAAACTAGATTTTATGCGAGATTTCATGAACGTTCCATTAGAAAAATTGCGATTTTTCACAAAACTGATTTTTCACAAAAAATCAATATCACACAATTTTGCAAAAAATAGGAATACGCGATAAATTAGCGTAACCCGCTCCGATACCAATTTGACGACGTGAGAAGTCAAATTGTATAAAAAAAATAAACCTTTGAAAAAATCAGGATCACACGATAAATTAGCGTAACCCTCTCTGATACCAATTTGTAAAACGTATGATGCGGTGTGTGATATTGATTTAAATTAAATTGCAAGTTTCTAATTTGGCACACTTGTTTAATTAGAGTCTATTTTAAAACCAAATAAATTCAGCCCCTAAACATGAAACTACGTGTGTGCGTGTGTCAAACCATAAATAAGATATAGCATGCGACACAAAAAGATGCTGACACACAAATACTAAGGAAAAATCCCCGAAGGGCAAAAACCTTTTATTTCATTATAATAAGTAAATCGCAACTTACACGGATTACAATGAAATGCAGTGACACACAAATACCCGTAGGCGTCGGTCGGTGTCGTCATTAATGAATCACACGCAGCGAACCCACATGTACCACAATCCAATCAGAAAAGGAAGAACCACAACACTCCTCAATGGAACACAACCATAAAACTTCGTAGAGACTCCCTCAGCAATAACACTCAACCCTCGGTTGCAGAGATCTCCCCACAAAGATGAACAAAAGCAAAGTAGTGTTCTTGGGTTCCAAAAGGATTCACAAAAATATGGGAATGATGTTTGATTCAAAACATGAGTTTTTTGGGACTAAAAAATATGAAGACTTGAGCTAATAGAACTCTAAAAAACGTCTCTCCAAGTCTTAAAAAATAACTCCCCCAAAGTTGTCTTTTATAGGAAAACCAAAAGAGTTTTGAGTTGGTGGGACTTTTGTTGTGTGTTTACCCCGAACCGGTTCGCCATGTACCCCAAACCGGTTCACTATATGGCTGTAAAATTACCAAAACGCCCTTTAACTTTCCTATCTTGTCTTTCTTTCATTGTTTTGACTTCTCTAGCGTACCACTTGCATAACATCAATAAAATCGTGGAACGTGAAGTCATCGAGGCAAATGTGGGAGACTTGATGGAGATGTTGAATGCTTGATTCCTAGAATTCGGATATAAGCCATTATTTGATATCGTGAAGTGACGTGCCAAATGTAGCGGCGTACGACATACCCAAATGTAACATATCGAACTTGAGAAAAATGTTCTTAGAGATTTTAATATAGTCGCATATTATTTTTTTTAATCTTGTTAAGGACCAGTAATGTTGATTCGAGCGTGTGTTGCCCAAGTGTTGTAGTGATGTATATGCTATATAATTCAGACATTTGCTATATTGTATGGGTCTATTAACCGACAACTTATTCAGTTATTTTTGTTGTACAGTTTGTTACATGTATATATATTCAGGTTTGTAATTGTTGTTGATGGATTACTGTAATGTTTATATAACTGGAAACTTTTGGCATCCGCTATATTGTTATTTATGGATGGTTAGTTATATTTTTTGTCTGTGTGACAGTGATGATGAGAATGAGCCATATGAGATGCCTGTTTTATTTTACTAAAGGGCTGGCCACCCGTCATTTTAATAAGTGGGGTGTCACAATACCCTTAGTGGACTTTGGTTATAATAATAGTTATGAGCAGACCATTGGCACATCAAATATGAATCACGGTATGGGAGACCTTGTCAGGCTCTTATTCATTGGATGGAGGTGGAGGATAACAATACACATGCACCAGAGTTCATTTAGAACACCTCAAAGATTGTGTCACTAATTCAAGACAAGATGAGGATCGCACAGAGTAGGTGTAAGAGCTATGCGGATAAAGGGAAGAGACGCCTAGAATTTTTAGTTAGGTATTAGGTGTTGCTCAAGGTGTATCAAATTAATGGAGTGATTTAATTTGATCTAAAAGGTAAGTAGGTTCCCCGATATGTTAGGTCATTCATTATCCTTAACTTATTGTGATCATTTAGCCTATCGCCTATACTTGTTGGATCATCACCAAAAGGTACACGATGTATTCCATGTCTCTATGTTGTAGAGATTCCTTAGAGTCGGCATGGTATACCTTTTTTTTGTGGGGGGGGGGGAATTAAAATAAATTAGTAGAAGGAGAAAAAAATCCTTTCTCCGATGGCTTACAGTCTAAAGATGGAAATATTAAAATCATCAATGTAAGAACTGAAAAATCTAGTGATAGGACCCTTATAAGGCCTAGCTTTGAAAGCTAATACAATATCATAATGAATGGCTTGAATGATTGACTTGGACTGCATTGAGATTCCTTCAAAATTAGCTTTGTTCCTGGAACACCAAATCTGCCAACAAATATAGAGAGGAAGAATCTTGCAAGGAATTGATCGAGTATTTTTCCCACGACAATTAATCCACCAAGCAGTAAATTTAGATCTCAAGGAAAAATTCTGAATTCGGAGACCCATCAAATTTTCAAAATGTACCCATACCTCCTTAGCAACATCACTAGTGTGAAATAAGTGGTCAACACCTTCTTCTTGGGGAAGTAAACAACAGTGACATTTAGAAACCATAGGGATAAAGATGCGTTTAAGATTAAGATCCAGAGGAAGAGTTTTATGAAGGATACGCCATGAGAAAATAGAAACTTTAGGCATTATCATCGGGTCCCATATCATAGAGAAAGAGAATTGTAGGCAATGTTTTTCCCGGATTAGATCCCAAGCCTTCTTAAGAGAAAATTTTGAGATAACCCAATTTTGTTCACAAGAATTATGCCCATCAATATATTCCTCTACTGATTGCATTCTCTTCCAGGTGACACTAGCAAAAGAAGGAACTCCCCTGTAATTAGTATGCGCAAGTTTTTTGTATTTGAAATGCATAAAATTAGCCCATAAAGAATTATTTTTTAAAAATTGGGACCAGCTTTTGCAGGGATATGTCTGACAAATATCATTTAAATTTCTGAGGCGAAGACCACCTTCTAATTTAGGTAGAGAAATGACATCCCAAGAGACCCAGTGATATTTACGAATTTCATCCAAATGACCTCAGAAAAAATTGGAACAGATTTTCTGAAAGTCTTTAAAAATGATTTTATCAGATGAGTTGTGGAAAATACGTGGAGACCCATTGACTGAAGAACAATTTTGATAAAGATAAGACGGCCAGCTTGGTTAGTAACTGAGAAGTTCCATTCTTGAATTCGGTTCATAGCCTTAGCAGTTATACTTTGAAAAAGAATGTTTTTTTTTCTTCTAACAAAAAGCGGAGCTCCCAGATATACCAATGGAAGAGAGGACTGTCGAAAACTGGATCTGTTGAGAATCCATTTAAACTATGGCAAAGCACAATGCTGAGAAAATAGAATACAACTTTTAAAGGTATTAATCTTTTGGCCTGATTGAAGTTCATATTCAGATAGGAACTCCATGAATTTCCTGAAGGATTTAGCATTGCCATTGAGGAAAAAAATGATGTCATCTACAAATGAGAGCAACGATACAATGGGACAGCCACTAGGTATAGATAAATGATTAATAGACACTTGTATCAGAAGGTTATGAATACCTCTATTTAGGACTTCAGTTGCTATAACAAATATCGCAGGGGAGAGGGGGTCACCTTGGCGCACTCCACGACCAGATTTAAAAAAAACACAAGCTTTGCCATTAAGAATGATTGAATACCAGCAATTAAAGATAATCTGCCAAGTCATATCAATCCAACTTTCTGAAAATCCATAAGCCCGGAGTACTTTTAGAAGAAATATCCACGATATTCTATCATATGCTTTTGCCATATCCAGTTTAACCACCACATTTGAACCTCTTGATGTTTTGTTGATTTGAGAGAACAATTCTTGAGCTAGAAGGACATTATCTGAAATGGATCGCTTTTTGATAAAACCTTCTTGGGATGGAGAAATAATTTTTGGAAGCAAAGATCCAATACGATTAGCTAATATCTTTGAAATAATTTTATTACAAAAATTACAAAGACTAATGGGTCTCAAATCAGAACAAGTTTTTGGTTTTTCCACTTTATGGATAAGGACTATATTAGTGGAAGGCCAACTTCTTGGACTATCTTTGCCAACAAAAAAGGATTGAATTGCATTAACAATATCTTTAGCAATGATATTCCAACAAGTTTGGTAAAAATACCCATTAAAACTAGCCGGACCCGCAACACTATCTTTATCTATAGAAAAAATTGATTTTCTGATTTCTTCCTCATCCGGCACCCTAGAAAGCATAGGATTATCCTCAAGCATGGTATACCGATATATAGATCTGGGTGAAATAGAGCTTCTTCTTGACATGAGCTACAAGGAGAGACCATCTACTATTCTTGATTATAGGCATCAAATACTCTGTTCCAAAATCATTATATTGGTGCATTTTCAGTGGGGGAACCATAGTGAGGCAAAGTCCATGTGCGAACGGGAGAGTGATATGTGAAAGAAATATCTTCAACTCTTCTAGGTAGGCATGTATCGAATTTTGAGTATATATTTATGTTATTAAGGGGAAGAATATAATACCCGTTATTTATAAATAAATACTATTGGTTATTATTACTTATGTGCATGGTTGTTGTATGATTTATCGTGATATTTATTTCATATTAAAATTAAATTTAATTTGAAAAGTCAGACGCACTAATATCAGTTTTAACTTGATAACAAGGACAATCAAATAAGAGATGGATATATATAGAGAGAGAGTTCCAAAATAAATCTCCCGCTCTTTTTCACAAATAAAGTATTGTGCATAAAATGAAACGATAAACCCTAACCAAAATCTTGATTAAATTATGAAGAAAATTGAATCTACCATAACATCTGAAGGGAGAGCTGAATCTATAGACAATCATATGGTGGAAGGAAGGAAATTATTTGAAAATTTACTTGAGTAACAATAATCGATCATTAATTGCATCCCCACGGATGCACTTCCATTTCCAAGACAAAAAGGGATTATGTTTAGGTTAAAATTAGCAAAGCTAGTTAGGAAAATGTGATTAAAAAATGTAAGAGCATTCTAAATGGGAAGATCACAATTCCTAAAGATCAAGAGTTATGGAAGTTAGGAATTATACAAGAAAGCATTGATTAAATCTAGAAACCGATTAGGGGTTTAAAGATAACACCAATTGGGAGAAGTTTCTATGTGCTCAGATTTAATACACAAACGGGTCCTGATAAGTTTTGGGATACTGGATCTTGATCGTTGGATCTAGGGATTATGAGGATTACTTAATGGATACATGATTTGATCCATAGAAATAAAAACAACAACTTCATATGAGTGGATCAAAATAGAGAAGCTAACTCAGGAGTATTGGGAGCCACAGACTCTGTTTGAGGTTGCCAGAGGGGTTGGAGTTATAATCCTTATTGACAAACAAGCTTTGAATATATAACATAGATATTATTCTAGAATATTGGTGGATCTCGATCTATCTCCACAGAAACACTACAACATATTGATTGATATTGAATAATATTCATTCATAGTGGATATTGAGAATGAGAAAATCCTAACAAAATGTACTCAATGCTCTTCCATAGGTCATTTTTGTGACACCCCGCTTAAAATAATAACGGAAGGCCAACCTTATACTAAAATTATCAGGAATCTCAAGTGGATCATTCTCAACATCTACAGACGATACTAAAATAAACACGACTAACTACCCATTACTACAAAAAGAAGGTGCCAAAAAAAATTTAAAACATTAATAAAACAAACTATGTAACAACTAGCCAACAACATAACAACTACTAAATATGATAAATAACACACACATGCTAATATAAAATAGACTAATACAAGAGTACACTATAATGTACAAAATAAAATACCCGAATATGTTGCCGGGTTACAAACAATACAATAAACCGTGAACGAGGAAATAAAAGTGCTACATCTTCAACATTTGGGTATAAACCCCATATAGAAACTGAATTCTAATCTAGCTAAACAAAAGATAGGAATTGGCTATAAAAAAATTCTTCAACAACCCGCAACTGCTGAAGCTCCACGAATACACTGGATGAATATCAACAAAGGCGTCCTTGCGGAGGAACACCTAAAATAATACAATATATATAGGGAAAGAGAAAGTATAAACGGGTCAGAGCCCGAGGTGTGAAAACATTTTTATAGCAAGTTCATTAAAATGCATAATAATTATAAATACATTATGACATGATTAAAGTGGAGTCGCGCTCTCCATAAAATTCAACTCAACTCTCAACTAAAGCGCGCAACTAAGCGTATGCACATGATCTCCAAATAAATGCCCAAATCTATCTAGGGGAAAAGTAATCTAACTTCCTCCCAATTTTTATATTCAATTAAAATCCATCTAAATTATCTCTCAACTTCAAATATTACCACTCTTATCTGTTCGCCCACTTTCTTAACATATAAAGTATACATAAACATTCTCTTTTACTAGAAGTTCTTATATTATAGTTATTGACATAAATATATATATATATATATATATATGAGCTATTAGCATCTAGGTGCTAAGGACTAAGCTTCTCCCAATTCTCAATACTGCACTGCGTTTTGTGCGTGGGACATCTCGCAAGCAAAATCCAAATAAGGAGCCCCCCCGATACACTACTCCTAGGAAGTATTGATTATCAAGATTCATTATGCCCTCAATGCGTGACGTGTATAACCCAAATTCTACTATTCTATAAATGATTAATTAATTATTCTCAATTCTCAACAGTGCATGACATTTCGTGCGTGGGACGTCTCGCAAGCGAAATCGAAACAAGAAAATCCCTCGATACATTACTCCTTGGCACTGTCGATCATCGAGATATATACTAATATAAATATGAGCAATAAGGACTAACTTCTCCTCACTCCCAACATTGCACTGCATATCGTGTATGGGATGTCTCGCAAGCGAAATCCAAACAAGGAACTCCCCCAATACACTACTCCTTGGCAATGTTGGTCGTTGATGTCCATTATGCCCTCGATACCCAAAGTACTATATATACTCATAATAATTATCTACTCTGCAATTCCACTTTAATATATATTCATCACAATTTGTGCGGATAAAATCTCCCGAAATTAGATTCAAGCAATCTTGTTATGCCTCTTTACTCTAGAGACAAATATGATATCACATAATCATATACAATTAATATACTATTCACACAAGTATAATAATAATCATCCCAGCGAGCAATAACTCGAGGATGCAGGTTCTCAATTCTATCATCTACCAGGGAATCACTCACATATCATCCTGGGTACCAACGGTCAGAACCTCACACCGCCTCGGTAAAAACAAAATCACAACGTATGGGAAGCGGTCATAGTTCCTCCCCGAAAATGAGATGAAACATACCCACCACGTCTCACCCCTAATAAAAATCACACAATAATAAATGGACGCTATGACCTGGGGACTATTCGCGCCCTGCTCCTCAAGCCAGGGGCCTCACCCACATCACACAACTTCCCATGATAGCATAGAGGGGGTATGCTTCACTTATATATATATATATATATATATATATATATATATATATATATATATATATATATCATTCACATTAGATATACATATACCATCACATCATATAAATGTACACCATCACACAAGGTATATATATAATGCCATATAAGTATACATACTCTTATTACACTCTTAGGCGTAAATGAAATAATTTCATTTATTAGTATATTACTATTGATATACCATTCATCACTAACTCACATAACTTCCCCACTTTGTATACACTATACGATTTCTCACTTGAAGGTCACCCATCACATCTATTTTGATTAATCTCTCAATTCAATTTACGTTGAGGATATTCTCTATATCCGTATGCACATCAATCAACATTTATTACTCTTCAATTATTAACCTCGATACTAAGAGGATTTTCCACTAAATCAATACGATAACTTAAATTCGCACTCTCTCTAAATCAATCACTAAAACCCCAACATTTACATCCAATCATCTATAAATTTTGCTTTGATTATGATATAATCCCCAAACATCTTCTCACTTTCTAAGATCCTTAATCCCCTTAAATAATCACTTAATCCTCTATGATATAATAATTAGGAAGGTCCATAAATATAAACCCAAAGGAAGGGGGATAAACTTAAATTCCCAAACTTAAGCCAAAAATAGAGACTCGGTCGACCGGTGCCCTAATCGCGGTCGACCGCGCTTTTTAATTATGCCTATAAATGAAGACAATATGCTTTTCCCTTGAGGCCCGGTCGATCGGCCCCCAGGCCGCGATTGACCGGCCTTACTAGTAACCTCGACCACACTCCATTTTTACTAACTTCCAACTTCTCAAAAACTCCAAAATACATACTTACAACCAAAATTCTTCAACCCAAACATATTACTAGCATTAATACACATCAAATAACTCAACCCAACTAATTTACAACCTCAAATTCATCATTTACACATCAAATGTGAGGTTTTACCCAAAATCTAGGTTTTAACATATTTAATCCAAAAATCATAAATTTATCCACAATTCATGAAATAAAAGATGCACCAGAATTATTTAGCAAGTTTAATCACTTGCCTCAAAGTTGTAGAGTCTGATTTGCCCTTGAAATCACGGATTTTTCTGAATTCCCAAGATTTTCTTCTCTTTCTCTTCTTCCTTTCTACTTCTCTCTCTTTCTCTCTTTCTTTCTACGGTTTTCTCTTAATCTCAAATGAGATTTGTTTCTCCCGTAGGCTTTTAAGCCTTGTCTCCCAAAATACACAACTTTAAATGATAATACATACTTTAAATGACTCGATTACTTTAATTCGAGCCAAACTAAATTAAAATGTTTTGAAACCCAAATAAGACCCAAGTACAGTCATTTCGACTATCTCGACCCATCTGAAATCAATCGCACACTCAGAATCGTCATTCGAATTACTTTCTAACATCTTCAAATTTTGACCTCTGAATGCCAATTTAATTATTCTTCAATTAAATTAATATTTATTTCTCACCAAAATAAATAAATTATTGTCCCAAAAATCTCAGGGTATTACAAACTTCCCCACTTACAAGAATTTCGTCCTCGAAATTAAGCTGAGCCTAATACTCCAAAGCTCCGCTAGTCCCTACTACACTTATCCTCACTAAAAATATACCCAATCCTCCCACTTCTCACGATGAATTATTTTAATATTTTATAAAACCAATTATAACTACTAGGATGCCCATACACCCTTTATTCGAGCTCTACTCGTATAAACATAATTAGGCTTCACTTGCCTCCAATAGTACAATAACTAGAAATATATTAAATTATACTAACATACTAATAATATAACAATTTTGAAAGGTCCAAAGATTTAACTCCTCTAAATTCCTGACATTCGCTTCTTTCATGCGGGGGAGGTCTCGCAAGCGAAATCCAAACAAGGAACCCTCCCAATACACTGATATATAGTGACGTCGGGGATTGAGAGTTTGTTAGATCGGGACTAGAGTTTAAAAAAATATTTTTGTGAAAAATCATTTTTGATATGGCCCAAAGTCCTATAAATTTTTTATTTTGAAAGCAGTTTATTTTAAAAACAGTTTATGTCTTTCGACATTCAAATAAAAATACCTTATGCCCAAGACACAAGGTGCTAATAATTATTATACTCTTACTGACATATAGTTCTCAAAACTATCATAATTATGGGCTAAATCCCTCGCTCAACAATAATCCACTAAATTCTGAATCATTTCAGTAACAATAATCTCTTACCTCATAATAAAATATTGCCATTCACTAGGCTCTTCCATAGCTGGAATATAACAAATACATAAGTCTAACACGACTATAAAACAAATAGCTTTATTATTACTACTCAACAAGTTTCAACAATTACTACGTTCAAAACAAAATCATGGCTCTCTACTAGCATAACATAAGATAATCTATTCTGCCAAAAGATAATCATATTAGAGACTTACTTGCTCAATACTCCCTTTCGGTCATTCCATACATAATAAGGTTATAACACTAACCACTTATCTCAATCTTACATATGATACTCCCAAAGCCTCATAAAGCACAATCCTAATCACAAAGGAAAGATAATATACGTCATACATCTCTAGTCTAACTGTATCTCTTCATCGATGGGTTCCCACTCAAAGTCCCTCGGCCTAAAATGACCTCGAATCTGCTGTAGGGGCTTCACATCCAAAACTTCCTCAAAATTTGATCCTCTACCTCTTTCAGGACAACCTCTCTTCCTATGGCCTAATTCTTTACAAAAGAAACATCTACCCGTAAATCCTCTCTGCTCATCCTGAGGAACAAAATGCTGTTGCGACCATCGATAATTCTTTTCATACCCTTTTGCTTTACTAGCATACTTCTCTCCAAACTTACTAGGTGAACCCGAATCTCCAAAGTTCTTAACCCCTTGTGAACGAAGACGATATTCCTGACACTATAACAGTGCCGCATTCACTACCTCGGGGAAAGTCACTAACGCTGGGTTCCCTAAAAAATGCTGCCTAATTCGCCAATCTAAACCTCCAACGAACCTCACTATCTTCTTTTCCTACGTATTTACCTCATCGGGCATTAAATTCTCCAATCGAGTAAATTCCTCTTCGTACTCGGCCACTGTTCGATCACCTTGAAACATATCCAACAATTTCCTCTACATCTCTTTTTGGAGCGCGGAAGGAAAATACTTTCGGTCAAAGAGTTCCCAAAAATATGATATGGGCAATGTATCTCTTCGTTCTGATGTGGTGACTGACTCCCACTAATGGAGAGTTGCTCCCGTTAACTTAAAGGTGGCGAGAAATTACTTCTACACCTCACGACATTCAACCATACGAATGTGCCTCTGTATACTATTCTTCTAATGACTTGCAGCCATCGCATCAACTCCCCCTGAAAACTTTGGAGGATGCCCCTTCCTAAAATCTTCCCGTACTCTTTCCAACAAGGACGACCCTGGATGGTCTTGGGCCGCAGGTTGATGTGCCATCGTAGAAATCGCAGCATTTACTAATTGTGACACAATATTGGCAGTTTTGGTTATGCTCATAGTCCCTTGATGCATTTGGGATTCCATATTCTCATCCCCTCTATTTGCCCTACCTGCACGACCTCTCTTCGGTGGCATCTGAAACAAGAACAAGTGTATCAGAACGCCTTTCAAATGATTTCACATCGTAGAAGAAAATATAGATGTGTAAATGCAACAGTCCTAATAATAAGGCTCTATATCAAGAACGCTTTCGAAAGATCACAGGAAACCCACACGGATCCTAAAAACATTAGAATCTGATGCTCTGATACCACCTGTGGCACCCCGCTTAAAATAATAACGGTTGGCCAGCCCTATACTAAAATAATCAGGAATCTCAAGTGGATCATTCTTAGCATTTAAAGACGATACTAAAATAAACACAGCTAACTACCCATTACTACAAAAAGAGGGTGCCAAAAAAAATTTAAAACATTAATAAAACAAACTATGTAACAACTAACCAACAACATAACAACTACTAAATATGATAAAGAACACACACATGCTAATATAAAAGAGACTAATACAAGAGTACACTATAATGTACAAAATAATATACCCAAATATGATGTCGGGTTACAGACAATACAATAAACTGTGAACGGGGAAATAAAAGTGCTACATCTACAACATTTGGGTATAAACCCGATATACAAACTGAATCATAATTTAGATATACAAAATATAGGAATCGGCTATAACAAAATTCTGCAACAACCCGCAACAGCTGCAGTTCCATGAATACACTGGATGAATATCAACAAAGGCGTCCATGAGGAGGAACACCTAAAATAATACAATATATATATATAGGGAAAGAGAAAGTATAAACGGGTCAGAGCCCGAGGTGTGAAAACAATTTTATAGTAAGTGCATTAAAATGCATAATAATTATAAATGCATTATGACATGATTAAAGTGGAGTCGCGCTCTCCATAAAATTCAACTCAACTCTCAACTAAAGCGCGCAACTAAGCGTATGCACATGATCTCCAAATAAATGCCCAAATCTATCTAGGGGAAAAGTAATCTAACTTGCTCCAAATTTTTATATTCAATTAAAATCCATCTAAATTATCTCTCAACTTCAAATATTACCACTCTCATCTATTCGCCCACTTTCTAAACATATAAAGTATACATAAACATTCTCTTTCACTAGAAGTTCTCATATTCTAGTTATTGACATATATATATATATATATATATATATATATATATATATATATATATAAGTTAATAGCATCTAGGCGTTAAGGACTAAACTTCTCCCAATTCTCAATACTGCACGGCGTTTTGTGCGTGGGACATCTCGCAAGCAAAATCCAAATAAGGAGCCCCCCCGATACACTACTCCTTGGAAGTATTGTTTATCAAGATTCATTATGCCCTCAATGCATGACGCGTATAACCCAAATTCTCTTATTCTATAAATGATTAATTAATTATTCTCAATTCTCAACAGCGCACGACATTTCGTGTGTGGGACGTCTCGCAAGCGAAATCCAAATAAGGAACCCTCACTATGGGTACCCGAAAATTAGAACTATGGGCCTGGACGAGTAGCCCAGTCCTGGCGGCCCAAAGTCCAGACCCCTCATCTTTTATAATTGATCCGATCTCCCCCACGATCCCATGAAGGGAAGTTATAGGGGAAATGGAAAACGTGGAGGAACCCATCACCTCCACTCATCTACATGTACATGTATATATTAAACCCTAGGTCCGGGGCAAAAGGACAAGTTGTATTCTCTGTAATCACTCTCCGGAGTATATAGAAATAATATCGACTGCACCACCGTGGACGTAGGCACATCTTGGCTGAACCACGTACATCCTTTGTTGTGTGATTAGCATCCTGTATTCCTTGTTCTTTTATTGATAATATTTCTCTCATATTTACTTGTGTTGCATAATAATTGCATCTATAATTGGCGCCATCTGTGGGAAGCGTTCATCTTTCCCTGAGAAGAGCCCACGTCAAGAAAGGAGTTTAAGATGTCTGGTCACATCAGCAATGCTCCCCAAGCAGGAGATATCCAAGAGCCACCTGCTCCTCGTAGGATTAGGTCTGAAGTCCGACGTTTAAATCAGAGAGCTCGCCTGGAAAGACCAGCCTCAGAAGAAAGTCAGGGACCAGCGAGGTCTATGCAGATATCTAGGTTGATTGACGCGTACGAGGCAAGGCTCCACGAGCAGAGGGAGTCTTCTCGCAGATATGAGTCTGAGAATGCTCGCTTGAAAAGAAGACGGGAAAGACTGGAGAGGGAGCTTCGTCCTGATAACAGGAGACACCCATATCGCACTCCTAGCCCTCAGGTGAGCAAATCTCGCAGCCGAGGAAGGAGCCCTAGGCGAGAATCTCAAAGGGACGAAAGAGGCGAGTTAGACGACGACCTCCGCGAACAGATGCGAAGAGCTCGCCACTACCAGAGCCCTGCTTGTAGCAACGAGCACATAAGAAACATGGTTCGCAGGGAGATGGACCAGCATCCAGCTCACCATGGAACAAGATCAATTAGAGAGCTGGCGAGGCGAGCTCTCAAAACCCAGATGAAGTCACCTTTCACAAGAGAAATCGAAGAGGAGGATGCTCCCAAGAAATTTTTCATTCCAAGGTTTAAGATTTACGACGGAAAGACTGATCCCATCGATCACGTCAGGCAATACCGACAGGCCATGACCCTCTGGAGTCATCGAGATGCCCTGATGTGCCGTATTTTCCCCTCGAGCCTTCATGATGTAGCACAAAAGTGGTTCGAAAGGCTCCCCCACCGATCGATCAAAAATTTCAAATCCCTAGCCGAACTTTTTACTGCCCGATTCATCACCAGTAGCTCCTTTCCCAAAAGGATGGATGCCTACTAACAATGAAGAAAACGCCTCAGGTGACCCTTCGAGAATACGCGAAGAGGTACTGGGAGTTATTCAATGAGATCGAGGACTGTGCGGAGGAAGTGGCAGTGGCCTCCTTCAAAATTGGGCTCCCTAGTTCTTCCCTCCTCCACCAATCCCTGATGAAGAAGGAAGCTATGACTATTGACGACCTAATGGCCCGAATCGAGAAATATGCAAAGGTGGAAGATGTCACCCGCTTTAATACAGGAGAAAACGGTCGAGCTAAGCTCACTACCAAGGTATGTGAGAAAACTGAGAACCAGAGGAAAGGAGGAAAGAACGGAGGTAAAAATGGCTCCAAGAACGGAGGGAACCAAGACGCGTCGAAAGCATTCCAGGCAGTCAACATCGTCTTCAAAGAACCAATTTACAAGGTTCTCGCAAAGATCAAGGATGAGCCATTCATCAAGTGGCCCAGGAAGATGGGGGGAGATCCCTCGAAGAGGAACAATGCGTTAAGATGCGATTTTCACAAAGAGGGAGGGCATAAGACCGAGCACTGCAAAGCTCTTAAGTCTCACCTCGAAGAGTTGGCCCAGTCCGGGCATTTGAACGACTTTGTGGAAAAAAGGGCAGAGAAAGTGATTGCCAACAGAGAGATGAGACCCGATAATGTGCTAGAGGATGATGCTGGACACGAGTTCGCCGTAATTCACGGAGTATCTGATGTCAAGCAGATACAAGGGAACTCAACTCGAATGGAGATGAAAAAACTTACAGCGGTAATGAAGGCTTTTCAAATTGATCCAACAAAGTCACAGTCAGGAAAGCGTCGACGAGCAGAGGACGTCAACTATAACAAGCATATTGTTTTCACGGATGAAGATTTGATGGGAGTAAGGACCCCACGTCATGATGCCCGGGTCATTACACTCAGGATAGCCAACTTTGACATCGACAAGCTCCTCGTCGATTAAGGAAGCTCATCCGAAGTAATGTACCTCGACCTGTTCAGGAAATTGAAGTTGAGCGTCACCGACCTAAAGGAAGCTACTGTTCCTTTGGTCGGCTTCGCTGGAAAAATAACCATGCCCCTAGGCAAGATAGTGCTGCCAGTTCGTGCTGGGAACGTCTCCAAGATGATTGAGTTTTTGGTAGTTGACATCGAATCACCGTACCAGGCCATCCTCGGCAGACGATGGCTTCATGCAATGAAGGCGGTCTCCTCGACCTACCAGCAGAAGCTCAAGTATGTAACCGAGCGAGGAGTAATGGAGATCCACGGTGACCAAGCAATGGCGAGGAAGTGCTTCATAGCAGCCATCCGGCCAAAGCCAAAGAAGAAGGCTGGTCAACCCAGCGAGAAGGTTGAAGAGGGTGTGATACCTTCTAAATAGCAACTAAAGTATGGAAGACCAGGAGTAGAGGAGACCAGGCTCCTCCCCTCCGAGCGCGTCATCGAGGACCTGGTAGAAGTTATAGCCGAAGTTGGTCACAGTAGCAGAGTCTTCTTGATTGGAGCATCTTTCATCGACCAAGAACAGAAGGAGTTGACGACCTTGCTGAGACACAACGTAGATATTTTCGTATGGGAACCATACGAGCTACCTGGTATTGATCCTGATATGGTCTGTCATTAGATGCACGTCGACCCCATATTCAAGCCAGTCACGCAGAAGGCACGAAGAACTGCACCCGAGAAGGCTAAAGCGGTCGAAAAGGAGGTCAAAAAACTGCTAGATGTAGGATCCATATGAGAAGTATAATTCCCCAAGTGGTTGTCCAACCCAGTAGTAGTTTCGAAGAACAATGGGAAGTGGAGAGTTTTCATCGACTTCACTGACCTCAACAAAGCATGCCCTAAAGATAGTTTCCCCCTCCCAAAGATAGACCAACTAGTAGATGCCACTGCAGCTCACGAGCGAATGAGTTTCCTGGATGCATACTCAGGATATCACCATATTCCCTTGTATGCCCCAGACCAGGACAAAACGGCGTTCATCATGAAAGTTGGGTTGTATTGCTACAAGGTCATGCCATTTGGGCTCAAGAATGCGGGGGCAACCTATCAGCGGCTGGTCACAAAAATATTCAAGGATCAAATGGGAGACACAATGGAGGTCTACGTCGATGACATGCTCGTTAAGAGCAAGAAGAAGGAAAATCACCTCTCAGACCTGTCGAAGACCTTCGAAATCCTCAGGAAGTATCGAATGAAGCTTAATACGAACAAGTGTTCCTTCGGTGTCCAGTCAGGAATTTTTTTTGGATACTTGGTCAGTAAGAGAGGCATAGAAGCTAATCCGGACCAGATCGATGCAATCAACAGGGTACAACCCCCTCAAACAGTCTGGGACGTGCAGAACCTCACTGGAATGTTGGCTGCCTTAAATCGTTTCATTTCCAAATCCTCCGATAAGTGTAAGCTGATACGACACAAATATTGCATATTTCACCCGTTAACCTACGCGTTATTAGCCCCCTCGGGTATCTTAATCCCTATATTTATGCTCGTTAACCGGACAACCTCGGATTTCTATGTTAACATGTTTTGCAGGGGTTAATTGAGCTTTTGTAGGTATTTGGATGCTTAGTATGAAGTTCGGATGCATTCCGGTGAAGTTCCGTACACAATTGCACGCGCAAGGGCATTTTAGTCTTTTCACAGCTTGGGTACCTGGCCCAACATCTCACAGAAGTTGTATCCCTCCTCGCTAGATTCGCATGGCCGCGGACGGTGCGCGATTCCGATTCATAACGAAGAAGTTACGGCGGTTTCAACGGAAGAAATACAAAAAAGCAAAAGAGGAGAAGGGAGAAGAGGAAGAGAAGGAATGCAGTGAGCTGCTGCAATCTGCCCTGCTTGATCGATCGATCGACGATTATGGTCGATCGATCGACCATTCAGGATTGCCGAATTTTTTCCTAGGTCGATCGATCGACCAAAGGGGTCGATCGATCGATGCTCTGTTTTCTGCAGATATGTTGCCTTCTTTTCTTTCTTCTTTATTTTTATTCCAACTTACTATATAAGCCAATTTTGTTGTAATAAGAATATATATCAGTAGTGAACGATTTTAGGTTAGAATAGATAGGGTTTTGAGGGTTTTGGATGGTTCTTCTTTATTTCTCTTTGGATTGACAATCTAATTGGTTTGTATGTTGACTTTTCATTACCCTCTCCATTAATATAGCTTGTTTTCCATTAATTCTTGCTTTCTAGATAATTTACATGCTTTCATAATTAGGTTTACATTCTTTATTTATTGCTTTTATAGTTTAATTAGTTTATTCATGCTTAGCCCTTAGATAAATAGGGTCGGGATTGCGTTTCCGCCATTTACGGGTTTGGACCTCGAAAATTAGGTTTTGTGTAAAATTGCGTTTAATTGAAACCGCGCATATCAAAGTTGGATTGCTAAGCGTTTATCTTTCTTTGTCACGCAACGTTAGAGTTTATAGCGACAATTCGAATTTAATCCGCGTGTGACCATTTTCAGTTAAATGTTTTATCTCGCAACTTTGGGTTAAATTCCTTCTTGTGTGATGTTTATGCTTAATTGTAAATGCTCGATTAAATTGCTTTCGAGCCGAAATCTTGATTATTAGTTGTTTCGATCCATTTGGTTCGATGCGATCCCAATCCTCGCTTTCCTTTATTTTAGCATTAACTTCTCTTTTCTTTTGTCACCATAACCACACATCACCTTTTCTTATTTCTTTTACACCCTTTTATTTTCAGAAGTTTTAAAACAATTAAAGTCTAAAATTTAATCACTCCCTGTGGATTTCTTACGATACCCGACTTACCGCTTTACTTGCCTCGCAAGTGTAGTAGTAGCTTAGGTTTTTGTATTGAGTAGGCGAAATGAAAACAACGATTAGCGTACCTACGCGACGCTACTTTTCGCACCCGATCAAAATGGCGCCGATGCCGGGGTGTGTGTTTTAGATTGTAATTGTTTTATTATTTCGTAGTATTTTTCCTTTTGTATTTGTATTCTTTTTTTTAACCTTTTTTGCAGGATAGCATATTTGAGCGCTAAGAAATTTTGATTCGCGGTTGCTCACTTTCTTGCTCGGATTCTCCATCTATAAACAACGAGGTAATCATGTCCTACTATTATAGTTATTACAGTCATTCTAATGATTTGTACTTTGGGGATAGTTTTCAAGTTTTTCATTTTCAAGATTTTCTTGAAAATGAAAGACTTGAAAACATTTATCGCAATGAAAATCGTTATTGGGAGTTTGAGTTAGATTCATATTTTGAAACCAATGACGATTTTTATTCCGATGATTTAGAAGATGAGATTTTATCAAATGAGGAGTCCGAAGCTCTTGAGCCGAGGAAGCCTACTTTGGAAGAAACTTTTCTTCTTTACTCCCAAGGTTTGGAAAGCCTAAATGGTGCTGGAATGAGACTTGGAGCACTTTGCGATGATATGAATTCTTTTTCACAAAATAATGAGGAGGTGGAAAGTTGTGTTTCACCTCAATTTTTCAAAGAATTTCTCATCGAATGTGAATCTCTCTCCCCCGAAATTCAATCTCCTTCCGACAATATGTTGACGGAGATTGAATTTATTTCATTACCATATACGTTTTCCATCATTGAACCATTAGAATTACCAGTTGATTCCTATGAGTCGGTAGAAACTTTTAAAACTTTTACACTTTTTGCCGATGAGGACTCTTTACATGACTTGTTTTCTATGGATGTTATCCCCACGTGTGCACCATCTCCCATTCCATTTGAAAAATATTTTGGAGATGAGTCAACTTTTCTTGGACCTCAAGTGTACCTTTCCCCCTTATTATCCAAATCCCCCATCGTCCGCCCAAAATTTCAAATTGGCGATGGTTCACTTTTTTCACCACCCACATGCCTTCCGTTTTTCAAACGGAATTCTTATTTTCCGGGAGGCATGTTCGCTTTGGAGGGTCCACCGTTGATCTTTCAAAGTCAAATCCTTTTTTGGGTGGACCCTCATTTATTTAGACTTCTAGTGTATAGTTAGTGTGAAGCCTAAATAGTAGGTTGTAAATAGTTAGCTTTTTAATTTTCTTTCTTTCCTTTTTTTTCTTTCCTTTTTAATTTAGTCTAGTGTAATTAGTTAACTTTTTGTTATTTGTTTTTGCTATGCTCGGTACCAACTTGTTTTGTAGATTCCTTTGGACTCGCGCTTATGGAGATCACTCCAATTTTGGGTAATATCGTTCTTTTCCTCTCTTTGTGTTGTGTTCTTAATGCGCATTGAGGACAATGCAACATGTAAGTTAGGGGGTGTAGGATATTCTATCCATTTCATGTGTAGTCCATGGATTTGCTCACATTTAGTTACTGAGTATGCCTTTTTGTGAAAAATTTGAAAAATTTCAAAAATATTTTCTTTCTTTTTTCTCCTTTGTTGGTTATTTTGCCTTGTTTCCGATGATAAATTTCAATAATTGTCCGATCCAATAGACAACTCAATGATGCATGTTCTCGATTTTAGAAGTTATTAGACTTTAATCCTTAAATCATTGATATTGTGAATAACTTCATGAATTAAACTTTATCCCATGAGCATATGCACTTTCCTTGTTATATTGATTTGGTTTAAGATTTTTATAACTCGGTAATCTTTTGTTGCATTGTATATACTTACACCGAGTAAGATTTGTACCTTTCATCGTTTGTGAGTGTATACACTATTCTTTTCTCATTGAAAACGTTGAATTCGTTGGTAATCTCTCTATTCTTTCATTTGATCGTTCATTAATTGAGTTCATGCTTGAAATGTGTTACTTGATCATGATTTTCATATATTATTTTGACTCGAGAATTGCGTAAACTTTGTGAAATGATCATAGGCCATCTTTGTTATATCACCCATATTATCCTTGACCTCACCATATATGTTTCCCTAGTCAACCCCTTTGAGCCTAAATACTAGCCTTTCGTTTCATTACCCAAAATCCCATAACCAACTCCAAATTGGAGTTTTAAACCATACATACACCTTACATACCTTTGCTTGGAATGTTACTTGGGATTGAATGTTGTTGTTGTATTGCGGTTGCAATTTTAGGCATATGAGAGTTTGATAAGCAAAGAAAAGAAAGTAGTGAAAAAGTGAAGAAAAAGAGAAAGCAAAAAAGCAAAAAAAAACAAAAGAAAAAAAAATGAGAAAAAGAAGAAAAGAAAAGAAAGAGAAAGTTGTATATGTTGTGTATAGTGTTCAATAAGCTTTGATTACTCTCCCCGATGATATATCTAATGCCGTTTTGGAACTTGTTTTTCCAATTTTGTTATTGCACGCATTCTTCCCATTATCCCGAGTTTTCATCTCCGAACACTTTGAATCCGTACATATACCTTTCATTTCGTACCTTAACCCCAAACCTACATTATAACCCTATTAAAGTCCTATGTGATCTTAGGGTGCATTTAATTTAAAAGTCATAATAGTTTTGATAATCTGTGAAAATGCATTTCGCCTCTTTTGATGAGTGGTATCTTTCATTGAGATTACAATTTTTCATTTCCTATATAGCGTTACTCATTTGTGACATGTGCACGGCCTAGTTTCCATTTACATTTACTCTTTAGCCCGCATGTCCCGTGTGTTACCTCCCTATTTTGAGTGAATTCGCTTGATGAGCGTAATGCCCGTGAGGATTGAATATGCATGCCTTTATGTTTATCCGGTTTATTTAAGTTTTTACCAAATCATATTGTGCATGTGCTCTCCCCCTCCCACTTTTAAAGTTTCAATTCTATGAGGTGCATTCAACTTGTTAATAAAAACGGACTTTTGCTTGAATTCGTTCAATATGCTAATAACATGTTTGAAATCTTTTTCGTTGTTGTTGAGTTTGTCGCATGTTGGGTTGGGCATATTTTGAGGAAACTATGTGATGTTTGTGGGTATCATCCCTGAAAACCCTCACGAGATGACACTCGTGCACTAGGGTGACCTAGGGGTTTAACGGCTTATTACATACGCTAAATGCAATCGAATCGCCCGCTAAAGTGGCCTTTTGCTTTTATACCATACTTTTGTCTTTCTCCTGCTTTTGATTTTCTTGTAGTTCTTGTTATTTAGTATTTCATTGCTAGGGACTAGCAATGTGTAAGTTAGGGGGTGTGATAGGACGCAAATATTGCGTATTTCACCCGTTAACCTACGCGTTATTAGCCCCCTCGGGTATCTTAATCCCTATATTTATGCTCGTTAACCAGACAAGCTCAGATTTCTATGTTAACATGTTTTGCAGGGGTTAATTGAGCTTTTGTAGGTATTTGGATGCTTAGTATGAAGTTCGGATGCATTCCGGTGAAGTTCCGTACACAATCGTACGCGCAAGGGCATTTTAGTTTTTTCACAGCTTGGGTACCTGGCCCGACATCTCACGGAAGTTGTATCCCTCCTCGCTAGCTTCGCGTGGCCATGGACGGTGCGCGATTCCGATTCATAACGAAGAAGTTACGGCGATTTCAGCGGAGGAAATACAAAAAAGCAAAAGAGGAGAAGGGAGAAGAGGAAGAGAAAGAATGCAGTGATCTGCTGAAATCTGCCCTGCTTGATCGATCGATCGACGCTTATGGTCGATCGATCGACCGTTCAGGATTGCCGAATTTTTACCTAGGTCGATCGATCGACCAAAGGGGTCGATCGATCGATGCTTTGTTTTCTACAGATATTTTGCCTTCTTTTCTTTCTTCTTTATTTTTATTCCAACTTACTATATAAGCCAATTTTGTTGTAATAAGAATATATATCAGTAGTGAACAATTTTAGGTTAGAATAGTTAGGGTTTTGAGGGTTTGGGATGGTTCTTCTTCATTTCTCTTTGGATTGACAATCTAATTGGTTTGTATGTTGACTTTTCATTACCCTCTCCATTAATATAGCTTGTTTTCCATTAATTCTTGCTTTCTAGATAATTTACATGCTTTCATAATTAGGTTTACATTCTTTATTTATTGCTTTTATAGTTTAATTAGTTTATTCATGCTTAGCCCTTAGATAAATAGGGTCGGGATTGCGTTTCCGCCATTTACGGGTTTGGACCTCGAAAATTAGGTTTTGTGTAAAATTGTGTTTAATTGAAACCGCGCATATCAAAGTTGGATTGCTAAGCGTTTATCTTTCTTTGTCACGCAACGTTAGAGTTTATAGCGACAATTCGAATTTAATCCGCGTGTGACCATTTTCAGTTAAATGTTTTATCTCGCAACTTTGGGTTAAATTCCTTCTTGTGTGATGTTTATGCTTAATTGTAAATGCTCGATTAAATTGCTTTCGAGCCGAAATCTTGATTATTAGTTGTTTCAATCTGTTTGGTTTGATGCGATCCCGATCCTCGCTTTCCTTTATTTTAGCATTAACTTCTCTTTTCTTTTGTCACCATAACCACACATTACCTTTTCTTATTTCTTTTACACCCTTTTATTTTCAGAAGTTTTAAAATAATTAAAGTCTAAAATTTAATCACTCCCTGTGGATTTCTTACGATACCCGACTTACCGCTTTACTTGCCTCGCAAGTGTAGTAGTAGCTTAGGTTTTTGTATTGAGTAGGCGAAATGAAAACAACGATTAGCGTACCTACGCGATGCTACTTTTCGCACCCAATCACAAGCCCTTTTTCCAGCTTCTAAAAGGGAGTAAACCAATAGAATGGAGCCCGGACTGCTCGCGAGCTTTGTACGAGCTCAAGTCCTACTTAAGCTCTCCACCGCTGCTTGTCATACCACAGCAAACGGA
Source organism: Sambucus nigra (assembly GCA_949130495.1). Classification (NCBI taxonomy): domain Eukaryota; kingdom Viridiplantae; phylum Streptophyta; class Magnoliopsida; order Dipsacales; family Adoxaceae; genus Sambucus; species Sambucus nigra. Next base: position 605,151,600 of record OX422215.1, on the reverse strand, counting down.
TTCTTTGCACCTGTACTTCTCGGTATCGAATCACACTGTCAGCTCGGCATTAATATGCGAGGTCACAGGAATCCAACACCCCATTTACTATACGAACAAGACGTTATTAGACGCCGAGCAAAGGTACCTGCCATTGGAGAAGATCTCCTTTGCACTGGTAATAGCCTCGAGGAAACTGAAGCATTATTTCGAAGCTCATACTATCATCGTCCTTACATCGTACCCCCTTAAGGCGGTCCTAAGGAAAGCAGATTTATCGGGAAGATTGTCTAAGTGGTCAGTCGAGCTCGGCCAGTTCAACATCCAATTTTAACCAAGGACCGCTATCAAGGGTCAGATCCTCGCTGATTTCATAGCCGAATTCACTGGCGAAGAACTCCCCGACCGAACTCAACCAACAAAGCAAAAGGAGAACCCAGCAACAGTGGAAACCTAGAAACTATTCGTTGATGGAGCCTCCATCTCAAAGGGGGCAGGCGTAGGCATTGTTCTCATCACCCCAGAAAACACCATCCTTGAGCAAGGAATCAGGCTTGGATTTGCAGCCTCCAACAACGAAGCAGAGTACGAAGCCCTAATAACCGGTCTCCAAAAGGCACAAACTCTGGGAGCAAAACGTTTACAGGTGTTCGGCGATTCTCAACTAGTCTCCAATTAGATAAATGGAGATTACAACACGAAGGATGAAAGAATGGCATCCTACCTCGCCCTGGCGAAAAAACTAATGACGAGCTTTGAGGAGATCAACATCTAGCAGCTTCCCAGAGGGCAAAATAACCATGCCGACGCCTTAGCAGCCCTAAGATCGGCAGTTGATTCTAGCCTTAAAAGGGTCATTCCCATCGATTTCCTCATTTGTCCAAGCATTAACCACAACAGCAAGCTGCCAAACGTGGAACAAATACTCCAGGTGGGATCAGCCCCTAGCTAGATGGACCCCTTAAGAGACTATTTAAAGGAGGGCATGCTCCCAGAGGACAAGAAAACCGTCCACCAGATAAGAGTCAAAGTTTCTCACTTTCACTTATCCACAGGAGGAAACTTGTATAAGAAGTCCTTCTCCGGTCCCTACCTTAGATGCGTCCACCCAGGTGATGTCGAGAAAGTGCTGCGCGAGCTTCAAGAAGGAATTTGTGGAAGTCATGCTGGAGGAATATCTATAGCCTTTCGAGCAATGAAGGAAGGCTATTGGTGGCCATATATGCAAAAGGACTCCGCAGTATATGTCCGTAAATGCCCGAAATGCTAGCTTCACGCTCCAATGGTCCACCAACCCGCTAGCGACCTAAAATCCCTGACCAGCCCATGGCCCTTCCCCCAATGGGGGATGGACATCGTGGGACCACTACCCACTACTGCCGGCAATCGCAAATACCTGTTGGTTGCAACTGACTACTTCACCAAATGGATCGGGGCAGAACCATTGGCAAACATCCGAGACGCTGATATGATAAGGTTCATATGGAGGATTATAATCACTCGATTCAGAATCCCCAGAACCATCATCACTGATAATGGGACACAATTCGAGAGTGGCCCCTTTCAGGACTTCTGTAATGAACACGGGATCAGGAACAACTTTAGTTCGGTGGACTACCCTCAGAGCAATGGGCAAGCCGAAGCTTCCAACAAAACTGTGATCGATGGATTGAAAAAGCGACTAGAGCGAGCCAAAGGCGCATGGTAAATCGAGCTACCCCATGTCCTATGGGCATATCGAACAACTCCTCGGCGAGCAACAGGAGAAACCCCATTTTTGCTAACATATGGCATAGAAGCAGTTATTCCACTAGAAGCGGGTTTGCCAACAATGAGATTCGACCATGTCGACCAAGGCCAGAATGATGGGGCGTTGCTCACTGAACTCGACCTCGCCGATGAGCGTAGAGAACTTGCCCTAGTGAAGCTTGCGAGCTATCCGCAACAGCTCGCAAAGCATTACCACAAAAGGGTTAACCCGAGAGGATTCCAAGTTGGGGACTATGCTCTAAGGAAAGTCCTGGGAACACAGTAAGGTCATCAGACGGCAAGCTAGGCCCAAACTGGGAAGGACCCTTTAAAGTAACTAAAGACGACCTTCAAGGTGCCTATCATTTGGAAACGATGGAGGGCAGAGAGATACCACGAGCATGGAACGCAGCTAATCTCAAGAAATTCTATTTTTAGATTCTCAGGGAATTATATTGTTGAATCTTTTTCTTGTATTTGTTATGTGAAAGGAACAGTTCATTCCCCTTATTACTAATGAAATCAGTAGCTGCATTTTATCACACATCTTTTCCAAATCACATGCACGATGGTCGATATAGCAGGGGAATACCCCTCCTCAGGTCATCGTCATGAAACACGAGAGACCTCTTAGCATTGCCCCTGGCAATATATAAAGCCCTACAGAGGATTCTTAGGCAATGTGACCAGATTTTATAGTGGCCATCAAACCTACTGTGGTTGAGCGAAATCCAGATCGGATGAAGACATCCAATACCAGGTGTGTCCTCGCCAATTGCCCTACTTAGGCCTAAGGGAGTGTGACGACACGACCTAAAAGGTAAAATGGGGCATATGGTATTTTGGCTTTATACTGGACTGGGGGGACACTTGCATGACAAAACAAAAAGGATTATGAAGCAGTAAGAATATAAAAAGGTTAGATGAACACGTTTAGTCGGCAAAATTTCCCAAAACACGAACTTTTCATTAATCTCTTATATTTACAAACAATGATAATACATGTTTAATCGGCGAACTTCACCCAAAGCATTTACATTATCAAAAAAGACAAAAGAATAACAACTTGTTATATTTACAACAATGATAATACATGTTTAGTCGACGAAGTTCGACCAAAGCATTTACATTATCAAAAAAGACAAAAGAATAACAACTTGCAAAAATTCAAGAAGGTGGAACCCTCCGAACAAGATAATCTGCCACCCTAGCTCTTCGTCCGTCATCAGGAGCGGGGACCAGCTCTTCCACAACCTCATCTGCGTCCAACTCTAATAGTTGCCGAGGAATAGCATCAATGGGGATCCATCGATCATCCCTCCTGAATGGGTTGGGCATCAGAGTGGAAGAGGACATCTCATGACGATACCATAACACCGAGTTCCTTGGGACCTGAAGCTCTTTCAAGGCGCTCAACCACCCTCTAATGAAAGAAAGTTCCTCGAACTCGGATAGTCTTGTGGGAGCATCTAGACAGCTAGACCTGTCAACGGGTCGGTTTGGGTCGTGTACAGGTTACGGGTTACGGGTTACGGGTTACGGGTCAAAACACCCTAACCCAAACACGACCCGTTAAGCCTAACGGGTCTAATAACAATACCCAAACACGACCCGTTAATATTAACGGGTACACGACCCAAACCGTTAACACCCGTTAATATTAACGAATCATTTTGGGTCGAAATGGGTAACGGGTTGGGTGACCCTATAATACCCGTTAGTCTTCAATACTTTAAAAATAATGGGTTTTAATTGTAATTTTTATTGGGTATAGATTGGGTGACCCTATAGCACCCATTAGTCTTTAAAGATTTAGAAATAATGGGTTTTAATGGTTATTGTTATTGGGTACGGATTGGGTGACCCTATAGTACCCGTTAGTGTTAACGGGTGTTAACGGGTAGAAACGGGTTAAAACGGGTACAGGTAAATTTCCAAACCCGAACCGTTAGTGTTAACAGGTCTACCGTGTCAACCCGTTAATAACCCAAACCCAATAAGGGTAAACCCATTAACTTATAATTTCGTGTCGGGTCGTGTCGTGTTAATGGGTTATCGTGTATTTTGACAGGTCTATAGCCAGCCTTGATCATAACCGTTAGCCCACGCTTGTCGAGGACCCTTCTTGAATAAGTGTCGCAATCGGGTAACGTCTCTTTAAAGCCCAACAACAGTTATATATGCTCACCGGACATCATCACGGAGCTCTTCCATCTCCTTATCCCGCTGTTCTTCTACTTCCCTGTTCCTGCCCCTGGTGCTCCTACCAGCTCGCGGGAGGGGAGGACGAGTGGAACCTCGCGGCATGGGAGGAGTATATCCAGCTCGCGAAGATGAGGAGCCTTGTAGAACCGCTGAAACAATGCTCAATGCATGCTCTCTAAGTTGCAAGACTTCCCTGCTCAGGTTTTCATTCTCCTGCTGCAGGAACTCCCCAACTTGGTTTATCTCGGTGGCCTCTAGTAACTTTGCTCTCAGTACATTGACTTCCTCTTGTACAGAGGAACCAATGCCTTCTATCTCCTAGAGCCTGTCCTTCAGCTTAGCTACTAGCTCGAACTGCTCCTTGTACTTTTGATTCCTTGACCTGAGAGATTTGCAAAGCCTAACAAAGGCCTGACGAACCTGAGGACTGGCATTGGGACCAAGAGTCCTGCCCAATTGAGATGTGGCAGGAATATACTCTTCTACATCAGTCAACTACAAGACATAAAAGGGCAATGGAAAGAAAAATCAATCAATGCACTGGCAAAAGAAGCCTTTTCATTTCATTGATAAAAGTCAAGTACATCGAGCAGAAATTAGAAAAATTACAAGCAGAAGTACAAAAATAGTCCTAAAAGAAGATTAACTAGGAACTTCAGGCTGCCCAGAGGTGGCTGGCTGCTTCCCCTTGCTAGCAGCAACAGAGGCATCCCCCTCTACAGGGATGCCCTCATTCGCCTGGGCAGGACCAGCATCGACAGGAATTGTCTGAGAGACAAGATCAACACCCTCGATGGCTGGGGCAGGGGCTTCTTCATCCACAGTTGGCCTCAGACCCGGGTCATGCTCATCGAACAGAGGAGATTCAGCATCAACACCAACAGCTAAGAGGGCCTTGTTCCAGCCCTTCTTGAAGTTCAAACGGATGATGTAGCCTATCTGAACTTCGGCATCTTCATAAGCAGCAGTCCACCCGGAGTTGTATGAATCCTCCTTGATGGTGGCTACCTGGGACTCTTTTTCCTTTAACTGCTCGGTTAGAGCCTTGTTCTCCTCCACGACACCCAGCTTGCTCGAGCAGACTAGGTTATAGGCCTGCCTCAGCTCGCTCAGCTCCTTAACGACCGCATCCCTCTCTCGATTAGAATTGACGAGGGCCAGATCAGAGGAAGCTTGGGAGGCATCAGCAGCCTTCAAATCAGCCTCCAACTGAGAACCCCTGACTTCCAAAGCGGACTTCTGCTGCTCCAGCTCACCATTCCTTCTCACTAACTCGTCGCGAGAACGGTAGAGCACGGCGAAGTCAGTCACAAACTGCCAAAAATAAAGAAGAGATCAAGAAGGAGAAATAACTAAAACTTGTTAAGGAATTGAAAAATGGAGAGGATCTTACCAAGGCTAGCCTCTGGCTAGCTTGTAGGGACAATTGATCAGACCCCGGCGCCCTCTGGCGGTCTTCAGGAAGAACTGCCCTCTCGAGCAGTGCAGGTGCCAGCTGAGGAGATACGGCAACTGAGGCCCCCTCGGGCAAAGCAGACACCGGGACCAAGGCTTGCCCATCCTTCATCCTCGACTCCATCTTTCTCCTCTATTCCTCTTTCTCCCTATCCATCCTCTTCCTCTCCTCCATCCTCTTCTTTTCCTCCACCTTCTTTCTTTCCTCCTCCTTTTTCCTCTCCATCTCTCTCACCTGCTCTTCCTTTCTCCTCTTCCTCTCTTGCTCCTGAGTAGAAGACCGAGAACCAGTAGCCACGGCCCATGAAGTGGACTTTTGTTTTTTTAACCTTTGTGCAAGGAGCACGTGGTCCTCATCATCATCGTCTCTAATCAGGTTTTTCCTTGGAAGCATCTCTTCACCTGAACTGTTGGAAGTTCTCGACGATCCTCGAGCTTCAGAATCCTCTTTACAGTCAGAAGAACTGCTAGTGTCAGAGCTCCCTTCACCCAAATTACTCGCAGCTCCTGCAGGCTCACTCTTAGAGCTGCTCTCCTCTTCGTCCATCTGGATAGGCTCAGCAGTAGTCTCTCCGAAAGAATCAAACTCTGGAACACTATCCATAGGCCGTGCTATTAAGCTGGAGCCTACGTTCTTATACTCGAGCAAAAAGGCAGCAGACCTGGGATGCTCACCGTCACCCAGAGGCTCCCTGATATTCCATACTTTCACCAACTCCGAGATACGGACCTCGCTGAGAGCAGGCTCCAAGTTCTTTGTCCTCGCTGTGGAAGAAAACGCAAAGAGGGGTTAGAAAAGTCACAAATCAGTAAAATTTGAAACAACAGTACAATGTCTACCTATATATTCCTCTCCGTAGAAAGGAACAGAGAACCTCTCAGACCTCAACCCTTCAAACTGGGGAGGGCACTGCCAATTCCTAACGAGGAAACCCTCTTGCCAGTAGTCCTTGTGGGAATCAGGTAGGTTTACTACCAATACCCTATCAAGACTCCTAGATTTGAGGTATAAGACACCTAAACTAGTTCGAGAAAAGGAATAACATAAATAGATCTCGACAAGTCCTAACCTAGTACCATACAACTGGTTTATTCTGTGGACGCCATTTATTATCTTCCACACATTGGGCGAGCACTGTGCGGGAACAATGTTGAAATAGCCAAAAAAATGCAAAAATAGATCATTAGGGGGAAAAGTAAGTCCCCCCTGGGAAAGAAACAAAACATGGATCCAGTGGGCATCCTCTATATCCCTAACGTTCCTAGGAGGGGAGGTACAACATTCAATATCTACCCACTCAGGAATGTTGTAGAACTTCCTGAATTCAGAGATTGACCTATTTCCAATCTTCGCCATTGAAAAACTCAAGAAAATATACAAACCAAAGAGAAAGTGAAAAGAAAGGGCACGAGAAACTTACAAAACAGAAGATCGGTTCAAGTGATGAAGAACCACGAGCTCAAGAAGACTAAGAAGAAATGGGAATGGGGATTAAGAGAAGAAGGTACGAGGCGCTAGAGTTCTCAGAAGAAGGAAAAGTACTAGAAAGGCTGAAACGACGGAAGAAAAAGTGGCTGTCCCAACAAGCCTTCAATTCTAATCATAGCGCACAAATAGCGAAGCGGGTGCCGCCAAAGCAACTTCACAGTTTTTGAAGAATCGCAAATCAGCCATAATGGCTGATCATTTAAATCCATCTCACCCATAAACATGGCCCAACGAATTTAGGGGCAATTGTGGGTACCCGAAAGTTAGAACTATGGGCTTGGACGAGTAGCCCAGTCCTGGCGGCCCAAAGTCCAGGCCCCTCATCTTTTATAATTGATCCGGTCTCCCCCACGATCCCATGAAGGGAAGTTATAGGGGAAATGGAAAACGTGGAGGAACCCATCACCTCCACTCATCTACATGTACATGTATATATTAAACCCTAGGTCCGGGGCAAAAGGACAAGTTGTATTCTCTGTAATCACTCTCCGGAGTATATAGAAATAATATCGACTACACCACCGTGGACGTAGGCACATCTTGGCTGAACCACGTACATCCTTTGTTGTGTGATTGGCATCTTGTATTCCTTGTTCTTTTCTTGATAATCTTTCTCTCATATTTACTTGTGTTGCATAATAATTGCATCTACACTCACGATACACTACTCCTTGGCACTGTCGATTGTCGATATATATACTAATATAAATATGAGCACTAAGGACTACCTTCTCCTCACTCCCAACATGGCACTGCGTTTCATGCGTGGAACGTCTCGTAAGAGAAATCCAAACAAGGACCCCCCAACACACTACTCCTTGGCAATGTTGGTCGTTGAGGTCCATTGTGCCCTCGATACCCAAAGTACTATATATACTCATAATAATTATCTAATCTACAATTCCACTTTAATATATATTCATAAAAAAAATTTCGGATAAAATCTCCCGAAATGAGATTCAAGAAATCTTCTTATGTCTCTTTACTCTAGAGACAAATATGATATCACATAATCATATACAATTAATATACTCTTCCCACAAGTATAATAATAACCATCCCAGCGATCCATAACTCGAGGATGTAGGTTCTCAATGCTATCATCTACCAGGGAATCACTCACATATCATCCTGGGTACCAACGGTCGGATTCTCACACCGCCTCGGTAAAAACAAAATCACAACGTATGGGAAGCGGTCATAGTTCCTCCCCGAAAATGAGATGAAACATACCCACCATGTCTCACCCCTAATAAAAATCACACAATAATAAATGGATGCTATGACCTGGGGACTATTCGTGCCCTGCTCCTCAAGCCAGGGGCCTCACCCACATCGCGCAACTTCCCATGATAGCATAGAGGGGGTATGCTTCACTTATATATATATATATATATATATATATATATATATATATATATATATATATATATATATATATATCATTCACATTAGCTATACATGTAGCATCACATCATATAAATGTATACCATCACACAGGGTATATATATATATATATATATATATATATATATATATATATCACGCCATATAAGTATACATACTCTTATTACGCTCTTAGGAATAAATGAAATAATTTCATTTATTAGTATATTACTCTCGATATACCATTCATCACTAACTCACAAAACTTCCCCACTTTTTATACACTATACGATTTCTCACTTGAAGGTCACCCATCACATCTATTTTGATTAATCTCTCAATTCAATTTACATTGAGGATATTCTCTATATTCGTATGCACATCAATCCACATTTATTACTCTTCAATTATTAACCTCGACACTAAGAGGATTTTCCACTTAATCAATACGATAACTTAAATTCGCACTCTCTCTAAATCAATCACTAAAACCCCAACATTTACATCCAATCATATATAAATTTTTCTCTCATGTTCTTGATGAGAGAGGAAATACGCACTCAATTTCATTATGATATAATCCCCAAACATCTTATCACTTTCTAAGATCCTTAATCCCCTTAAATAATTACTTAATCTTCTATGATATAATAATTAGGAAGGCCCATAAATATAAATTCAAAGGAAAGGGGATAAACTTAAATTCCCAAACTTGAGCCAAAAACAGAGCCCCGGTCGACCGGTTCCCTAACCGCGATCGATTGCGCTTTTCAATTATGCCTATAAACGAAGACAATATGCTTTTCCCTTGAGGCGCGGTCGACCGACCGCCAGGCCGCGGTCGACCCGCCTTACCAGTAACCTCGGCGACACTCCATTTTTACTAACTTCCAACTTCTCAAAAACTCCAAAATACATACTTCCAACCAAAATTCTTCAACCCAAACATATTACTAGCATTAATACACATCAAATAACTCAACCCAACTAATTTACAACCTCAAATTCATTATTTACACGTCAAATGTAATGTTTTACCCAAAATCTAGGTTTTAACATATTTAACCCAAAAATCCATAAATTTATCCACAATTCATGAAATAAAAGATGCACACGAATTATTTAGCAAGTTTAATCACTTGCCTCAAAGTTGTAGAGTCTGATTTGCCCTCGAAATCACGAATTTGTAGGAATTCCCAAGATTTTCTTCTCTTTCTCTTCTTACTTTCTCCTTCTCTCTCTTTCTCTCTTTATTTCTAGGGTTTTCTCTTAATCTTAAATGAGATTTGTTTCTCCCGTAGTCTTTTAAGCCTTATCTCCCCAAATACACAACTTTAACTGATAATACATACTTTAAATGACTCGATTACTTTAATTCGAGCCAAACGAAATTAAAATGTTTTGAAACCCAAATAAGACCCAAATACAGTCATTTAGACTATCTCGACCCATCCGGAATCAACCGCACACTCAGAGTCATCATTCGAATTACTTTCTAACATCTTCAAATTTTGACCTCAAATGCCAATTTAATTATTCTCCAATTAAATTAATATTTATTTCTCCCAAAAATAAATAAATTATTGTCCCAAAAACCTCGGGGTATTACAATTTTATGACACAATGTATATCGTGGATGAAAAAAGAGGAAATAAGGGATTATACGAGAAATAAGGTGTATAGATGGGAGCCATAATGCAAAGAGAAAACACATTTCATTGATAATATATTTTTTATGAATAGAGATTATTTATAAATAGGGGTGAGAAGATCCCTCACCATGGCTTACAAACTAAAACCAATTTAAGAAATAGATCTAATGTATGGAATTTGCCTCTTATCTAATCTTAAGATACCTTTGAAATACTTAGGAAGGTGATCTATGCTATAAGACATAAAAGACTTTTTTTGAGAACTTCCCATCTTGGGCAAGAAACCTGCTGCAAAATTTACCTCTCTGTGAATATGAAAGAATTTGCACTGGATATTAAAGGCTAGATAAAAAACTTGCATCACTTGGTTTTTTATTTTCCATGGACATGAGGACTTGTTGTGAAGAGCTTCTATTAAAACTTTTGAATAAGATTCAATAATAAGCTCATAATCTTTAAGATCTTGATAGTGGGTAAGGCCATGGACTAGGGCAGCAGCCTCAGCTTCTAAACTTGAAGAGACACCTAAATATTTGTAGAAAATCCATAAAACTTCACCTCTGTGATTCCTAAGAATACCACCCACACCACTTTTGCCAGGATTTCCCAGAGAACTACCATCAACATTCAACTTCAAAACTCCTTTAGGAGGAAGATTCCAGTTCACCAATATGAATTTGTTTTTAGGAATTTTTGGACCTTTAAAACAAATTTCAGAAGTAACCTGAATATTGTGAATGATAGTATTGATGAACATAGAAGAACTATCAAATCTAGCTCTATTTCTTTGAATATATATAAACCGAAAAATCAAAACAGGAATTAATTTAAAAATTGACTTTGAAGAAGAATTTGAAGATAACCACCAAGCAATCAATCTCTGTCTTATGGAACCCTGCTGACCAATTATCCCATACTTAGAGTTAAAGAAATTCCACACCTTAATAGCTGTTTGACTTAAAGAAAAAAGGTATTTAGTTGATTCTTCATGATGAACTTTGCAACAAGAGCATTTAGACGGGCCTCTAATTCTAACTTTTTAATATTTTCATCTGTATGCAAAATATCTACGAGAATTTTCCATACTAGAACCGACATCTTTGGGGGGATACAAGGATCCCAAATGAATTTGGAAGACAACATTTGAGAACTAGGCATTCAAACATATTCCCAAGCCGAAGAAAAGGAGAAAGCACCGGAATGAGATGCAGTCCACACCAAATCGTCTTTGTCTTCATTCCAAATTGGAGTCTTCTTAATTTGGTTAACTAACTGGAGAGGCAGAAACTGATGTAACTTGTCACAATCCCAAGATCTATCTTCTTTCCAAAATTCATTTACTTTAGTATTCCTAGGAATGTTAAAGAAGTCACCAATCGGCCCAGAGTCCAGCCAAGTGTCCCAAGAAAAATCAATGTTTCCCAAGTTTACATTACACTTCATCTGAGCTTCAGTAGTGTCTCTAATTCAGCTCATCCTTCCCCAGGTGTTTGCGAATGTTTTGGGGTCACTAACAAAGGATGGTTTTTTCGACAGTACTTTGCCTTAATAAAATTTGACCACAGAGATTCTGTGGACCTGAGTTTCCACCAAAGCTTCATAGCCATAGCATTACCGATGTCACTCAAACTTCCGATTTCGAGACCACCTTCTTTGATAGGCTCAGCTATATCCTTCCATTTACACCAATGATGTTTTACTTTATCTTCTGAAGAACCCTAAAAAAATCTAGCAAAAATGGCTTCTATGGTTTGAAACACTTTTTTAGGAGGGTTGAAAGCTGCAATAGTATGAATAGGAATGGAATATAGAACACTTTTAAGCAGGACCGACTTTCCTCCCATTATTAGCATCCTTGATTTCCATCCAGTGAGAGTATATCTGATTTTCTGAATGAGATGGTCAAAATGGGAAATCTTCTTTCTACCTTTAAACAAAGGACAACCAAAGTATATAATAGGATTTTTTTTATTAGAAAAACCAGTTGTTGTAATGATTTTCTTAGCCCTTGCTGGAGTTATCTTTTTCGATAAAAATATTTGAGATTTGGAAAAAATAATTTTTTAACTAGCAGCCCTTTCAAAATTTTTTATAACCTCCAAGATCTTCTTTAAATCTGAGGTTGCACCAGATGAGAAAATGATAACATTATCAGCATAAGCAAGATGATGAAATTTGGGGCCTTCAATTGGCATCTTGAAGCCATATAATTGAGGAATTAACTTGTTGAGGTTTCTGGAAAGAGCTTCTGCCATAATGATGAACAAACTTAGAGATAGAGGGTCTCCTTGCCTCAGGCCTCTTGAAGACTTGAAATAACCATAAGAATTTTCATTAACCAGCACTGAAAACCAACAATTAGACAATAATCTCCATATCATATCAATCCAATGCTCAGAGAATCCAAATTTCCTTAGGATAATGATGAGAAACAACCAAGAGACTCTGCCATATGCTAAATCTAGATCCAATTTCATAACCACATTCCCACCATAGCTTTTAAAATTGATCATTGACACCAATTCTTGAGCCAAAATAGCATTCTCAATCATATCTCTTCCCTTCAAGAAACCACTTTGGTTGTGAGAAATGATCAGAGAGGCAATACCATACTTAATCTGTTAGAGAGATTCTTGGATATAACTTTACTGATGAAGTTTACAAGACTTATAGGTCTAAAGTCTGAAAAACGTTTTAGAGATTAGCATTTTGGAATCAAAGCAAGCAGAGTTGAAGTAATATTTCTAGGCATAGACATACCTAAAAATAAACTTTGGACTGCGGCAACCACTTCTTTTTCAATTATTTCCCAAAATCTCACAAAAAAGAAACCATTAAAGCCATCCGGACCTCGACAGCTATTAGGATTTAACTGTTTTACCACCTCTAAAATTTCAGTTCTATCAAGTATGGAAGATAAGGAATTGTTTATCTCTGGAGTTATTAAAGAGGGGATAACCTCCAAAAAAGGATCTTGCAAAGCGATGGAAGGCATATCTTTTTGTCTAAATTGAAGATAATTTTTTTTATAGCAGCCCTTTGAATTTCTGTCTCATTTGTCTGCTGCACCCCATTCAGATCTTTGATATCTGAAATCACCAAGTGTCTTCTAGATACTTTCGCTGAGCTATGAAAATAGGCAGTGTTCTTATCCCCTTCTTTCAAACTCTTCTCCCTTTCTTTTTGACTCCAAAAAATATTTTCAATTTCCAGTTTCTTAGTGCTATTGGCCTGAGCTAGAGAAAGATTTTCTCTATTTAATTCAGAAGGATCTCTATCAAAAGAAATTTCCATAGTTAGAAAATGATCTTCAGCATTCCTAGATGTGGCCATCCCCGATCCTCGCCGTGCGGGCGGGTACGTGGAGGAAAGGATCCTTCAGGTCCCGCGCGTCCCTCTCGGGAGCCCTTCGGCCGGCGTCGTTTGAGATGTGGTGTAGAAATGTAGAGAGATTCAGAGTCTCCAGGCTATTTTACTCAAAACAGATAAAAGAAAAAGGGTAAGCCACCCCAAAGGATGGCATCCAAAGACATACTGGTGCGTGCGAAACCAAAATGATTCGAGAAGGGTTCGGAGGCTTAGTTACGAAATGGGAAGGTATTAGGCACCCATTCCTCCCTTTCGGTCTCTTATGAATATCAGCTATTTTCCTTATATTTCCCCCCGTGATATGTGTGCATGTGTATATATATAATGGAGGTAAGAATCCTCGACTTGTATCATGAAAAAGAGAAAGCGAGTCATCCGTAGGAAGATATAAGAATAATATTAGAAAAATAAGATTTACGCGATTACCCCTACGTTGATCGTTATAATGGAACAATAACGCATATGGATTAATACGTCACTAAGAGAAAGTATATAGAATATGAGAAGATTAGATTTAGAGAAAATAGGAAGTAAAAGAAAAGGTGAGAGAGAGGACTCGAGTCTCGGGCTTTACCCCGAGACGCCTACGTAGCCTATAAAGGCATCAAAGTCCACGTAGTTCGCATGCAAAACAAGGGGTGGGGTTTATCCCATAAATCCAAATGGGGATATCTTATTTGTGAGTGTGTGTGTGTGTGTGTGTAGAAAAAGTGTTTTAGTTGTGAGAAAAGTGTGAGAATCCCTATTTGGAACTTATGAGCAAACCCTCTTTTTCTTGTTTTCTTGGGCTTTATTTATATGAAAATAAGAGAGGTGAAATAATACTAAATAAAAAGTATATTAGGATATGTGAGATGAGATAATAAAAGTGCTAAGTAAGAAAACAAGTTATTGGGAATTTAAGAGAATTTAAGAGAGAGTTTGAGAAAGTTGGACCTTCTTGAAGATCTTGAGCTTGATCTTGAATGTTGGGGAGCATCCCTTGCACTTGGATGATGATGGAGAGTGGCTAATTCACCAATTTTGATGAAAAGGATGATGAAAAGTGGAAGTAAAAAAGGGATTTAGAAGTTGAAATCACGCTGCCTTCGAGAGAGGTTTTTGGGATTCGTTGAGAGAGATTTTTATCAGATCTGGGATCCCTTGCAAATGAGGTGAAGGCCTCCTTTTATAGGCCCAGGTGAGTGTCGATCGGCATTGGCACGTTCCTGCCTATCAGCACCTACCAATAGGCAGGGTCTAGAACCTGTCGTTTGGCAGTGCGCTTAAGGCTTTTTTAGAAAATTGGTCGCTAAGGGCAAATCGTTACTCAGAATCGCACACAGGGCATACCATTGGAAAGATAATTCAGATACCTTTGAAAGTCCTTGGGACCACTCTCGGGTTCGAGAGTTGAATTTGGGTCAAATATGGCTCGGAAGCGTTTGTCGGTCCATTGAACGGGGAATCGTTCAGACGCAAACGGATCGTTCGTCCGTATGGTAAGTCTGAATCATGCACGGGGTAGACTGTTGGAAAGGTTAGGAGATGTACTTTGACATTCTAAAGAGTTTGACCCAATTTGGAGAGTTGACTTTGGTCAACCGGGCCCGGGAAGCATTCGGTGACCTCTCGAAGTCAAATGGATCGTTCGTCCGCATGAAAAGTTGGAATTATGCACGGGATGGACCGTTGGAAAGGGGATTCAGTTCCCTTAGAAGATTCATTTAGCCTCGATCAATCTGAAGAGCTGACTTAGGTCAAATAGAGCCCGGGAGCGCCCGATGGCCTCTGGGTCAGGTTTCGGACGCAAACGGATCGTTCCTACGTATGGTAAGTCAAAATCGTGCACGGAGAGGTCCATTAGAAAGGGGATTCAGTGCCCTTTGAATATTCATTAGTCTCGGTTGAGATGAATAGTTCTACTTTTGGGTCAAGTAGAGCCCGGGAGCACCCGGTGGCCTCTAGGTTAGGTTTCGGACGCAAACGGATCGTTCGTCCGCATGGTAAGTCGAAATCGCGCACGGGGTAGTCCATTAGAAAGGGGATTCAGTGACCTTCAAAGATTCATTCAGTCTCAGTTAAGACAAAGAGTTTGACTTTTGGGTCAAATAGAGCCCGGGAGCACCCGATGGCCTCTGGGTCAGGTTTCGAATGCAAACGGATCGTTCGTCCGCATGGTAAGTCAGAATCACGCACGGGGTGGTCCGTTAGAAAGGGGATTCAGTGCCCTTCAAAGATTCATTCAGTCTCGATCGAGATGAAGAGTTTGACTTTTGGGTTAAATTGAGTCGGGGAGTGCTCGATGGCCTCTAGGTCAGTACTCGGGACATGACCTGGGTTTATCGTGCTGAAGGGAGATACTAGGGACCTATGGAAAGTTAGGGGGTAACAGAATGGGGTGTCTATAGAGCCCCTCGATAGGTGAGTTTGGAATAAATGATGACCGTCGATTAGAGACCACATAATGCTTTTGAGGGAGTATGACCGGTTCAGAGGGTCGAGGCCGATTTTAAGGACCTAAGGAGTGTGCTGAGGATGGGATGACGACCTGAAGTGTTGTTGGGGGAAGACCAATTCTATGAGTCAAAGCCAAATCTGCGGGCTTAAGTGATAAGGGTGACCGATTCTGTGGGTCAAAGCCAATTCTGCGGGCTTAGGGTGAAGATATAATAACTGAGGTTAATTCTAACCTAAGAGTGGTGACGACCGAGGACTGAGGTCAATTTTGACTTAACTCAAGTGACGATCCACGACGGGTGTCAATTCTAACCTAAGAGTGGTGACGATCGGGGACCGAGGTCAATTCTGACCTAACTCAGGTGATGATCCAAGATCGGGGCCAATTCTAACCCAAGAGTGGTGATGACCGAGGATCGAGGTCAATTCTGACCTAACTCAGGTGACGATCCAAGATCGGGTCCAATTCTGACCCAAGAGTGGTGATGACCAAGGACCGAGGTCAATTCTGACCTAACTCAGGTGACGATCCAAGACCGGGGCCAATTCTGACCCAAAAGTGGTGACGATCGAGGACCAAGGTCAATTCTGACCTAACTCAGGTGACGATCCAAGACCGAGGCCAATCTTGACCCAAGAGTGGTGAAAACCGAGGATCGAGGTCAATTCTGACCTAACACAGGTGATGATCCAAGACCGGGGCCAATTCTGACCCAAAAGTGGTGACGATCGAGGACCGAGGTTAATTCTGACCTAACTCAGGTGATGATTTAAGATCCGGGCCAATTCTGACCCAAGAGTGGTGACGATCGAGGACTGAGGTCAATTCTGGCCTAACTCAGGTGACGATCCAAGACTGGGGCCAATTCAGACCCAAGAGTGGTGATGACCGAAGATCGAGGTCAATTCGGACCTAACTCAGGTGACGATCTAAGATCGGGGCCAATTCTTGCCCAAGAGTGGTGACGACCGAGGACCGAGGTCAATTCTGACCTAACTCAGGTGACGATCCAAGACCGGGGCCAATTCTGACCCAAGAGTGGCGACGATCAAGGAACGAGGTCAATTCTGACCTAACTCAGGTGACGATATAAGATCGGGGCCAATTTTAACCCAAGAGTGGTGACGACCGAGGACCGAGGTCAATTCTAACCTAACTCAGGTGACGATCCAAGACCGGCGCCAATTCTGACGTAAGAGTGGATGAAGATTGGATTTTGATTCTGCTGGAGAATGATCTTTATGATTTTGATCTGAGATGGGGAGTTGATAGCTGGGGAAGCTTCTAGGAGACCTCGCAGGGGGAACAACCTATTTTGGGTACTGTAGGAGAATTTCGCTGGGAAAGTGATCGGGTGATCCTTAGAGATCCTCCGGAGCTTTTCCGAGAGGAGTTTTACTTGGTTTTTGAGGATTCAGATGGGGAAAGAGGGGTTCCGCTTGAGGGAATGCGAAGTTTTCTTGGTGAACATGTTCAAAATCCATCCTGGGATTTTTAAGAATTTTCTGGGGATTTTTCGAGGTTTTCTAGTATTTTTTGGGGATTTCTGTACGAATTTGAGTGGGGGTGCCGATCGGCAAAGTATGAAGGGTGCCATTCGGCAGTGGCACGGACTTTTGGGCTACCTCGGGAAGGTAAGGGGGCAGTGCCGATTGGTATGGTAGGGGCAGGTGCCGATCGGCATGGCGCTTGGCATCCTATATAAAGGGGGCGAATCCTTTCATTTTTTCACAGCTTCTTTTGCCCTCTCTCTCTCTACGATTCTTCTGCAAATCGTTCTAGCATTCCGATCTTTAAGAAATAACCACTTTTGTGAGCACTGCAGTCCACCGAGAGTGGTTGACCGTTGACGACTGGGCAAATGTGGAGTGGAGGGCTAGGGCGCCTCTTGCTTTGGGGAGTGAGAACTCCTTTGATGCATTTGAGCCTGTTCCGGATGAGCGGACCTTGCTGCGGGAGCCATCGCATCATCGCTCTTCGAGAGTGGTTCCCGGTGGTTATGTAAGTAACCCGACCTTTGGCATTCTTCTCTTTTGGTGATTTTTCTTTCTTTCTTGGCTTTTTTATGAGACTTTTCTTTTTGCCAGTCTGATATTTCTTTGAAGAACATGCATGCCCAAGGGACGACGGGGCTCAAGGAAGTCTGGGAGCATCTCCCACCTGTGGTGCGCTGGGTGCTCTCATCAGTAGGTTTTGGGTGGTTGGCATCTGCGCTGGATGAGACGCCTCGTTCGACAACGGTCTTGTGCGCTTTGGGAGAGAGGTGGTGGGATACGACCCACACCTTCCATTTCGACTTCGGGGAGATGACTGTGACTCCCATAGACGTGCAGCAGTTGCTGGGGATGGATTGTGATGGAGAGCAGATAGAGGTGGATCGCTCTTTACAGGTGAGACCGGAGGGAGTGCGTGCGGCACTTGGTGATGTAGGGAGGATAGTTTCTGGGGATTCTATCCGGCTGTCCCTACTGAGGGACGTTCTGCTGAACAGGGTCATTGATGTGGAGGATGGGCTGCAAGTGAGGCAGATGGCCCGGTTATTCATTCTGCTGGTGTTGGGAGGTTTCATGGTGGCGTCGAGCGATGAGGTCATCCATTTATGGTTTCTGTTGTACCTGAGGATGTTTTCGAACATCCCTTTCTATGATTGGGGGAGTCTGACTTTGGCGACCCTTTACTCTTCTCTGGATGCATTCAGTCTGTTCTATCGACAGACCTTTACTGGGGCCACGTACCTTCTTGAGGTATTCTTTAATTTGTGCATTCCTTTTCATGCATTCGCATTTTCCTTTTATGTGTCTCTTTTTGTTTGTGAATTCAGACGTGGTTGTACGAGGTGATTGGGTGCAATACCTCACTGATCGCTTTGAAGGACGACACTGTTGGGGACTTCTGTCGATTGTATCGATGGCATAAGGCCAATTGGCAGTCGAAGGGATTTCTCTCCCTAGAGGCGGTGCGTCAGGTCTTGAATGACCTGAACAGTGGTAGGGTAAGACTTTTTCCATTCCAGTCTTGACTTTTGCACCTTCTGATCTTGTATTGATTTATGCTTGCTTGGATATTTTTAGGTGACCTTTTATCCCTGGGGGACAGCCATTCAGGATGCGGCGGCGACCTGGGTGAACGCGCAGATGAGATGCTTGATGGCGCATGAGTTCGGCCATTCTTGGTATCTCTGGGAAAGGGTGGTTCATCAGATTTCTGAGGAGGAGGTTGTGGTGCCACCTGCACAGCCTCCTACGTCTATGAGGCAAGAGCGACTGATGTTGCGCGACGATGATCGGCGAGTCCTACTTGTTATACACCGATACGGCTACACCGTATGACTATATGGATTTTGTGACGAGCTGGTTGATGGCGCCCAACATATATGATGTGTTGCCTTTCCCTCCGACGGGTTTGAGTCAGGTAGTGGGATCTTCCCACAGTGGCGGTGGTCTGACGACATCTGCGGTGAAGATGACCTCGAAGGTCCCTTTTGTGCGGTTGCATACCCTTTCGTACAACATCCGACGAGCTGATGGAGGGATGGTGCCTATGTTGCACTGTCCTCATACGATGGATCCGGAGGAGTTGGGTTTGACATAGGAGGTCCTTCGACCTGTGGTATATCTTTCTATTCCTCTCTTTCCTTCTTTTCTATTTTGGTCATCTCTGCTTTGATACGGATTTTTTCCTTTCCTTGGAGCAAGTCCGGGTGTCGACCACTTGGCTCAAGGACATCAGAGACTGGATATCTTCGCAATTTATCACATTTGGGATGCAGTTCCTATTCCTTCTTGCTTGGTGCCGTCTGCCTCATTTGGATAGGACTCTGGCTCGGGTAGTGGTGGCGCGTCATCTCGCCGTCGGGGGAAGAGAGCACGTCGCAGGGGTGGAAGGTCTTGAGAGAGAGAGAGAGAGAGAGAATGTGGGTTCGGGCTGAGTCCCGTTGTTTTTGCTTTTTCTTTTTATTATTTCTTGCAAAATTGATGTAACACAGAACACAAATATATGCAATGCAATGGAGTTTTTTTATTATCTTTTATTAATGGTGAATGAATGCATGCACGTGCGCTTTTTACTTTGTTGCTGAGACCGTAAAAGGAATTTTTTTGGAATTTTTTTGAAGGAAAGTTTTTAATTAAAAAAGGAAATTATATAAGGAGGACAAGGGATTTTGAAATTCTGTTGAGAATATCAATTTGTTTTTATTGAGTTTTCTGATTTGACAAAAGAGGAAAAAAAGGGAAATTTCTAAAAATGGGGGCTTGCCGATCGGCAAGCACCCTGACCTGCCTATCGGCAGTTCAGTCCAGTCCCATCAATTGAAAGCTTTGATTGGTACCCTCTTCAGCCTTTGGTACTTTGTGGGGTAGGATTCCTTCCAATTTCTATAGGGATTATGTCCCTTGTGAGGCTTTTTAAGTATAAAAAGGGGAAGGGTGGAGTGTTTTCATCACACCTTTGCATTCTTATCTACTTGCCCACTATCTCTTAGCCTTGCAAGATGGCTCTCCCTGGTAGCATCGAGTTTGCTAACTACCTCGAAGCCTTGGAAGCTATGTGCTCTTATAATGTTGATTACGAGGCTTTCAACATGCGTCAAGTCTCCTTATGGCGCAATCGGCCTCTTGAGTGGAACGTGCTGACGGTGGCGGTATAATTCTGGTACCCCAAAGACCATGTATTCCACTTTGGGTTGGAAGAAGTTTGTTCTACCTACGAGGAATTTTCTGCCATGGTGGGTGTAAATCCCAGTGTTGCTGCGGCTTTGCCCAAATTTTCCCGTTCTCCCAGGGATTTGTTGGTCGGGCTTCTTCACTGGAGGGATGATTTCCCTCCTGGTGGTGCTGCAGTCCGTGTATTTGCGGGAAGTACGTGATGCTGGCTATACTAGAGCCGTTGTTCCGGGTCTGGTTTCCAAATTACTGTTGGTGACTGGGGAGGTGCAAGTGAACCCACAACTTGCAGCCATTACCTCGTGGATGTCATACCGTCGCAATCCTGCGGCGGTGATATTGGCGGAGACCCTGAATGGCCTGGATGCCTGGAGAGAAGGACATTCTGACTTTTGGAGGGGTAGCCCTGTGATGTTGTTTATATGGTTGTCTGAAAGATTCCGCTTGCCGACTCCTCCAGAGTATCCCTTGTCGGCCGTACCCAACTTCTTTCCATGCTACTTCATCAGTGTTGGCCTATATGTTGAGAACTGGGAGAATAAGCTTGTGGAGCATGGGGCTCATGGGCTGTATTGGTCAATGCCTTGGTGGGGACAGTTGTAGCCTATCCGGGAGCTAGGAGAGTATTCATATGTGCGGCTGATTGGTCTCAGACAAACCTCTTTTTATTTCCCTTGGCGTCTTTTGTGCCAATTTGGCTGGGCGCAGGTCGTGCCCCCTCGGACCTCAAATTTCTTTTCTGTAGAAGATTTGACTGAGCGCCTGCGTCTGTTGCTTGGGTCTCTATGGGAAATCGGAGTCCGTCGACCCGTCCCTTTCAGTCTGTCGGGAAGGTTTGGCATGTCCCCAAAGATTATATAAAGTGGTTGTGGAGGAAAGTAGTCAACAAGATGTTGGCAGTGGAGACTAGACAAAGATGGTTTGTTTTATCCAACACCATGGAAGGGAGTGTTGTGGTCTTTTTGAAAATGGTTAAGGCTCATAGATCCATGGAATGTTTACGGCACTCTATTCAGGCAGGGGAAACTTGGGGACCTCAGGATGTAGATGATGAAGGTGCAAGCTCCTCTGGTAGCTGTGGGTAGGACTCTTGGGGAGTTTATTTGTGTAACAGATGTGGGGATTTTATTTGGCTTTTTATGGTAATAGGGGGAAGGGAGTTATCCGTTCCTTTTTCTTATGTAATCTGTACTGTTTCTTATCAATGAAATAAACAAGTTTCTGATCATCCAGCTGTGCCTTTTGATGAGGTTTGTATTTTGAATTATCTATACTGATCGCTAAGGCATACATAATCCTTTTGTTCAAGTATTTTTAGAATGAACCGCCGTTCTCGGAGGTAAGAAAAGAATAGTATTTTATGAAAAATAAAGGGCCACACTCATGTGAGGTGTATGAGCTGCCTACATACCTCTGGGGTTTTTGAAAATGTTTTTATCTGTTTGCAAAAATAGTTTGTTTTTTTTTTGTTTTTTTTTGCAGAGGATCAGGCCCACGTAGTTCTGGGTAGAGGGAAATGAAGAGGTTTTTTTTTTAAGAATAGAAAGGGGATGAGAAGAGTCGTAGCGCGCCAAGATTTCGGACTAGGGGTAGAATTTCTTGAGACGGTCCAGGTTGACTGGACGAGCCATCTCTTCCCCATCTAGGTCAGTGAGCATCGCGGCACCGCCAGATAAGATTTTTTTCACAATGTAGGGGCCGCTCCAATTGGGCTTGAATTTCCCTCTGGGGTCCCAGATGGGTTCTATTATCTCATTGAGGCTAAATCCCCCTCCCGGACACCGCGGTCCTTGACTCTCTTGTTGAATGATCGCGCTATTCAGTGATGGTACCCCTATATGTGGTACAATGCTTTTAACCTTCTTTCATCTAGGAGGGCTAGCTCATCAAGTCGGCTTTGGCTCCAGTCTTCTTTACTAACTTTGCTTTCAAGCATGAATCGTAGAGAGGGTATTTCCAGCTCCATGGGTAGGAAGGGTGCTTCCATACCGTAGACTAGGGAGTAAGGGGTAGCCCCAGTAGAGGTTCGATAGCCCTAGAGGGCGTACGGGATCTGGTCGGCCCAATCCCTACAACTTTCGGTCATTTTACTGATGATGGCTTTGAGGTTCTTGTTGGCGGCTTCAACTGCACCATTGGTCTGAGGTCAATAGGAAGAAGATTTGTGTCTCTGAATCCCATACTCGTTGACTATTTCTGTGACTTCTGCTTCGAAGTGTAACCCGTCATCTGACACTAGCTCATGCGGGACCCCATATCGGCAGATGATATTTTTCTTGAGGAATTTGGCCACTTTCTTGGCATTCAATATTGCGTATGACTCAGCCTCGACCCATTTGGTGAAGTAATTGATGGCAACCAGGATAAACTCATGTCCGTTTGAAGCCTTTGGTGTAACCTTCCCTATGATGTCGATACCCTAGGTGGAGAATGGCCAGGGAGAGGTCATGTTGTATAATTCTCGAGGAGGCAAGTGTTGAAAATTGGAGAATTGTTGGCATTTGAGGCACCTACGGACATAGGCGTTGCAATCCTGGATCATGGTGGTCCAGTAGTAGCCCTATCGGATGATCTTCTTGGCGAGCATGTGACCATTCATGTGGGGTTTGCATTCCTCGCTGTGTATTTTCTGCATTATTTTCTCAATTTAGGCTCCTGCGATACATTGTAGATGAGTTCCATCGAAGTTCCTCTTGAGTAGAGTTTTATGACAGATGATGTACTGGGTGGCTAGTCTTCAGAGAATCATTCGATCTTTCTTGTTGGAGACCTCAGGATACCTACCATGTTTGAGGAGGCACCAGATATCATAGTACCAGCAATCGACTAGTTCGGGATCTTCGATGGAGACAAGCTCGATATGGTAGCAATGGGTCGGTTTGTCTTGCTTTTTAACTAGAAAGGGGGTCATAGTTATTCCTTCGAGCATGTCGATCGTGGAGGCCAAGGTGACGAGAGCATCGGCTAGGTTATTCTTTGCTCGATGGAGGTAATGGAAGGTGATATCTTGGAACCGGGAGGCTAACTCTTTTAATTGGGCATGAAAGGGTTGGAGCTTTTCATCCTTGACTTTCCACTTTCTGAGCACTTAACCGATGATGTGGGAAGAATACCCATAGACATAAAGGTATTGAATACCTTTCTTGAGAGTGACTTTGAGGCCCACTGTGTATGCCTCGTATTCTGTCATGTTGTTGGTGCAAGGGAAATCCAATTTAATGGAGATGGGAGTGTGGGAGTCATCTGGGGCGATCAGAAGTATCCCAATGCCATATCCCCTTTTGTTGACTGTGCCATCAAAGAACATTTTCCATCGAGGGCGGTCTTGAGTGGTGCAGAGGATATTTTCATCTGGGAATTCGGAGATCCAGACATCTTCTTCGTCTATGGGGGAATCGACGAGGTAGTCAGAAATGACTCTTCCTTTAACAGCTTTCTGTGTGACGTACACGATATCGAACTCAGTTAGGAGCATCAACCATCGAACCATTCGAATGGATAAGGCGGGTTTCTCCAGCAGGTATTTGATGGGATCCATTTGGGATACAAGTTTGATGGGGATGGCGAGCATGTAGTGTCGCAACTTTTGGGTGACCCAGATAAGTGCGACACACACCTTTTCCAAAGCAGAGTAGTTGACCTCATACTCGACCAATTTGTGACTGGCATAGTAGATGGCTCTTTCTTTGTGGTTGTCTTCAAGGTATTGGGCTAGCAAATCCCCAGCTGCAGCGTCGGTTATGGTTAGGTATAGGAGCAAAGGGAGACCAGACTGTGGTGGCATGAGAATCGGAGGTTGGTTCAGGTATTATTTGATTCGATTGAAAGCTTCTTCGCAGGCCTCATTCCAAACCTTGGTTGGATCCTTTTTGGAGGAGCTTGAAGATCGGTTCACAGATGGAGGTTAGCTGGCTGATGAACCGACTGATATATTGCAATTTCCCAAGAAACCCTCGGACTTCTTTCTCTGTTTGGGGTGGTGGCATCTCAAGTATGGCCTTCAGCTTTGTAGGATCTACTTCTATCCTCTTTTCACTGACTATGAATCCCAAGAGTTTTCCCTTTGTAACGCCGAAGACACACTTCTGTGGATTAATTCGCATCTGATATCGTCACATTTGTTCGAAGAACTTTCGTAGAGCGGGAACATGACCTTCTCTAGTTTTGGACTTGATAATCATATCATCCACATAAACCTCAACCTCCTTATGAATCAGATCGTGCAGGATGGTTGTGGAAGCCCTTTGGTAGGTATCCCCAGCATTCTTGAGACCGAATGGCATAACGGTGTAGCGAAAGGTTCCCCATGGGGTAATGAATGTGGTTTTTTCTTGGTGGTTGGTGTGCATCTTAATTTGGTTGTATCCGACAAATCCGTCGACGAATGACTTGAGAGCATGACTGGCTGTGTTATCCACGATCATGTCAATATTGGGTAGCGGATAATCATCCTTTGGAGAAGCTTTGTTTAAATCTCGCTAATTTACACACATTCAAACCTTCCCTCCTGATTTCGGTACAGGTACAATGTTGGCTAGCCATGTGGGATATTCGATCACCCGAATGAAACCCACGTTTAACTGTTTGACCAACTCTTCTTTGACCTTGAGAGGCCATTCGGTGCGGAGTTTTCTCAATTTTTGTTTAACCGGCTTATAATCTGGGAGAGTGGGGATCTTGTGCTGAGCTATTTCAGGATCAATGCCGGGAATATCATCATAGGACCATGCGAAGACATCCTCGAACTCCTTCAGTAATTCTTCGAGTTATGCACGTTCATGCTCGTCAAGGGTGGCCCCTATCCTAATCTCGCGCAGTGGGCTACTAGATCCGAGATTAATAACAACAGTCTCTTCTTCATTAACTTGAACACAGTTATGTTGTTTATTATTAACCTTATTTAGATCAGTTAAGAATTGTTTATTTGCAAAATCATCATCATCAAAAGTTTGATTAGAATCCAAGCAGTTAATGTAAGGCACAACAAGATACTCAAAATCTTCGTTTATTTCATTGATAGGAAAAATAACATTGAGAACCTCATCAAAAGAGGTCTCGATTACATTTGAGCAATGATAGGCAACATAAGAAGAAAGAGGGTAAACAATGGGGTTAGGGGAGATTTCAAGAGGTAAAACTGGCGCAACATGCCAATTGAGGAGGGGTGTATCAGCAGCTTTAATCAGATGGGATGGATCCATTGATGTAGTGCCTGAATGAACTATGCAGAGTGCCAGCCCCAATGTCTGTAAGTTGAAGGAATCTTTGGAGTCACTTTCCTCGGTCTCTTCGGTATCTTTGATGAGCTGTTGTACGAGGTATGGGAAACTTTCGGGCCATGGGTAGCTATCTTGGAAAAAGATCTCCATTCACGGCCTCATCTTCTTATCTGTGCGGTCATACCATGGTTCTGGAAAACCTCAAAAGGGGAAGTCCTCGCCTTCTTTGATGAATCATCCATTTAAGGAGTCTTCCGAGATAGTTCGGGTTTAGTCTAATTTTCTCTTTAGTAGAGACTGGCGGATCATTCTGAGCTCTTGTTCTGATGGTTGATACCCCAAGCCGCAAGGAGGGAAATCTTTCTTTAGTTCGATGGACTCAAGTATCCCTTGCTGCCTTTGCCCTAACCCCAGTCCGGGCATGAAGTGCATATTTTTGAACATCTGAATCACATTGATATTGCCATGAGGGTCATATTCTGGATAAACCCTTTCCTTGAAATCATCCCCTGCCGGGAGTAGGAGTGGCTCAACTCGAAATCCTGATAAGAGCATATCATTTGACCCGTGTTGTATCTCAAGAATTAGACTGTTGGTGCTTGCACCCTCGATATTTTTGTCATTGCCCAAAATGGTGATGACTCGCCCATCGACAAAAAACTTCAATTTCTGATGGAGTGAGGAATACACACCCTTGATATTGTGGAGCCAGGGGCGTCCGAGCAACAAGTTGAAACAGGCTGAGATGTCTATGACTTGGAATTCAACGACGGGGTTTATAGGGCCAATCCCTATTGCAAGTTTTATGGATCCCATCACCTCACGACGGGTATTATCGTAGGTACGTACAGCGGCGGAGGTTGGAGCGAGGTCGCTTTCTTTCAGTCCTAAACACTTGAAGGTTCTCAGTGGGCAAACATTCAAAGCGGATCCGTTATCGACAAGGGAGAGTGGCACGGCCTTCCCCATAACTTCGACGGAGATGTTGAGTGCATGATTGTGATTCGGCCCAATTCTGGGGATTTCTTCTTCAGAAAATGATAGCATTCGGGTAGAGGTCAAGGATCCGACCAGATTTACCGCTTCTTCTGGTGTGGTAGAGGGAGGAACTATGGGTCCAGTGAGTAATTTGACTAAAGCATTTCTGTGCAGCTGGGAAGACATGAAAAGCCCCCATAAAGTGATATTAGCTTGGGTTTTCTTCAGTTGATAGAGGATCTTGCTCTCCTCGATAGTCATTTCTGGCATAGGAAGGTTTTCAACGCCCTTCCCCTTGTCATTTGCTGGTAGTGAGTTTGGAACTTGGTAATGTCTCCCTGATCTGGTCTTATGATTTACTGAAGAAGGGAAGAAAATGAATCGCGTTTCCTCATCAATCTCGGGTTGTTCTTCCACCCTATTTATTTCTCCGAGGAGTTCTTCAAATGATATCATCCAACATATGTCGGCTATTGGGCCAGTTCTTCCTGAAGCCTGTTCTTCACTCAAATCTTCGAATTCTTCCCCCCATCCGGTGGCAACAATTCTGTCTTTCCATGTAAAGTCGATGCATTCCTCAACTTTAACGGCTTCTTCATACAAGTTCTCCCATTCTGTGGGGATATGTGTGTTTGAAAGGACCAAGTGTCCTTGTAGCTTCAAAGTGTCAAGTAACCCGGTGATACTGTAAATGCAATTGGTTTGCCTGAATAATTCTGCCATAATCTGGACAACATCATTTAATCTGACTTCGTCAGTTGGTACCACCCATTTTCCTGAATCTCTGGCCCATTTTCGTGCTTCCAAGAACAGTGTGCTGAATTTCTAGCAATCGACGACCATCTGTGAGGGAAATTTCAGCCCAAACTCTAGGAGTTGGTTTAACACTTCTGACAATTCCATACTTCCATTTTTAGAAAGGGCACGGACAGCGATGCATGCTCTGGTAAAGAGTGACAGTGCCTGATCAGTGAGGCTAGTAGGGTGTAGGAGGAAATATGGGCAAATTTGAAGAGGTTTAGGAGAGTATATAGGTGTGATTTGAGTTGAGGGATCGAAATATGGGTTTTCTTCCAAGAAGATGGCATTGGTGTGATTTGGGAGTGGGTTGTGAGTAGTGTTTGGCTTAGGATTGGCTGGTGGGGCAATGGTACCCCGGTCAATGAGATCTTAGATTATGTTCCAAAGGTGAAAGCATTGGTCGGTGGTATGGCCGGTAGTTTGGTGAAAAGTGCAATGAGCATCGGTCTTGAAGTTTCTTAGGAGTGGATTTGGCAATGGGCGGGGATCCAAGGGTTTGATGAGGTTTCGGCTTAATAGGGCTTGGTAAACTTTGGAGAGGGGAGCATAGAGCTCAGTGTATTCCCTTCGGATGGAGGCAGGGCGTCTTTCTGGTGCCCATAATGTGGTTGGTTGAGAGATATTGTTGATGGTCGAGACTATAGCACTGGCAGGCTTGTCATACTTTCTAGGGGTGAACTGTTTGGACACCTTCTTTGGTTCAACCTTTGTTTTAACGAGGCTTTCCTCGATTTCCACTCCAGCCTCTCTGAGAGCTCGGAAGTGGGGATAGTATTGTCTTCCCATCATCACTCGGACATGGGGCAAGAAGTTTTTCTTCACTATGTTGACCTGTTCTTCTTCATATGGCCGATTGGTCATGGTAGCTGCCTGCTCCCTCCATCGGGTTATGAAGTTACTGATTAATTCTCCAGGATTCTGTTTGAGCAGCTCTAAATCACGACGGGTGACCTCAAGCTCTTCATTGTATTTATACTGCGATATGAATTCTCGGGCGACATCCTCCCAGCTACGAATTTTGGATTCCTCAAGAGATAAAAACCATCAGAGGGCACTATCCTTCAAATTTTGTCGAAATAATTGGGACATCACTTCTTCAGAAGCCCCTAGTAGAGTCATGGAATGATGATAACTGCGAAGATGAACAATTAGGGGTCCACTCCCTCCAAACTTCTCGATATTTGGCATCTTAAACTTCTCGGGTAACCTCACTTTAGGATAAGGAGACATGTGGGTGTAGTCCATGTAATTCCTAGAGTATCTGACTTGGTCGAACTTCTTGGTGAGCATCTTGAGATCCTCTTTAACTTTATTCAACTCCTCCTCTTTTGGATCAATGACCACAGGCAGGCTAGCCACAGGCTGGGTAATGTTTGGCATCGAAAGATGGGTAGGTGGTGGCCCATTGGCAGGAGGGGCACGTGGAGCGTGCTGATATTCTTTTGGAACCCAGATAGGCTCGGGTGGACCCATAACACGAGGGAGTAAGGCCTCGGGTTCTTGAGGAATGAGAACCTGGTTTCGTTGCATCTCTCGAACCTCGGTTTGGAGGTTGTCAATATTGGACACGAGCTGAGCTAGGACTGTCGTCAGATCCGGCTGTATGACTGGTGCTTGATCTTTATTCTCCATGGAAAGGGGATGGATTCTGGACTCGAAAGAAGTAGTAGAGGAGCGGATGAAACTCTGGGTGATTTGACTAAAGATCGAAGCCAGTAGGGAGCCAGGCCAAGGGCTTGTGATCGACCTGAGAAGGCATAGAATGGGATTTATTTTTGAGAAAAAAGGAAGAACTATTTTTGGATTTTTGATAAAGAAGGGAGAAATGTTTTTGGATTTTTGATAAATAAAGGAGAAATGTGTTTGGATTTTTGATAAAGAAGGGAGAAATGTGTTTGGATTTTTAATAAAGAAGGGAGAAATGTTTTTGGATACAGGACTCAACATGATTATTATGATTATTATGTTTTCACTTGTATTTAATTCTCCTAAATGCAATGCCGGATGGGACCCGATCTTGGAAAAGTGGGGTTTTTAATATATGCAAAGATATGGCTAGACTTGTAACCAGGCTCACGGACAGGGTCCCGTTTTAAAAATGCCTGAAATTTGGGTGGCAGGCCGACCCGGAATTTCGGCAGAGTTTTCGGTTGAAACCGGCAATCTAAAGTGCGTGTCCTAGGTTTGACACCTATATACGCGTATGCAGTTGGTTAGGTGAATCGTCATAGGTTCCCCCCTTTGGCGTGACTTCCACGATATACGTCTTGATCTTGCGGGCAATCGGTATGTGTGGACAAGCCATTTGATATATCTGAGTGTACGTGAATTACCTCACCATATACCTCGTGGGGATGGTACGTGTGAGAGAGAATTCGATATACTCGGCGTACGTGAACGAATTCCCTGCGATATACCTCCCGTCATGACTTTGGTTAAGCGGTACGATGCGGGGGAACCGTTTGATATACGCCGAAGGTACTGGCCAATGGAAGGTGAGAGTTATATCGCTTAGGCTAACTGCGACCTGCCGGACCAGCGCCCATCACGAAGTGACCCTCCAGTTATTGGGTAAAATTTGGTCAATAGCAATGCTCTTTTGGTGATGTTGTGTGAATCATGCATGATTCTCTTATTAGTATCTTATGATAAGAATGCCTTTCTTGATTATGCCAAACAGGGAGCAAAGTATAAGTACCCCAAAAGGTACACCGAGTATGAATGGGCAATGCGTGCAACACGGGGATATATATGTGATCCTAGGTGCACGTGGTGTGAAGTATACATGGAGAAATTTCTACAAGTGTGTGAACATAAGCATAAGCATGGGATACACATGGAAAAGGGGAACATGTAGATATGGGGGGAAATATAAGCAAATATAGCATCCTTTGGGTCCCGCGCGTTCCTCTTGGGAGCGCTTCGGCTGGCGTCATTTAAGATATGGTGTAGCAATGTAGAGAGATTCAGAGTCGCCAGTCTATTTTACTCAAAACAGACAAAATAAAAAGGGCAAGCCACCTCGAAGGATGGCATCCATAGACATACTGGTGCGTACGAAACCAAAATGATTCCAGAAGGGTTCAGAGGCTTAGTTACAAAATGGGAAGGTCTTAGGCACCCATTCCACCCTTTCGGTATCTCATGAATATTTGCTATTTTCCTTTATATTCCCCCCCCGTGATATGTGTGCATATGTGTATATATAATGGAGGTAGGAATCCTCGACTTGTATCATGGAAAAGAGAAAGTGAGTCATCCGTAGGAAGATATAAGAATAATATTAGAAAAATAATATTTATGCGATTACCCCTACGTTGATCGTTATAATGGAACGATAACGCATATGGAGTAATACATCACTAAGAGCAAGTATATAGAATATGAGAAGATTAGATTTAGAGAAATAGGAAGTAAAAGAAAAGGTGAGAGAGAGGACTCGAGTCTCGGGTTTTACCCCGAGATGCCTACGTAGCCTATAAAGGCATCAAAGTCCACGTAGTTCGCATGCAAAACGAGGGGTGAGGTTTATCCCATAAATCCAAATGGGGATCTCTTATTTGTGAGTGTGTGTGTGTGTGTGTAGAAAAAGTGTTTTAGTTGTGAGAAAAGTGTGAGAATCCCTATTTGGAATTTATGAGCAAACCCTCTTTTTCTTATTTTTTGGGGTTTTATTTATATGAAAAT
Organism: Sambucus nigra; assembly: GCA_949130495.1. Taxonomy (NCBI): domain Eukaryota; kingdom Viridiplantae; phylum Streptophyta; class Magnoliopsida; order Dipsacales; family Adoxaceae; genus Sambucus; species Sambucus nigra. Next base: position 605,120,527 of record OX422215.1, on the reverse strand, counting down.
AAGAGAGGTGCAATAATACTAAATAAAAAGTATATTAGGATATGTGAGATGAGATAATAAAAGTGCTAAGTAAGAAAACAAGTTATTGGGAATTTAAGAGAATTTAAGAGAGAGTTTGAGAAAGTTGGACCTTCTTGAAGATCTTGAGCTTGATCTTGGATATTGGGGAGCAACCCTTGCACTTGGATGATGATGGGGAGTGGCTAATTCACCAAGTTTGATGAAAAGGATGATGAAAATTGGAAGTAAAAAAGGGATTTGGAAGTTGAAATCACGTTGCCTTCGAGAGAGGTTTATGGGATTCGTTGAGAGAGATTTTTATCAGATCTGGTCTCCCTTGAAAATGAGGTGAAGGCCTCCTTTTATAGGCCCAGGTGAGTGACGATCGGCATTGGCACGTTCACGCCTATCGGCACCTGCCGATAGGTAGGGTCTAGAACCTGATGTTTGGCAGTGCGCTTCAGGCTTTTTCAGAAAATCGGCCGCTGAGGGTAAACCGTTGGTCATAATTGCGCACGGGGCATACCGTTAGAAAGGTAATTCAGATACCTTTGAAAGTCCTTTGTACCACTCCCGGGTTCGGGAGTTAAATTCAAATATGGCTTGGAAGCATTTGTCTGTCCATTGGACGGGGAATCGTTCGGACGCAAACAAATTGTTTGTTCGTATGGTAAGTAGGAATCGCACACGGTGTGGACCGTTGGAAAGGTTAGGAGATGTAATTCAACATTCTAAAGAGTTTAACCCGGTTTGGAGAGTTGACTTTGGTCAACCGGGCCCGGGAATCATTTGGTGACCTCTCGGAGTCAAGCGGATCGTTCGTCCGTATGGAAAGTCAGAATTGCGCACGTGATGGACCGTTGGAAAGGGGATTCAGTTCCCTTCAAAGATTCATTCAGCCTCGATAGAGATAAAGAGTTAACTTAGGTCAAACAGTTCCCGGGAGCGCCCGTGGCCTCTGGGTCAGGTTTCGGATGCAAACGGATCGTTCATCCGCATGGTAAGTCGAAATTGCGCATGGGGTAATCTGTTGTAAAGGGATTCAGTTCCCTTCGAAGATTCATTCAGTCTTGGTCGAGATGAGGAGTTTGACTTTTGGGTCAAATAGAGCTCGGGATCGCCCGGTGGCCTCTGGGTCAGGTTTTGGACGCAAATGGATCGTTCGTCCGCATGGTAAGTCAAAATCACGCACGGGGCGGTCCGTTGGAAAGGGGATTCAGTGCCCTTCGAAGATTCAATCAGTCTTATTCAAGATGATGAGTTTGACTTTTGAGTCAAACAGAGTCCGGGAGCGCCCGATGGCCTCTAGGTCAGGTTTCGAATGCAAACAGATCGTTCGTCCGCATGGTAAGTCGGAATTGTGCACGGGGTGGTTCGTTGGAAAGGGGATTCAGTGCCCTTCAAAGATTCATTCAGTCTCGATCGAGATGAAGAGTTTGATTTTTGGGTCAAACTGAGCCGGGGAGTGCCTGATGGCCTCTAGGTCAGTACTCGGGATATGACCTGGGTTTGTAGTGCTAAAGGGAGGTACTAGGGACCTAAGGAGAGTTAGGGGTAATAGAATGGGGTGTCTACACTAGCTTCTTAGAAGATATCTCCAAAAAAAATTCTACTCCATCTAGATAAAGCAGACCGAAGAGCTTTAAATCTGTTACCTAAAGAAATAAATGGATTGGTATGATCAGTTGAATTCCAGGCCTTCTCCCCTACCTCATATATCTCTGGTTTTTCCATCCAGAATTTTTGGAACTTAAAAGCTTTACTACGAGTATTAGCAAGGTTACTAAATGTAAGAAGCAAAGGACAGTGATCTGACATATGCCTATTGAGATGTTGAACTTCCCAAACCCTTAAGTTTTGAGCAGCAAGATTTCAAAAAATCTTATCGAGTCTGCACCAAATTCTATCCAGACCTTCTCTTTTGTTATACCAGGTATAATTAGAGCCCTTGAAACCCAAGTTAATCATTTCATTTACCTCCATAGCTTCTAAAAACTCCATGGAGGCACTACCATCAACATCATTGCCTCCAACCTTTTCCCAACTATTAGAAACCACATTGAAATCTCCACCAATGAGCCAAGGATTTGAAGTAAAATTTTGACCAAGAAATTCCCATAACTCACGCCTTTCAATCTTAGTATTCTTAGCATAGATGAAACTAGCAAAAAACTTAGTCTCATCTATAACAAAGGACAGATTAAGGCACTTCTCCATATATGAAATGAAATTGCATTACATACGTTCTCTAATAAAGCACCATATTTTACTATTGGAATTAGGTAAAGCAATGTTAAAGCCAAGTCTTATTAAAAAACTTTTAAGTTTATTCTTCTCCAACTTTGGTTCCAGGACAGCTAAAACAACAACTTTATGAATCCTTAAGAGTTTCTTCATTCCTTTAGAGCCCCCTTTTTTGAGATCCCTCTAATGTTCCAAATGAGCGAACTAATCATTTGGAGGATTTGTGGAGGGAAGCTTTTGCACCAGATCTGAGAATCCTGGTGTTTGTGATTTTCTTATTTGAAAAAAAGTCTTCTTTCAACTTTAGATTCTCGAATAAAAATAGGGTAACTATTCTTTGTACTTCCTGAGTTTATTTTTTTATTACCTTCTATCCTTGCCTTAGCACTGAACTTATCTTGGTCATTTGAAGTTGCCAAATATCGAGAAAAATTGGGGCTTTTCTCAGGAGTATTGAATGTTGATTTTGATAAAAACTTTGCTTGAATTTCACCCTTCTCTTCCACCTCATCATCTTCTTCTTATTCTTCTTCTTCTTCTTCTTCTTCTTCTTCTTCTTCTTCTTCTTCTTCTTCTTCTACTTTTCCACTTCTTCTTCTGATTTTTCTTGAATTACATCTTCTGCTGCTTCTTTTTCTTCCCTTGAAACTACTATCTCTTCACTTGCAAGATCCTGATCCCTCCTGCCCATTTAAGAGACATTAGGGACCCTTATAGCGTCAACATTAGTGTGTTGGAAAACCATACTCTGATGGGATTTATTTTTAAAAACATTTGTGATCTTTTATTGCACCTCTTTTGACTTTTCAATTGCTTTAGTAGATCTGTCTTGATTAGCAATTGGGACTCTTTCGGATTTATCAGTTTGGCAAGCTTTGATCACCCATTCTTTAGTACCTTCATTCTTATTAACATTTTTGGGAGCTCTTATTGTCATCTTTCACCTGATTTTCTTCTTTAAAAAGACAGTCTTCTATCTTTTGACCCCTTTTAGCACAATGAAAACAGTAAGGAGGAATGTCCCCGTATTAAAAATGTTGCCAGAATCCCACTTTAGTTTCTTTATTTGCAATCCAAAATCATCTAGGAGAGGCCTCTTTAAATCAAATTCAATGCAAACCCTAGATAAACTAGGTCTGCCAAGAGATGCTGTAGCACTATCCATCTTCATTGGAATACCAGTAGCACTACAAATGGAGAAAAGACTCTCTTTATTATAGAGATGAATCGGTATTAATGGAAAGTTTACCCAGATAGGAACTATAGTAGTTTCACATTTTGGGTGAAAGTCATTTGTCCATTTAAAGAATCTCATGGGATATCTCTGAACATACCATGTGAATCTCAGCCATAAACGATGGAAATCTTCTTCATGGAAAATCCAGATCATAACATGCTTTTGATCAATCAAGCCAACATTGAAAGCTGCCTTTAAATTCATAGATGTTAACATCTTCCTTATATCATCCATAGGGGTCGACCATGGGTAAAATTTCCCAGAAGAGATTGTTTAAAAGGAGCAGAGAGTTTATTTATATAATCATTATCAAGGAAAATAGCTGGTTCTCCCTTGTAGGAAGAAACTTTGTGTAGAGCATGAGATGGTGTTTTTGAGGATCCAACAACTTTAGCGAAAGATTTGAGACGATTAGGATTGGAAGAAAGGCTATGGAGATAATTATGATTGCTATTGGGAGTATAAGGATCTAGAAGGATGTCTTCTACCTCCAAGGTGGAGGTAGGTATAGCCGCCATGCAACCCTAAGAGGTTACGTGAGAGAGGTTAGGTTTTCCTAGGTGTTTTAACCAAAAAAATTCATTGATAATAACGGGCCAATCTTGAACATAAATTGGATTCATACTTCAAAAAACCCAAATATAAAGATGGACACAGATGAGAACATTACATAGGGGAATGCTACAAAGGTGAACAATTTTTGAGAGAAAATTGGTTGGGATCGATATACACATAAAAATTTTAGCCTCAAAACTTTTTATTAATCATGAAATAGAAAGTACAAAACGAAACTAGGTTTAAATCTAAAACCTAGGCTTTCGAATATAATACCTTAGCGTACCTTATTTACAATCCAAATGAGGAGAAAAGGTGGGGAATATGAAAGTTTTGCCTTCTTTTAGTCCTCCAAAATCTTGTTAGAACATGTGGTAAGTTTCGAATCTTTGACTATATGATCCTCCCAAAGCAAAGTAGGTGTGTGGTCACCCTTGGAGATGAAAACCTTTTATTTTAATTGAGATATGAACCTTTATCTCTAAGCTTATTCACAAAAACATGAATATTGTTTTCTCTATAACTCTTTAACCCTTAATAATGATTATGCATCTTAAAACCCTAGCTTACACCAAGACCAAATAAGTAAATTAGGTTCCAAATAAATACTCAAAAATCTAAAATCTAAAATCTCATAAGTCTATCAAGGGGAATTACAATCCAATACCTTTCTTGGATATGGATTCCTCTAAATTATGATATCAAACCTACTCACACAACCATTGCCTAACTTGCGAAGATATATTGATCCAATCTAAAATTTAATCGCACCCATAACAATCAAAGCAAAAATCATGCTAGCATTCCAATCCTTACAACCCATGAGATTAAGAATATATGAACCCTTTGTAAATGGTGTGACATTGCTAAAGTCTAATCGAGATAGCCCCTGGACTTGAATCTCACGGGTGATTTATTCAATACATTCCAGAATATACCGGTCACAATCCTGTATTGAACTATCAAACAAATTCTAAAACCATCAAACATGTTTTCGTAGTTTGAGATAGACTATTAGGATTGCACATTCAACAATTCCAATAGGGTGTAAAATCCCTATCTAGATTGTGAATTGTTCAATTATACTAGTACCAAAATTTTGATCTCCTGTAATCAAGCCAAACCCAACTCAATGGGATTCCTACCTGGTATATTTGGACAACATATCATAGAATATATTTAATAAATATATGGCATTCTGACAAACACGATTCTCATTTCAAATGAACTAAACAATACTCTATTGAAAAATAAAGTTTCATTATATGGTTTTAATAATAATATCCTAATAACAACAATAGGCCTTATTGAAATTTTTTAGAAAAATAATGAAGACTTAACCCAACAAGAGATTAGTGAAAACTCATTTAAAATTTTAGGGATTTGAATAATCTTGAATCCACCCTAACCATACATTTTAAAGATATAAATGAAACTAGTGCATTGTGAGTGGGTTCTAAATCATGGAAGGCGATTTTTTATTACGAGCATCATCTAGATATGAATGAAACTTAAGACATAATTCTGAAGAAAATTAATATTATATAGGACTCTATGATTAATCAAATTTTTTATATTACTCATTTTGATGAGAAAGGGAAATGAATTGTGGTAAATTTTGTAGAATGTGTAGAGACTACTAATAGTGGGCACTTCATTATTCCAATTACCATATCTTAGAGGAGGAATTTGAGGAAAAGAATGGCAAGACTGGACAAAGCTGAACCATACCCCACCCAAATAAGTGGGCTAAAAAGTGATCCATGAAGATAATATATTGGAATTCTATGTGTGTTATGAATGTATATACAATAAGAGAGTTGTTTATTCTGTGCAAATCCTATCAGACAGATTTTGTTTCCATAGTCAAGCCCGCGGTATGCTTTCCTAATATTCCTACCCATTTTTGGACATCCTTTACATCTTAAAATTTTTTGCCTCAATTATAGAGATAATATAGACCTAAATTTATATTTTTTTTCGTCATATGGATACTCCTAATGTGATTTCTAATACTAGCGAAGAAGTTACAATCAAATGCCAACTTAATTCTGAAATATATAAAGTTTCTTTGATTTATTCTAGTACATCTATGAAATTCAAAATACCCATTTAGGACAACCTCAAGAGGCCCTACAATAATAACAACATTGGCAGCATGGTAGTGGGTGATTTTAATGTAATTTGGGAGCTCATGAAAAATAATGAGGGAGGTTTCCTTATAGAACTTCTTATATTGAATTATATTCCATGGTTGATGATTGCAATATAATACGTATCCCTACTATCGGTCCATCTCTGACATGGTCCGATGGTTGGGATATTAGAGGCCACATGGAAGGAAGAATTGATAGAAAATTATGTAATGAGAAGTGGTTAGATTATTAGAATGCCACTAAATATGAAGTATGTCCAAGACTCTGAACATATAATTCCTATTTGCTTATTATTGCTGAAAACATGCTTAGAATAGGCCATTTCCATTTCAAATTTCAATTCATATGGCTCAATCAACCTACTTTTAAGGAAGTTATTATTGCTTGTTCGTTAAACTAGAGCTTATAGATGTCCTTTGTCTATAATAACTTTCAAATTAAAATCTTTGAAGGCCTATATAAAATAGTGGAATAAAAATATGGTAGGTGATGTCTTTTATAATGTGGATAAAGCCATAAATGATCTATCCAACATTGAAAAAGAGATGTCATATTATGGATCTAGAGATATTATGAAATATAGGGGAATCAATGCAAAAATTGTGCTTAAATGTTCTATGAAGGATCATGAAGATTATTAAAGAGACACAAGTAGACTTTAATGGTTCATGGAAGGTGAAAGGCATACTGCCTTTATCATACCTATGTAAAAGTCAATAATTCAAAATCTAAAATTATTTCCCTCAAAATAGATGTAGCAATAATACATGATCAGGAGAAAATAGAGAATTATGTTTTTAACTTTTACAAAAACCTATACACTCAAGATCCTTAAGCTAAAGTATATATGGCATCTCATATGTGTTCTGTTGTCCCTAAACTTTTGAACCAATAAGATAGTGACTTTCTCACTTCCCTGCCTAGTGATTTGGAGATAAGATAAGCTCATAGATGGTAGTAAATCACCTCGCCCAGATGGTTTTAAGGAATTTTTTTTATCAAAACTGTTGGGATATTATTGGTGATGATGTAGTCTTATGGATCTAGATAATTCTTTAAACATGGTTAGATTCTTCTTAACATGAACTCAAACCTAGTAGGCATAATTCCAAAATCCCAAGTGTTATTGAGGTGACATGATACAAGCCTATATCTTTGGCAAATTTCCTTTTTTCCAAAAATCCTTGCAGACATATCGGGGAATATTGTTAGTAACTAATCTCCCCTCAATAGGTAGCCTTGTTTAAAAACATAAGCATTATGGATTATATTGATATAGTCTTACAAAATTTCAATTTGTTGGATAAAAAGATCTTTGAAGGAAATATAGGTATCAAGGTGGATATTGCCAAGGGTTTTGACACCATTAGCTAAAGGTTTCTTCTCACAGTGATGAATAACTTTGGTTTATTTAGAAATTCATCAATTGGATGGACACTCTGAAATCAGTAAGACTCTCTATCTTAATCAATGGCTCTCCAAATGGTTTTTCAGTTGCATTAGGGGAGTGAGTCAAGGAGATTCCCTTTCCCCAATCCTTTTCTATCTTAGCTGAAGAAGCATTAAACAGAAATATATGTTCTCAGTTATTAAATGGGAAATATATCCAATATCTTCCCCTTTACATTGCACCCCTATTACACACTCTCTTTATCCAGATGATATTTTTTTTTGCAGGGTTGATAAAAATTCTCTTCAAAACTTGATGCATTTATTTGATAAATATATTATGGTATTTGGTCAAGAAATCAACATAAACAAAAGCATTTTTCCTTAGAAAATACATAACTCACTGAAGTTTCGACATCTCTAAGTATCTTGGGATGAGTGAAGGACATGATCCCTTTTTCTATTTGAGAGTTCACATATTCAAAGCAGTCCTAAAAAATGGCATCTCCAATATATTTCATATTAGGCTAAGGGTAGCTTACCTTATAGTGGATAAAAAAATGGAAAATTCCTACTCAATTATCCATATGCTTTCCTAGTATAGTAGATGAAATTAGTAGAGCAATCCTCCCTATCCCTTTAACTCTTGATAAGTTGATATGGGAAAACTTAATGAGTGGTGAGTACACCCTTAAATAGGGATATGTAGACAATAATTCTCCCATCCCAATTGAACCTATATTTAAATCCTTATCATGCCCATACATTCCTCCAAAGGTTTCTCTTTTATCTTGGATAATCATCCACAATAAAGTACTTACAAATGATAATCTACAAACTAGAGGAATTCCTATGGTCTCAGCTTGTTTAATGTGCAACCCTCCTCACACTCAAGAAGATGTGAATCACCAATTTATTAACTCTATTTTGATCAATATTTTTCATAGCGGTTGGATTCCATTTTCAAAATAATCTTCCCTCATAATGGTCAACTGGTTGATTTTGTAATTCCTTTCACATAGTGTCTTTCAACTCTCGATTAGTTTATTTATAGAAGGCAACTTATCTCCATGTTCGTATGGACATCAAAGATATGAATAGTATTGGATTTGAAGATCGAAGACCAAATAGATGGATATTTCGTAATAACATTATGACCAACATCATCACTTCAAGTGTCAAAGGCCCTGGATTTCATAGAGGTGCTAATGACGGGATAGTTTTGAACAAATTGGGCATACCACCCAATTTTGTAAGGCCTCATCTACCTATATTTTGTCGTGGAGTCCTCCAATTAGAGGATGGATTAAAGAAAATACAGATTCCATGTCTCATGGCAATGTTTTTTTATAGAAACTATGCTGAAGTATTCAGGGATGGGAAGAGGGAATTTTGTAGGAGGCTATAGTTGACACATAGACCATCATACAACATTATTTATTGAGTTGCAAGATATTATTGTTTCTTTAGACTATCCATAGAGAAGAAATGGAAATTCATATGGTTATAATAAGAGTTAATTACTCTCATCCAAAGATTTATATCTTCTAGTTTCCATTCCCTTTGTCAACTAATGATTGCTTGGCACAACTGCAAGGAACAAATCAGATCCATAGGTTTCAACATTAGTCATATTTTCAGAAAAGGTAATAAAGTTTTAGATAAGCAAGCCAACATGGGAATAAGTTATCCTACCAGCACCCCTCCCCGGGAAATTAAAGGAATTCTATAACTGGACATACTTGGTTTTCCAAATTACAAATTTAAATGAGATTTAATTAGTTTTATTTTTCTACAATATATGTTTTGTTCAGTTCATTCTGGGTCACAGTAGTTTTATAAACCAACCCTTTGTACATGTCACTTTGGGAGGCTATTTCCCCATTTTTTCTTCGTTTATACATATCATTTTAGTTGATAATTCCCACTAGAGTTTTTTTCAAATAAATAAATTTCATGTGATAAATTTTATTATATATGAACACTTCATATTTTAATAATAGCGTTGTTAATTGTTTTGTATTGCGAATATGTACCATTAGACCACGCTCTACGGAATATCGAATCCCAAAGCAGCGTTTTTAGTATATTAAATTGGAACCCCCTATTGGGTAACCGTTTAGGTTAAGTGTTAGGAGAATGTGGTCACTGTATTGGGATTATTTGGGGGCTCTAATTTAGGCTCGAAGGAGACCTGCGAAAATTATAGAATTTAAATAAGTGCTTAACTCTCATAATTAACACGACACAAGAGACAACCAAACCTTATCTATATAGGATTTGGAAGGAAGAGATACAACCGAGAATTCACGCAAAAAATATCTAGCTTTATTGCTTATTAAATTGTATTTTTTTATAATCTAGCGCTAGTTATAATTTGAAGTTAGAATTAATCATATATTAGGGCTAAAATCATGTTATTGTTAATGGAGAATTGGATTTATCCATTTAATTAACGTTTAGACATTTTATTTCATTAGAGGATTGTAGTGAATTGATGATTCACGCGCTTATATTATATTTTATGATCCGAATTTGCAATCTTAACCATTAAATTCAAGATTATGTTGAACTCATATGAAGAACATGATAATATTGAATTATATACACTTCTAATGTTAGATTTGACCTTTTTAATGGATCTATAATGTTGGAAATCTGATTAAAATCACTCAGATTTCATATTATATTAAGATGTTTATGGGATTGATTATAGGTTAGTTAACCTTTTGCTTCAATTTAAGATGAAGAAAATAGAAGAAAGAAAGTTATGAGATCGATTTGTGATACTACATCATTTTGGGTACACAAGTGAGGGTCGATCGATCGGGTTCTTAGGGGTCGATCGATCAAATCAGTATGAAGGTCGATCGGTCGGGATCCCCAGGGTTGATCTTCCTGATCTGGGAAGTAGTCTAAATTTTTTTTAGGATTTTGATTTGGAAATTAAGGTGAAGACCTAGGAGATTTGTAGAGGGATTTGATGAGGATATAAGTTTTTTTATCCCATATGGTTATGTTAAAGATATATTCATGGGTTTATCTGGCTATACTTACCCTGAGCTAACCTCAAACCCATACAATTCTAATTGTATTGGTTAACTTATGATTTTTGTGATACATGTGAGCATGCCAGAGGTGTGTGAGTAATTCGTGAGGAATTTAGGAATGGGGATTTGATTGGTTGATCACGAGATCAATTATTATGCCCCTAACCAGTGATGCAAGCTACTTATAGATCTATATCATGATCATATGTGTCGTTCATCAAGCATCTTATGAGAAGGAGAGTCTTGATTTATTATGTAATATTGGTGATATACCAAGTATGACCTGGTCTCAGAGATGGACCCCCTTGGTCAAAGATGACCAGTGGCAGACCATCAGTTTGAGAAAGTTATGACTCAGCTATGGACGCAGCATGAAGAGTCTCGTCCTCGTCCAGAAACTCATCACAAGAGGCCTCATCCTCATCCTCATCTCAGAACATAGTTAATGATATCAGTATCAGTGGTCTTATGACTCAAGTCTCCTTGGCCTCTTCCATCACTGGAGGTCGGGGCCTAATGAAGACTCAGCTCAGCATGACAATTGTCGTATCATTAGAGTATCAGACTTGACAACTTAACCTCGGCCTAACCCATATGACCGATAATTAACAGCTAGCAAAACGTGTGGATTGGGGCACACGTGGAAAAATATGTGTGGGTTACAGATCCCATATGCATAAAAATATTAAAACCAGGTCTCCCTTACACGTGAGAGAATATTTCATCATCATGACCTATATGTGCTAGTAACAGGTGGTTGCTCCTTATTTGCTAATACATACTACACATGCTTATTACATGCTTAGTGGGGTACATTACACCACCCAGACACTATATAAACATGTCTTCTTCAATAATGTAAAGGATTGAATATTGAAACCCTAGTTAGAACTCTGTTGCAATCACAGTAAAGAGAGAAAATAGAGAGAATTGTATCACTAAGACTTTTTGTTCCCATTTTATAGTGAAATTATTACTATCTTGCACATTGGAGTAAGTCAAATGGCCGAACCACTTAATTTATAGTCTCTTTTCTCATTGCCTCACTGCCTCCTTCTTCGTTTAAATACTTATTTAAACACCATTATTGCACCTTCAAAGTTGTTACGGGTTGAGCTCATATCAGATTACTTGGTGATACTAAAACTGGTATCATCAGTTGGCGCCACCTGTGGGAAGCATAGATTCTTCTTCTTTATCTTATTTATAGCTTGTTCCTCATCAGATTCTCTAGTGGTGATCCAACTCCACATTTGGTTGGATCTGAATCACCATTGAAAGAAATTCGATCTAGCTATCCAAGCTTTTCTCCAATTTATTCAGCTCACCCAGTGTACCCATTCTAGTTTTGTTCATCCGTAAAAAATAATGGATTTATATTTTCCACATGACACTGGCCCCAGTTCAATCCAAGCGCCTCCTCCGTCAGAGATGGTTGAGGTCACGGTGGCGCTATGCTCATTGGCGGCTAGTTAGTAGAAAATGCAGGAGCAACTCGCTGCTTTTAGCCAAAACATATTAACTAGGCCCACTGTCTCGGTAACAAAAATGATAACTCCGACCGCTAGGGAGGGTGATAATCAAGCTATGGGGGGACCACCCCTGGCCCCACAAAAGGGAGTATCACAATAGCAAAGATGAAGGAATGTGGCCGACCCCAGGCGCCTGAGCCTTGGAAGACAAAGCTAAGAGTTTTAAGATGATAAATGTGATAATTAAGTGGAATATTGGGAACCCTATGAGATCTTAGGAAATATTATGCGCCCAGTTCAAGTCAGTAGGGGAAACACCGACAGGCCGAGCCGAGATGGCAACCTCGTGCTTTGGTACTTGACAGACTAAGTAGAGGGTTTTCCCTTGATAGACTCGGTCAGATTAGTGACTTACGAGATTGACTCTCCAGGTCTCATAGTCGAGCGACTTCTAGAAAGAATGGTGGCCAAGATAAAGAGCATAGAGAAGTCAACAAGTGTTAGATAATCGCTAGCCGAGAGCTCATCTAAAACCTAGCCAACAAGGAAGGGGATGAGGACAATGCTATGGTAGCCCAGGGAAACAATGCAGGAGTAGTTGACAAGACATGGAACAACTCCATAAAGAGGCTTGAAGAAAAATTTATGATATTTTGAAGAGTCGAGAACCTATGCAGAGGGGCTACATGGAAGGGTCCCCATTTGTTTCTAGAATAGTGAACTATTTAACCCCGATCAAATTCAAGCTGCCATTTGTGACGCCAAAGTATAATTGGAGCACAAATCCTCTTCATCATGCAAAAATGTACCAGGCAACAACCGATATTTATTCAGTATCTGATGAGATAAAAGGTTAAGATTTCTCGAGCACCCTTATCGGTGCTGCGTATATATGGTACACCTCTCTCCCTAGGAAATCCATTGAGAATTTCGAACAGCTGACCGAGAGGTTCATCCACAATTTCTATTTTCCTCTCGGAATAAGACCACACATATGATGTATGTCAAGTAAGGTAAAAATGATTCTCTGAGAGAATACATACCCTGTTTCAATAAAAAAAAGATGGAAGTGGAAGACTATGATGAAAGCATCGCTATGATAATCCTTGTGGGTGGATTACAAAAGGGGAAAATCCTATGGAAGCTAGTTGAAAGTTCCTCCAAAGACAATGGAAGAACTCCTGGTAACAGCAAGGAGAGTCATAAATGCAAAGGAGGCCATGGCAGTTAAGGGAAAGGATGACAAAGGAGCAGGTGGAAGTAAGCCCGGAAGTTCAAAGGAAAAGGAGGCAAGGAGAGGTCGATGGACGATAAGTTCCTTGACTATACCCCATTGACAATCAAACTAGATATGATCCTGAACGAGATCAAAGATGAACGGTCTCTGAGATAGATAAAAAATTTAAGAGACCCTCCTCACAAGAGGGATAAGAGAAAATGGTACGAGTTCTACCAGGATCACGGCTACACTACTGATAAGTGCTTCGCACTTAAGGACATGATTGAAAAAATGTTAAAGTAGTGAAATATAAGGAAATGTATCGATAAAAGCGGTGCCAAAGGCGACAGAGATGACACCAGTAATAAACAAGACAACAAGTGTAAACGGGGTGTCCCAGTAAACAGAAATGATGATGTCTCTGATGATGATGATGAAGCCGACCCCGACCTCCCGCGAAAGGTGCCTGCACCCAAAGTTTAGTTGCATATAATTTCATTGGGAGTGAAGATGATATGTGGTGGTTTGGAAAGTGGTGGAAAGGACATAACTAATAGTAAGTCCCATGTTGTAGAGACCAAAGCACTCCCAAAAAATGAGGTGGTAGACTCGGCTACAGTCAATTCAAAGTTGAGTAAGAGGAAGAAGGTGGATATGACACCTTGGTGATCAGTTTCTCGAGATTAGACTTCAAGTGGATCATGAACCCACATGATGACCCACTAGTGATTACTACAAGGGTGCATGGATATGACATTTCCAGAATACTCATCGATGAAGGAATCTCGACTGATGTGATGTTTTGGGAATGCTTCAAAAGGTTGGGACTTAGCAAGAAAAGACTCATCCCATACCACCATCCCTTAATTGGCTTTAGTGGTGAAAAAGTCCACCCTCTGGGGATATATGAGATGGATGGATGTATGGAGGTGACCTGGTCGAGGTGCTGTACCAAAAAGATAAATTTCATTGTAATTGATGAGGATGTCTATTCAGTTTATAATATCATCATGGGATGGGTAGCCCTCAAGGAATTTGTGGCACTTTCCTCTGTTGTTCACCAGATAATAAAATTCCTGACTCCCTATGGATTAGGGGAAGTTCAGGGTGATCAAGTAGAAGCACGAGAATGCTAGTTTAACTCAGCTGAAGAAAGAGAAGCCCATAAAAGAGCCATGACAACATATAACATTGATACTATCGATCCAAGGGATAAGACAAAGCTAAAAAAAAGGTGAACTCGTTGAGGAGATAGAATTCGTTGTCCTCAAAGAGGACGAACCTAAAAAAACTATCCAAATTGGCAAAGCCTTAAAGAAAAAAATAAAGGATGACTGACCAAGTTGCTGAGGGAAAGGTAGAGTATTTTTGCCTGGAGTCACGAGGACATGCCAGGAATTTATCCAAAGATTCTCTGACACAAGCTGAATGTGGATGAAGGAGTAAAGCCAGTTAGATTGAGACAAAGAATTTACTCCAGAGAGAAATATGAGGTGATACGAGAAGAAGTTAAAAGGATAGAGAAGGCTGAGTTTATCGGAAAGGTTATCTAGCCAGAGGAGCTGGCCAATGTGGTCATCATACCAAAGCCTAATGGTAAGTGGAGAATTTGTGTAGACTTTATTGATTTGAATAAGGATTGTTCGAAAGTCAAATGTCCTCTCCTCGGGATCGATGAGATGGTTGATGCCACGACTGGGCACAAATTGATGAGTTTTATGGATGCCTACTCAGGCTATAATCAAATATTTATGGAGTCGATCGACACTGAGAATACCAATTTCATTAAAAATAATGGAACGTAATGGTACAAAGTCGCCCTTCGGCCTAAAAAACACCGAGGCAACCTATTAGAGACTGGTGAACAAAATATTTGAGGATCAAATTGGAAAAACCATGAAAGTATACGTGGATGACATATTGACCAAAAGCCTCAAAGCTGAGACACATGTGGTCGACCTTGAGCGCACTTTCAACACCATGAACGAGTACCAGATGAAACTCAACCCCACCAAGTGTGCGTTCGGGATAGGAGCGAGAAAATTCTTGGGATTCATTATCAATCAGCGGGAATAGAGGTAAATCCTAAAAAAAATTAAAGCCTTGATTGAGATTAAGACCCCGAAGACAATTAAGGATGTTCAAAGGTTGACATGTTAAGTTATTGCGTTGAACAGATTTATGTCAATGGCTACAGACAAACGTCTGCCCTTATTCAAAGTGTTGAGGAAAGCCTTTGAGTGGAATGAGGAGTGTGAAAAAGCCATCCAGGAGCTGAAGGCTTACTTGGGCTCCCCACATTGTTATCTTGGTCAGTTCTGGGAGAGAATCTATATATATATATATATATATATATATATATATATATATATATATATATATATATATATATATAGAGAGAGAGAGAGAGGCAGGCTCCTGTGCACACTAAGTTTGCACACTAAGTTTGCACATTAAGTTTTTAAAGTAGTAAAAAAAATATTTTTGAGTGTTGGCGCACACCAATTTTTTTATGTGATATTTTAACATTTCAATGGACTCACATAAAAAAAATTAGCTCAAAAAAACTTTTTTTGCTATTTTTAAAAAATCGGTCAAACTTTCGCAGTTTTTAAAGGGCTTAAAAGCATAGAAAGTTTGACTGATTTTTTAAAACTAGCAAAAAAAGTTATTTTGATCTGATTTTTTTTATATGGATTCTTTGAAATGTTTAAATATCACACAAAAAAAATCAACTCAAAAATATTCTTTTAACTACTTTAAAAAGGTAATGTGCAAACTTATTGTGCACAGGATCCTGCCTCTCTCTCTCTCTCTCTCTCTCTCTCTCTCTATATATATATATATATATATATATATATATATATATATATACACTTGGCTGTATTTGAGCCAGTCATCAAAGCAGTAATTATGCGAGATGACGATGGGGTGCAAAATCTGATCTACTTTAATAATAAATCCCTTTAAGGGGCCGAGTAGAGGTAACCGAAGATGGAGAAGCTGGCTTTTTCTTTGATACATGCATCGAGAAAAATAAAAACCTATTTTTAGGCTCACACAATGGTTGTCCTCGCAGACTCCCCTCTAAGGCAAGTCATCCATAAACCTATGAAATTAGGTGGGTTGATGGTCTGGTCGTTGAGTTTTAGAAGAATTCGATATTATCTATCAACCGAGAACAATGATTAAGGGTTAAGCTTTGGCCGACTTTGTAGCTAAGTTCACATAGGACGAGGCTGACAGTAAAGAGTTTGTTATTCTAAAGGAGGAGCCAGATAAAGCAAGTGGAAGCCCGACTGAGGCCGAGACCATTGTACTAAGGCTAGTTATTACCGAGAATTAAGAAGAAATTTTTTTATTCAAGTATGGAGTCCTGGATGAAGACACCTTCCTAAAAGAAGGCACTATTTCGAGCTTATTTGTGGATGGCTCTTCATGTGAGACAGGGAGAGGAGTTGGGTTGATAGTATCGGCCCCAAATAGAACTGACATCGAATACACTATGAGATTCATCTGCAAGGCATCCAATAATGAGTAGGAGTATGAAGCTCTTTAGGCAGAACTCTCCCTTACCAAGCACTAATGTCAGCCAAATATTGGTTTATAGTGACTCCATGTTAGTGGTAAATCAAAATTTAGGAGTATATGAGGCTAAAGATGAAAATATGGCTAAATACTCAGCAAGGTTTAAGACAATACAGAAGAACTTCATAGAGGTCAAGCTCAAGAGGATCCTTTGGCTAGGCAATAACTGAGATGGTACATTGGTAAGATTAACATCTATGATGAGGACAGAGAGCAGGCATTCTGTGTGTGTAGAGATCCTATATCAATCAACCATTGAAGAATACGACAATACAGTTGAGTATTATTTGAACTTTAACTTTGGGGGATCATGGATGGATCCCCTCATCTGATACATCAGAGATAGCGAGCTGCCAGAGTCAAAGCTGGAGAGAAAAATGCTGAGATACAAGGAGGCCAAGTTCTCGATCATAGGGGACATCTTGTACAAGAAAGGGTTCCTCTTCCTGTTACTACGATGTGTTCATCCCATAGAGGTGGAGCATACACTGAAAGATGTGCATGAGGGTTCCTATTCAAACCACATAGGAGGAAGGTCTTTGGAAAGAGAATAATTACTCAAGGGTATTGGTGGCCAACCTTAGCCAAAGACGTTGCCGAGTATGTGAAGAGATGCGAAAAATGTTAGACGTATGCAAGCATCCCTCATCAACCTCATCAACCCCTGTAATATATCACTTACCCTTAGTCATTTGCAGTCTGGGGGATTAACTTGGTAGGACCCTTGCCCAGAACAATAAGCAATTACAGATACTTTATTATGGCGATTGACTATTTCTCTAAATGGGTTGAATTTGAGGCCATGATCACTATAACCGAGATGAATACCTTCAAATTTATTTGGAGGAATATCATCTATAGGTATGGTCTGTCCAACACTTTAATCTATAATGATGGCAAATAGTTCAAAAACTCATTTCTATTGGCCTATTGTAAGAATGTCGGCATCAAGCAGTTTTATTTATATCTCGATCGACCTCAGGCAAATGGCCAGACTAAAGTGACCAGCATAACTATCTTAGACGGGATCAAAAAGATATTGGAGGAAGAAAAGGGTCAATGGATGGAAGTGGTTCACTCCTTCCTCTGGGCTTATAGCCCTTTTATGCTTGTCTACGACTCAGAGTCCGTGATACCTACTGAGATTGGACTGTCAAGTCATAGGGGGCAAACATACAACTAGAAAGAGAATATAAAGGAATGCAGATTGGAACTGGACCTAATCTATGAGATACGAGAATATATATAGAGGTCAGGCGGGCTACTTATCAGTAAAGGACTATAAAATTTTACAATAAGATGTTTCATCCTAGGTCGATAGCCTTTGGAGATCTAGTTTTAAAGAAGGCCTTGCATAAGACGGATAAGCTCCATGCAAATTGGCATGGACCATATAGGGTCATAGAAGAAGTGTTTGCAGGCACCTATCGGCTTGAAAATTTGGAGGGAGAGCCATTTTCCAACCCATGGAACATTAATCATTTAAAGAAAAACTATCAATAGAATTCTGTACAAATTTTAATATGTTATTGCATGAGAGATGTACTGAAAAAGTGATGAATGAAAAATCTCAAGTGTTCGCTCATATTTATTGTGTGAAGTGTCCAATTGCATGTTTCAAATCATCCTAAGCTACAATTTATATGGTGATTAATCAAAGTGACACAAGAAGTCAGACGATATTTCTCTCGTCCATGAATTCTTAATAACACCGAGAGGGGGGATCAGTGTAATAACATCACTAATGTGGTGAAAAATGCATAGAAAAATTTAAAAACCATTTAATTGTGGTTCATATAAACATCACTAACTTAGTGGAATCAAAGTCAAACTCTCTCGACGAGATGACAGTGCAGGACGAGATGAATCTCGTCCATACACTCTCAAAAGATGGGACTTGGTAGTTAAACACCATTAATTTGGTCCATTTAAATTGGAAAATCATTAATTATGGTTCATATAAACATTATTAACTTGGTGGAATCAAAGTTAAACTCTCTCGATGAGACGACACTGCAGGACGAGATCACTCTTGTCCATACACTCTCAAAACAACAAGAGGTGACTTGGTAGTTAAACACCATTAATTTGGTGCTTAAAATTGGAAAAATCATTTGATAATGGCTAATTGACTCTTCGGCTAAAGACGATAGTAGACTTGAGATAAAGCATCATTAACTTGGTGACGTCTTGCTTAAACAACTAATGATTTGGCTATTATTCCCCGTCTTAAAATGAAGGAGAGCTTGAAACAAGGAAGGCGATACGAGAAAAAAACTTGGCAAAACTATTACACATATTTAGTAAAAAGAAAGTGAGAGAAGAAGTATGAGGCAACACTTCATTAAAAAATAAGTGATATTAATTTTAATACAAAATATTTCAGATGACCAAATGTTCAGAATAAAAAATTACAAGTAAAGGGGTATCGGTCACAAACGACCACCCTACATCATTGGTTCGTTGTTTATGGTCGACTCATTAACATCAACCTCAGCCTGATCCTCCCCGTCAGCATTAGTGGTAGTGGTATCAGCTTCAACTGGGACCTCGACTGTAGTTACCTCTCCCACAGCTAAGGCCATGGATTCAACATACTCCAAGCCCTGGGGGAATAGGGGATATCCCAAATCAGAGGCCTCCAATTCTGAGCGAATGGATGAGGTGGCCTCAGAAAATTTCATGACGATCCATTGAAAGGTCATCTTAATACCTCTTTCAAGATATTTAACACCGAAGGTATCAAACTCATCAGATGCTTTGTAAGCCTCAACGGCCTCATCCTGGATCTTTTTTATTGCCTAGGTGAAAAGGGCCTCATCCTTTGCCTTCTTAATGGTTACAGCAAGATCGGTCGTTGAGGCTAAGGATAAATGCCTTATCCTTAGCCTTCAAGTAATTGCTACGATCAATCTTCAAGTCGTCAAGGGCCTTCTTATACTCTTCTTTACGCTCCTTCAACTTCTTCTTAAGTTATGCCTCGGCCTGGATAACCTTCTTGACCTTTTGAATCTTTGAAAAGTTCTCAGTTACCCATTTTTTAACCCAGGTAAAAGCAACTACAGACCGTAAAAAAATAAAAAAGTGCAGATATTAGAGTAAGACGAAGTAAAAATCTAAATGAGATGAGGTTCAAATTAAGGAAGAAGAAGATACCTACGCTAGATGATGAAGACCAAAGTCATAGGTCTTCAGGGGGTGCATCTTCCCCATGAACTCATAATCTCCCTTTAAATGGACAGCAAATATAGCAGCCTTTGATCTCGGTGCTCAAGAAATGATTCAGTCGGGGCATGCCTTAAGTTGGGCTATGTTAGCCGCCTAAATTTTTTTAAATGAGTTCAAAAAAGATGAACTGAGCCCAAAAGAACTTGGCGCGGGATCGGGTGGAGGTGGATTCACTCTCGACCTTGTATCATGATCATGATAAGTATCTGAGGGAGCAATTGCCTCCTTTTTTCTGGTTAACCTCAGGATAGTTTGGCCCACTTATTGTCGTCTTCTTGGCGGGCTACTTTCCACCCTTATTTATAAAATCATTCTCAAGACTTCGGGTCATCATACTCCAAATCTCGTCTAAGATGTGAGATGGATGATCTGCAAAGAAGAAAGGAAAATATTTAGTAATAATGCCAAAAGATGATAAAAGACTTTATAATCAGAAGAATTTAGTAACTCAGACAACTAGTCTAGGGAGTCAACACCCGGACCAGACTTCTCTAAAAATTCAGGAAACATCAGATCTTCAAACTCAGGAAGGGTAGCTTCCTTCCCTTGACTCCTTACAATTTCAACCCTCTCCCTATCGATAATGTTGAGGCCAGGATACAACTTGTCACACATGGAAGGGTTGGCCTAAGTACAAGGAACTCTTAGCTTGTCCTGAGAATTGTCGGCGTCGACTGGAAATTCCCAAGCCTCATAAATAATGTAAGAGGGTAGTCCCCTTAAAGCCTGGGAGTATAGTAATACTAGTTGAGGTGTAACCCCTATAGATATGGTGATAAACGATAACCCAAGAGCGCTTTAATAAATACAAGTGAATATATAATATTGTATTTAATCAACACTCAGATTGAACTAACAAGTCTATAATGTGTAACTCAAATAATAATAAAGGAAACTCAGAAGAACCTTGTTCAAAGGGAGAGAGAAGTAAGCACCCTAGATACAGCTTGGCATGCAGCCAACACACCAACAACCTCTGAAGGATCTCTAGTTTAGCTATTAAAAGCTTCACAATAAATGGCAATGTCGGGTGAGTAAACTCTATAGTTTACAATAACTTCTCTCTGATATATTCTCCCTCTAGTAATAAATCTCTAGAAAGAACTCTCTCTCTCTCAGAAGTTGTTGAGGCCAATAAATATCCCCACACCATTCCTGAAATGCCTCGATCTCCATAGTTATGAATGAAATCCCCTCCTAATTTACGTCAAAAATATTAAATGCTTGATGGGCTAGCTTGTCCTACGTCGTAACATTAAATGACAAGACATACATTTTGACTAATCACTATGCGTCAGAGGACTGTCACAACAGAGGTGGCCCACCAACTGTTTGACTGCACCTAATACCATGATGGTTTACTCAAGTTTGGATTAGACAGTGTTTGGATGGCTAATGGCATCACCTAAAGTAGATGTGACATTTGGTAGAGGGTTGTTTGGTTCAAAACTCAATCTTCGATGGAAGTCTATATACGATGGAACTCAATATCTACTCTGCACATCCTTCCATGATCTAAGATCTCTCGCTGTTTTACCAGGTGTATCTAAGATGGTATGGACAAGCCCTAACACTGCCTCACTTCTCAATCCTCGAAACTAAGTACTTCAAACGTTCCCACGACGAGTTCATTCGACAAAGCATGAAATCTCCCAGGCCCTGCCAGGAGTGATCTCTCGCGAGTACCGTTTGACCTCACACTCAAAATTATAATCGTTATAGCATTACAATCAATGTTACTTAAAAGGTACAATTTAACTAAGTAAGAAAGATAAAGAAGAGTTTTCTCGGCCAATCTCCTCGTCGAACTGCCTCGCTGAGCAATCGCACTGCCTTCATGCTACTTCATTCCCTTGAGTCTCTTCTATTAACTGGGGAGGCTTTCTCTAATTCATATATTATCTTCAATCCCCCCTACATTTGCCCCTTCGTCTAGATATTTGTTGTGAAAACAAGAAATGTCTGCACGGAAAACTTCTCAATTCGATGAATTGTCATGTTGTGAGGAAAAATTCTTCCATCTCTATCTTCATTGCAAATTATGTTGTTATCTATGTTAGGAAAAAGTAAAATTCTCCCCGATGTGCCTGAACTAAAGCTCTTTAAATTCTTAGTGAATAGCGAGGGTACATCATAGCTTTTTTCTGTTGTTATATCCTAGTCGTTCGGCCTATTTCACCGCAAGTTGAAATTCTCCCAAAATATCCAAGGAAACTATCCATCACCCATTCTAATTGTTCAAAAGATAAATTCTCCCATATCTGTGTTATTATGTTATGTTATGTATTGATCTTCTAATGAGTGGGAATTTTCATTCGGACTGCACCTAGTAGCAGGATTTCTCCCCACTAAAAATTCCTAGCGTTTGGACTTATAAAATTTTTGCAAAGTAATTGTTGAACTTTAAATTCTCCCCAGTCTTTTCATTCCAATCATCGACTGAGTGAATCTTTAATGAGGGGACTTTATCATTAGGACTACCCCTAGTGGAAAGAGTTCTTGTTATTTTTGCTTATTCGCGGCCTTCCCCATTTCGACTTGTTCAGAAAGTAAAATTATCCCCAATGTATCAGATCCAGAGTTAACTCCGATTAGAATTATGGCGATGGGACATTACGAACTTTTTTAACTGTGCCGCGAGGAGCCTTTCTTCTGAAGTTGATAAACTCACCTATGCCTCTTCAACTCGTTTTATTCCCGTTTGGGTCTTCAGTGTAAGGAATCTATTTAGTTGGGCTTTTGGGTTTCCACTAAAGTTAAAAAAAATTAGCGCCAAAACTTAACTTCTCTTGAAAGCAATACTCCTTTTTCCAAATGTCACCTCATTAATAATGTGAGCATGTCTTTTCAACTATCAAAGCATGACCTTGAAGCACCATGTGTCCATTTACAATCATTTTGACGTCTTGGCATGTGTCGCTGTGGGAAGATCAAACATCCACTTGATTTTCAAACTCCTTATGCTCAACACTTAGTTATTTTCATCTTTCGTCCCTTTGTTTACCTCCATACTTACAGAGTTTTTAGAGAGATAAAGTTCTGCCCGCCAATGTTTCTCAATCTTTTCGTTTGGTTCTTGTTCTTTTGTCATCTTCACCCTCTATTACTCCATAATTTCCAGTCCATTCTCTCTTCCTTCAAAATTTGCGCCCAACACTTCTCCCATGGCATCTTCTTTCATTGCACCAGATGTACCAGTTGTTCCCACTACCATTGCTCCGTATGCCTCCAGCACCACTCCTGTCCCTTCTTTGGATGCCACCACACCGATGGAAACTCGTTAGTAGCAACTGCGTTTCTACTACCGCTCTCTTATTTTTGGTAAGGGTGATGATTACTCAGCTATATGTCGGACAATCATTCTCAATGCTAAGTGTGACCCCTCAACACTTGGTGATGAAGATAACGATGCTAATGTTTGGGGTTTCTTCCTCCAGTGGGGACTATGTGCTTTCGTTTTGACCGTGGTGACTTCCCCCAGGAGGTTCCTCAGCTAACTTTGTTTCCTGGAACATGTATATGCAGAAAACTTATGTTAATTCTCTCACCAAGATTGGGCTCCATTGGGTAAAGTGGTTTGGTGAGTTCACTATTTCCAAACCTAACTTTGCTCTCCAAGTCTTGGTCTCTCATTGGAGCGTCACCACCCACACTTTTATGGCTACGTGGGGTGAGTTTACCATAACGCTAGAATATGTTTGTGAACTGCTTGGTCTTGAGCCCACGGGCACATTACCTCATTCTGATAAGGCCCTAGACGCCAAAGAAGTTGATAATCTATCAAAGTTGGATCAAATTTTTTGACGCTGCATGGGGACCTCGAACAAGGTCACCTTTACTCCCCTTATCAAATATTTCTTTTAAGATCCCTATGAGAATAATGGTTCTTCTACTTCTAGTAAGGGCTAAGACACATCTCTGGAGCTGCTAGCTTACATACTTGTCATTCTTTCCCATTTTGTGCTACCTGGGAAAATAAATAACCATCCCTGAAGGGAACCCATCAACATTTTCATCCGTTTGGCCAGTGGTTTCAAGCTTCCTCTAGCATCTATGGCCTTGGGGTGTCTCTACACTTGATTGGACAGGACCCATCTAGACATAAAACGGTCCCTTTGCAGTTATAACCTAGCCAACTTCGCTAACACCATACTCCTAACGGGTTTCCTCTATACCTGTTTCCCTATAATAGCAACCAACTCCATTCCTCTTACCACTCAAGAATCCATCAAGACCCCTCGCTTATATCGTCACAACAAAAAACAAAATCATAAGGACTTACTCCTAGTTTTTGACAAGCCTGGCAGTTTTGTCATGAGGCCTTATTATGAAGAAATTTTCGTCCACACTTCGGATTTTTTTCAATATAAAGCAAGAATGGTCCAACCCACTACTGTGGACCTTATCGTTAAAGATACTTCGCTAGCTGTTGTGCTTATGTTCTCTCTAGGATATTTACCTTGTTATACTGAGTTGGGATATACTTTTGAGCACTACAACCCCAATCAGTGTAGCCATCAATTTGGTTTCGATCAAGGGGCTCCTCACCCAGTCTTCTTTATGTTTTATCATAAGGTCACCTTTAGTGAGGCTTTTTCTTTCTATGCCAATTCTTCCACTTGGTCCATTAGCTCAATAATCGTTGGGAGAATCACCATCCCTAGTATCACAAGAAATAGGATATGACTTCTCAGTTTGCTATCAAATACTGGCCGATGCAGCTGGATAAAATTGTCGAGTTTATTCAAAGCCCACCAGTGTATCCCCCAGTTCTTTCATTCCTTGCTTTGGAACTAAGCCTCAAAGGCAATTCTATTCTTGGTGTCGAGTTCCCTCTGAGAAATACTCCTAAGGATCCCCCGAGCGAACAACCTCCCTACTGACCCATGATCCCCACTTCTGAGCTAAAGGCCAAAGGATCTCCCACGCCCATACAAGTTGTCATTGCCGAAGGTTCTCCTAGTGAGGGGCCTTCAAACATTCCTTCTAAAAACATAATACCTTCAAGAGTGGGACTTCTTTGAAATCCAAGTCCCATCATAAGTCTCAAACTCTTATTAACATTGTTTCCCCTCGTGTGTCTGAGGAAAGACAAGAATAACTTCGACAGATAGTTCACGCTGAGTTTGAACGGGTACATCACGAGTTTCAATGACATACTCCTCTTGTTCCCCCTAATGTTATGTTTCCTACCATCGTGGTAGATCCCATAGAGGGAGTAACAACAAGAAGAAAAAGTTCTACAGTCCTCTTTATTGTTGGTGGCTTTGGTGCCAAGAAGAAGACTCTGAGTACAAAAACCCAGAGAAAACGTTCTTATGAAGTGCTTCCAATACCTGCTACTTTTGTTCCTAGGACCTCTCCTCCTTCATCTTCTGTTAAGGCCATTACTCTTGACAATAGTCTTGAAATTGGGCATGGTCCCATTGAGAGGGTTTCTTTACCTCCTGCTTCGCCCATGGTTATATCATCCCACTCGTCTCCAGAGCAAGAGGTATATTTTACCACACTTATCCATTTCAATCTTAGTGAGGCATATTTTCTAGTACTTGTTAAAAAATTATTTTGTCTATGCACAAGATTGAAATAGAAAGGCCTTCTCCCTCTATGAGCCCTTTCATGGGAGGACTCTTCGAGACTACCTTGGTCGATGCATCTCCTCCCTGTTCTCCCATGTATGGGCTGGATTATTCTCGTCGATCTACTTCTCGACATGTAGAGGAGGCTGTCAGGAGGGTTTTTGCTTTGTGGAATGTATTGGAGCCTCCCCTCATCCAGAAGAAACTCATCTGGCTTCTTTTGAGTCATATTATCTTCCTATGGTTCCTCTGGGCTTTGTTCCAGTCTCTTCCAGCCCTCCATAGGTAATAGCTTGATTTTCGTTTAGCTATCTTTTCCCCATATTTGATTGTGTACTTAGCATTTTCTTTAGCCTTAAGGTTGCAACTGCTCCTGACCTGGCCACATATCTTGTTGGGCCACTTCTTCAATTCCCTCTAGTGAGGCTTGCAATCATGTTTTCTCCTTTCAATAGTATTATTGTGGTAAGCTCACTTCTTGTGCTTTTTTTTATCTCTTGTATGTTGTGTAGCTTATGCCTAACACTTTATTATTGTGTGCAGATTTTTCCAGGTCTAACTCATCCATCTCACTCTGGGACTCCTCAGGTTCCTCAAACTACCATTGGTTCTTCTTCTCGCTTAGGGGTTCCTTCGGCCCCTGTGAGGGTTGATACACTATTGGGAGCTCAAATGATTTTTCTGTACCCTTCCCCCATCCTGGCTCTTGTGACTTTTTTTAAAGAAGGTGAATCACCAAAGGTTGAGTTTCCTCTCCCTGAAGGTTCCTCTGGGGCTCAGGGAGTTGCTTACGTTATTCCTGCAGTTTCTACCCTTAGAGTTGTTTCTCCATAAATTGTTACTGCTTTAGATGTCCCTGAGGTATTTGCTGCTTTCTTCCTCTTTTTGAATAATTCTTTCCGGTATGACTTTGAGGTAACTTTAACAATGAAAAAACACTTGTTAAATTTTTTCTCAAACTCCACCTATAACGGTGACTTAACAATGGAAACCACTTGTTAAGATTTTTTCATAAACTCCACCTATAACAGTGACTTAATAATGAAAACCACATGTTAAGATTTTTCATAAACTCCACCTATAATGGTGACTTAACAATGGAAACCACTTGTTAAGATTTTTTCATAAACGCCATCTATAATAGTGACCTAACAATGAAAACCACTTGTTGAGATTTTTCATAAACTCCACATATAACGGTGACTTAACAATGAAAACTACCTATTAAGATTTTTTCATAAACTCCACCTATAACGGTGACTTAACAATAAAAACAATCTGTTACGATTTTTTATAAACTCCACCTATAACGGCGACTTAACAATGAAAACCACTTGTTAGGATTTTTCATAAACTTCACCTATAACGGTGACTTAACAATGAAAAACACTAGTTAAAAATTTTCATAAACTCCACCTATAACGGTGACTTTATAATGAAAACCACTTGCTAATATTTTTCATAAACGCCATCTATAATAGTGACTTAACAATGAAAACCACTTGTTAAGATTTTTCTTTCTCTAATTAATTTCTCTTTATCATATCTCAAGTTATGAGGGAGCCTGTTACTACCAAAACGCCAGCTCGGCGTAATCACTCACCTGTTGAATCCACACATCAGGAACTAGTTCCTTTTGAGGATTCAAGCCATAATGATCGTGGTTCAACTACAGACCTATCAGATGATAGTGAGTCGGGTTGTGAGGTTCCTCTACTAAACATGGTTCCTCATGAGTTCTGCCTCATGGTTCTTCGTCAGTCTCCCCAAGTATCTGCAACTAATCGTTCCATCATTAAGCAGATTGTCACTCGTCATCCTCAAACCTTCACTGTCGATTGCCTTCATTCAAATATTTGGTGATGATTTATAGGATCCAAGGTCTGGAAGCCATTATTGCTGAGGTGGTTACTACCTAAACGTCCAACCTTACCAGGCCCCTCATCAATCAATTCTTGGGCAGCTTGAGGGAGATAGGCAAGGACGGTTTCCAACTGAACTGGATGATTGGCCACGTAAGACTTCTTAAGATACAACAGTTGGAGAGACAAAGGTGCCTTTATCTGAAGCATGTATAGGGTTAATGGATGTAATAACCCGTATTTTTATGGCCTTTAATTATGGGATTAATTAAATTTAATTGGGATAAATTAATTTAATATTAATCCAGATTTTTAAAATAAATATTTACTAGCGTAACGAGAGTTAGTAATTATTGGTAAGAATAATGTTGAATATTACTAGATGAGTAAAGTAATATATGAGAAATTATCGCGAGTGAATAATACGACAATTATAAAAATTAAGTCGGGATGCGCATGTGTCGTGTCGGGACTAAATTAATGAAATAAAAGTGAATTAATTATAAGTCACCCATATGATCATTTTGAGTGCGCTAATGTGTCCGGAAGGGTTGAGATAGTCAGAAAAGTGTACCCGGGGGTTTAGTTTGGATCTCGGGACGTTTTTAGGCCTAATGGGAGGGCATTTTGATAATTACCCATTGTAGGCCTTAATCATGGATGCAAATTGGAGTGTTATATCTAATGGGAGTTAGAGTCCTCGAGGGTTAGAAACCTTGGAGTTGCAGAGAGTCTAAGGAAGAGAGAAGGCTTCCAAGGAGGATATCCACCAACCCTACACCATTCTCATCAATTCCACCACCAACGTGTAGATCAAAAGAAGGGAATCGTTCCTATACCATTCTAATTTGTCGGATGAAACCTTCGATTTCCAGGCAAGTATCTAACTTACTGTTCTTTAGTTGATAACACATCCATGCTAGTGTAAGAGATAATAAATTATGCTTTCATGAAAGATAAATGATATTTGGGAGATTTATATTGAAATTCTGAATAGAAATCGTGTTAGGACAACCCTATTGTTACATGTAGATGATTAACCACGAAATTGATGTCCAGTAGAGGTTAAAATCTGGTAGAATTAGGAAGATATTGATCATGAGGATAAAAATAGGGTTCTTGATGTATTAATTTGAATTAACCCTTTAATTGATGGCCTTTGATGAATTCGTATATGTTTTACGTTAGAAATCATGTATGTATTATGATATAACTGTTGGATTGATTGTTTGGGAGTTTGGGACAAATTAATGGAGGTTTTGAGGATTTATGTTAAGGAAACCCATAGGTTAAAATTGCAGAAAACAGGGCCAACACCTGCTTGATCGATCGATCAACTCAAGAATGTCGATCGATCAACTTGTAAGGACATTTTTATCCATTATGAATTTATTATGTCACACGCCGTTACACCGTTGAAGAAATTCAAGATTCATACATTCATCAACGGATCCGAATATCAAAAGAAGAAGAGGAATCAAAGTCTGACAGACCAGACCGGTCCGCCTGGAATAAAAGAACCGATCCGGTCAACCGGACTGGTCCGCCTCAGACCCGGACCGATCCGACTGCTGAAGGCCAGTATACCCCGGACCGCAAGCGAACCGATGAAGCCTAGAAAAAGAACTGATCCGATCATCAACGGACCGATCCACCTTAGAATAAAAGAACCGATCCGGTCAATCGGACCGATCCGCCTCAGACCCGAACCGTTCCGCCTGGGATAAACTTAAACAAATCATGTTCAGATCGTGTTCAGATTTTTAAGGCCCGAGACTTCTTATTTAATCCCACTACGGGAAGTGGTTTTCTAAGACTTATAATCACGATTTTCAGAGTACAGAAAGCCCTAAGTCTTCACCTATTGAGCATCTAGACTCTAGGTATTTGATTCACACAAATTGCCAATCCTTTGTGAATCACTTTGCAAACCAGGAACGCACTTTTGCTGTTCACACCCTTGTGGAGAAGACCGTTCTTCTTCTCCATTGTAGCCCTACTGGAAAGGGATAGTTCCAGCCGCCGACTACAGAATCCGGCACCTGAGGGTAATTCCTAGTCACTTGTATTTTCATTGTAATCCGAAATTGTACAGCCTATAATATTATAATGAAAATAAATGGTTTTGACCCTTTGGGGGATTTTTCCTCACAAGCATGTGTTTGAATGTTCTTGCTTAGATTATCATCTTATTCAATCACATATTGTTGCATGTTTAGGGTTTGTTTGGGTTAAAAGGTGTTTAATATATAATTTGCTCATTTGAACGCAAGCGCATACGTTCTCAAATTGGTATCAGAGCAGGTTACGCTAATCTATCGTGTATTCCTATTTTCCGCAAAATTTTTCTAAGATATCAATTTTCTGAAAAAATTGATTTTTGAAAAAGTGCGTGTTCAAATGGAGAAGTTATATAATAAAATGCTTGTTTTTGACGGGATAAATTATGCTTATTGGAAAGCCCGAATGAGGTCGGCTTTAAAATCCATTGATGAACGTGTCTGGATCTTAGTTGAAAGAGGGTGGACTCCTCCCTCCGTGACTGTTGATAATGTGATAAACTTGAAACCTGACACTTCTTGGACTCATGAAGAATTTAAATGGTCATCTTTTAATTCTAAAGGTCTAAGTGCTATTTCTGGGTCTATCACACCAGATGAGTTCAAATGTATAATGACGTGCACCACGTTAAAATAGGCATGGGATGTTTTACAACTCACCCATGAAGGAACTAATACTGTGAAAGAATCTAAGTTGAAAAATTTGACAACTCAATTTGAAACCATCACCATGCATGAATCTGAATGCTTTGATGAATTTTATGCTAGACTTTCTGACATTGTGAATACTAGCTTTAATCTTGGTGAACATATTCCTAATGCTAGAGTTGTTAAAAAGATTCTTCGTTCTTTGCCTAAGCGTTTTATCCCTAAAGTCACTGTGCTAAATTCGATGGGTAATTTAAATACGCTAAAATTGGAAGAACTTGTAGGAGATTTGCAAACTTATGAAACTGATATGTTCCCTAAAACTGCTAAATCTAAATATAAGGGAATTGCACTTAAAGCCCTAGAGAGAAGGAGTGAGGGGTCGGCTAGAAAAAGGGTAGAGTCATCTAGTTAGAGAGAGACTGACACGTCATATTCTGAGTGTGATTTTGACCTAGATGATTTGGCTCTTTTGGCAAAAAATTTCAAGAGGATTCTCAAATTTAAGAAAAATGACAATTTTAAAGATAAAAAGAAATTTGAGAAAAATAAGTTTAAAAAGAAAAATGAAAAAGACTCCAAAAATCCTCCTAAGAAAGAAAGTGAGAGATGTTTTGAGTGCGATGGTAGGGGTCATAGAGCCTTTGAGTGTGCCAATCGTCTGAATAGAGAGAAAGGGAAAGTTGTCCTTAATGCTACCCTTAGTGACGACAGTGAGGTCGAGACGGTGGATTCAGGAGATGAGTCACCGCATGAGTGTAACTTCACCGCATTCATGGCCAGTCAAGTGAGCACTCCTAGTTCTCTTCACGACGATGAAGATGATGCTTCACAGGGACACCTCGACAATGAGATCGATGTGAGTGAGGGGGAGGATGACTCAAGTGAGAGTGAGAGTGATATTCAACGCGCCTACGCTGAGTTATATTGTGAGTCATTTAAAACTAAAAAACGTAACAAAGCGCTAGTTCTTAAGATCACCGGCTTAGAGGAAGATTTAAGAAAGGCAAGAGAAAGAGAGTCCTCCACCTTCACCGCCCTGAGAGAGAGAGAATCTGCATGTGTCGAGAAAGAGATTTTGTTTAGAGAGAGAGAGTGTGTGTGTTAGAGAAAGAGAGAGGGGACTTGACTAAACAAGTGGCTACTCTTACGATTCAGCTCCATTCCTCCGTGGAGACTCGAAAGAAACTTGAAGCCCTTATTGCCCAGCTGACTCACGATCTTGAGAAAGCACGGGAAGTCAAGGTACAAATCGAGGACAGATCTGGGAAGGTGGGAAAGATGCTCCTCGGCCCCGCTTTAGGTTTTGGTGATCAGCAAGAAATTGGATATGATGGTGCCTCCACGTTCTAAATTGCACCTGGACCAGTTCCTGAGTTTACTACGAATCCTTATGGTCGTCGTCAAAAACCTCGAAGGAGAGTTCGACCAAGAAAAGCAAACCAAGGTCCGCCTTTGACTGTGTTCTTTTGTACTTATTGCAAAAGAAAAGGCCACCTTAGGTAGTCTTGCTATAGCATGGGTCGGACACGACGTACTATTGCTCCACCACGTCATACTGATGAGTTTTCTAGTCTGAGAGAGTGAGTTGAGTTCTTAGCTGCCACGACCCAGAGTTTAATGAAAGAATTCCGACGGATGTCTTTGCCATTAGTGAATGCTTCTCACATTCCAGCTAAAACCAACAACAACAAAGGCAATCAAAAGGTCATCCCTACTTGGGTACCTAAGAAAGATAAAAAGGCCTTCGTTGTTCATGTTGCTCTCAAAGCACATAATACCTCACAGTGGTATTTTGATAGTGGGTTCTCCAGATACATGACAGGTGATGCCTCATTTTTTACGACTCTTGAGGATTATCAGGATGGCAGAGTCACCTTTGGAGATGGGAGCAAGTCTAGCATTATAGGACATGGTACTATCGAGTTACCTGGATTTCCAAAGCTAGAAAATGTTTTGTACGTCAAAGGTTTGAAAGAAAACCTTCTCAGCATTAGCCAGCTGTGCGACACTGACTTTGCAGTAAAGTTTGACCGGGACATGTGTAAAGTCTATAATCAAGCCGGTAAACTTTTGATGCAAGGGGTGAGGACCGAGGATAATTGCTATGGGACTGAGCCCACATCCTCACTTTTCTGCAACAGTGCCACAATCACTCCTATGGATCTGTGGCACCAACGTCTAGGTCACGTGAACGTTAGAGATCTCAATCGCTTAGCTAAAAAGGACCTAGTACGTGGCTTACCATCTCTTGGAAAGTCAACTTCAACCGTTTGTGGACCCTGTCAGTTGGGAAAACAAATTCGTAGTCCTCATAGGAAGTTGCATTCCATTACCACCTCTCGTGATCTTGAGTTGATTCATATGGATCTTATGGGTCCCACTCGTACTGAGAGTCTAGGTGGTAAGAGGTACATTCTCGTGATGGTAGATGATTTCTCCAGGTACTCCATTATAGGTTTTCTGAGAGAGAAATCTGATGCTGTAGAATTTTTAACGACCAAGTGCCGTGTCCTGCAAAATCAACACGGTGTCACTATTAACAGGATGCGTAGTGACAATGGCACTGAATTCACAGAAGCAAAGGTAGACCTTTACTGTGATAGCCTCGGGATCAAACATGAGTTTTCTGCTGTGAGAACTCCTCAGCAAAATGGGATTGTTGAGAGAAAGAATAGAACGATCCTAGAGATGGCTAGATCTATGCTTCTAGGTCATAAAGTTTCTAGGAGATTTTGGGCAGAGGCAGTGTCTACTGCATGCCACATGGTGAATAGGGTTTATTTGCGTCCACACACACTTCAGACTCCTTTTGAGTTGTGGACTGGCAAGAAGCCCAACCTGGCATATTTCCGTGTTTTGGGGAGTAAATGCTACATCCTACGGGATAGAGAGCAATTAGGAAAGTTCGACTCCCGGAGCGACGAGGGAATATTTCTAGGATATTCATCGAATAGCAGAGCGTACCGGGTTTTTAACCTGAAGAGCTCTAAGGTTATGGAATCAATAAACTTCACCATTCAAGATGACGAACATTCGACGGTTATTGATCCTAACCTTTAGTGTGAGGATGAGGATTGTTCTGACAGTGATTTACTTGTTCCTCTCTCACACTCTTTGGACCCTACTCCTGTGTTAGGGGACACACCTGCTTGGGTTCGCAAGAGTCATGACCCGTCTGCCATTGTTGGCAATCCCACTCTAGGGGTCAAGACTCGTGCTCAGCTAGAGAACGTTGTTAGCCATATTTGCTACACGTCCAAAGTCGAGCCCAAGAACCATAAAGAAGCACTCAAGGATTAACACTGGATATCTACTATGCAGGATGAGTTGCTTCAGTTTAAAAAGAACAGTGTCTGGGAACTTGTCCCCCGACCTAGTGAGACTAATGTGATAAGTACCCGGTGGATTTTTAAGAACAAAATTGATGAAAATGGTACCATAATCAGAAATAAGGCTAGGTTGGTCGCTCAAGGCTACACACAGATAGAGGGTGTATACTTTGGGGAGACATTTTCTCCTGTTGCGAGGCTTGAGTTTGTCCGTCTTCTGCTCGCCATCGCATGTCATCTGCGCTTCAAGGTATATCAGATGGATGTCAAGAGTGCCTTTCTGAATGGCATTCTACAGGAGGAGGTTTATGTGGAACAACCAAAAGGGTTTGAAGACCCTCAGCACCCAGAGCACGTCTACTATCTGAGGAAAGCCTTCTATGGTTTGAAGCAAGCACCCCGTGCTTGGTACGAGAGGCTTACTTCCTATCTCTTAGCTCGTGGCTTCAAAAGAGGGGGAGTAGATATGACGTTGTTCTTCAGGAGAAATGACGGTGCTATTTTGGTTACCCAGGTCTATGTGGACGACATAGTCTTTGGATCCACATGCTCCCAGCATGCTCACCACTTTGAGGAGGAGATGAAAAGTGAGTTTGAGATGAGCATGGTTGGTGAGCTTACATTCTTCCTTGGTCTCCAGGTTCGTCAGCTAGAGGATGGGATGTTCATCTCCCAATTCAAGTATGCTAGTGACCTAGTGAAAAAATTTGCTTTAGACTCCGCTAAGCATGCACGTACACCTATGAGTACCACTACCAAGCATAGCAAGTACACTTCAGGCAAGGACATAGAGAAAACCTTATATCGGAGTATGATAGGTAGTCTTCTCTACTTGACTTCCAGTCGTCCCGACATCGCCTTTAGTGTTGGAGTCTGTGCGCGATATCAGACGTCCCCGAAAGAGTCACATTTACTTGCTCTAAAACGTATTATTAAATACGTAAGTGGGACTCTCTCATACGGTATTTGGTATTCCTTTGATATCGATGACCGTTTGTTCGCTTATTCGGATGCCGATTGGGCTGGGGATGTAGATGGTTGTAGGAGCACTTCTGGTGGGTGTTTCAATTTTGGTTCTGCTCTTATCTCCTGGCTGAGCAAGAAGCAAAATTCCATCTCTTTGTCCACTGTGGAGGCTGAGTACATAGCCGCCGGGAGTTGTTGCACACAACTCTTATGGATGAAGCAAATGTTGGAGGATTATGGGATTTCACAAGACACTATGATCATTTCTTGTGATAACACGAGAACGATACACATATCCCGTAATCCCGTCCAGCATTCGCGCACAAAACACATCAGGATACGTGAGCACTTTATTCGTCAGTTAGTAGAGGAGAACACTTTATCCCTGAGTTTCGTTCCCACCGACCGTCAATTAGCCGACATTTTCACGAAACCTTTAGATGCCCTTAGATTTGAGAGTCTTAGGAAGTCTTTGGGAATTTGCACAGTTGACTGAGGGGTTGGTCTTTGTCTAGAATAGGATGCTTCTTCATGTTCATATCATATGCTTCCTATTGCTAGTCTGTTTTATATGTACCATTGCTTAGTTGTACAAATTTTATTAATTCTTTTTGCTTTTTATATTTCCTTTGAAAAATACAAAAAGATTTTCTTTTATTTTTTAAAGAAAAGCACAGAAATATTTTATTTTGATAAAATTTTTGAAAAAGACCAAAAATATTTTTGTATTTTTAAGCAACTTTTATGGATGAGCATTTAAGATAGCCAAGTCACAACTTCATTCCATTTATCCATGTGACTGTTTGATAGAGATTTGAGAAGCTACATCATTTCATCCATGTGCTTTACATTGTCTGGAGTCTTTGAGATGTAATTAGTGATATCTTCCTACATGTTTGACTCCTATATCCTTTATTGCACACATGCACGGCTATATTTGATTATTGCACTTGTCTATCTCGTATTGGCTTGAGTGTTTCCATCTCAATTCTGTCTATACAATGTACAATATGCAATAAAACTTGACAAGATTGGAATGCATGTAAAAACCGTTTTGGTGAGACTGTGTGTTTTTGTATAACAGGGAGGGGCTGCGAAAGGTAATCATCTATCCTTTGCGCAAAAGCCACCGTTAAAAAGGACCTAAAAAATGGAGGAATTTTAATATCCGAGGTCCAAAGGGGTTAAAAGAGCCCGAAAAAATTTAAAGGCAATAAAAAGCAATTCATGCCAAATATGGGCCACTTAGGTTTCACCATCAATTCTCCAAAGTTTGAGAATTTAGAATGCCTTTATTCAAAAATATATCTGAGGGAGTTTGGTTGGAGAATCTTTAAACGAGTTTGCACTTCCTTGAAAGTCCTGAAAAAGCATAAAATCGTTTTGGACGTTATTGGTGTGAAAATCACTTTGAGCTTTGATTTGTTGATTTGATTGAGTCAATATCTTATATTGTCATTATTTTACACCAAAGGAAGCATTTGAGTTCATTCGCTAGGAATATCCAATATTCATCGTGCACATATGTCATGTTTGTATGCATTGATTTTTCTATCGAATTTAATCACACCACCTCATTTACGCTATCATCGACTTGGTTGGTTTGTGTTCATTCATGGTGTGATTTTATACTAGTGACACCCCGCACTTGCTTATTTGATTTATTTCTCTCGTTTGTCTATTTTGGGACATCATAAAAAGGGGGAGAATGAATTATCTTATTATGGGGGAGATTTGAAAGTTTGAGTTTGCTCATAAATTGGTATATATGTTTATCTCATTTCAAACTCGATATGTCACTTGGTATTTTGCTTTTTCTCATGTGTGTAGGTACTACATGGATTATCATTGGATTGCACACCCTGATGAGAAAAGTGTTGAGATTCCTGAAGAATTGAAGAGCAAACGCTGTAGTCTTATTCAATTGTATCTTTCCAGTTTTGGGTTCATGGAAGGGTAGATTTTTATAGGCATTTTTAGTTGTTTTGATAATTCGGATGTTTGTTTTTATGTATGTACCGGCATAGACATAGGGGGAGATTTGTAAGGACATTTTTGTCCATTATCAATTTATTATGTCGCACGCCGTTACACCGTTGAAGAAATTCAAGATTCATACATTCATCAACGGATTCGAATATCAAAAGAAGAAGAGGAATCAAAGTCTGACAGACCGGACCGGTCCTCCTGGAATAAAAGAACCGATTCGGTCAACCGGACCGGTCCTCCTCAGACCCGGACCGATCCGACTGCTGAAGGCCAGTATACCCCGGACCGCAAGCGAACCGATGAAGCCTGTAAAAAGAACCGATCCGATCATCAACGGACCGATCCGCCTCAGAATAAAAGAACCGATCCAGTCAATCGGACCGATCCGCCTCAGACCCGGACCGGTCCGCCTGGGATAAACTTAAACAGATCGTGTTCATATTTTTAAGGCCCGAGACTTCTTATTGAATCCCACTACGGGAAGTGGTTTTGTAAGACTTATACACACGATTTTCAGAGTACAGAAAGCCCTAAGTCTTCACCTATTGAGCATCTAGACTCTAGGTATTTGATTCACATAAATTGCCAATCCTTTGTGAATCACTTTGCAACCCATGAACGCACTTTTGATGTTCACACCCTTGTGGAGAAGACTGTTCTTCTTCTCCATTGCAGCCCTACTGGAAAGGGATAGTTCCAGCCGCCGACTACAGAATCCGACACCTGAGGGTAATTCTTAGTCACTTGTATTTTCATTGTAATCCGAAATTGTATAGCCTACAATATTATAATGAAAATAAATGGTTTTGACCCTTTGGGGGATTTTTCCTCACAAGCATGTGTTTGAATGTTCTTGCTTAGATTATCATCTTATTCAATCACATATTGTTGCATGTTTAGGGTTTGTTTGGGTTAAAAGATGTTAAATATATAATTTGCTCATTTGAACGCAAGCACATACGTTCTCACAACTGGATTGATCGATCGACCCCCTTTCATCGATCGATCGACCCCTCCTAAAAATTGAAAATTTTCCCCTTTTAATGTTAACTCAATCCCAGTTGTACGGACCCTTGGACTTAATTTAAATATCATAATGGAACTTGAGAAAGACCAGTATGGTATAAATAGGGTCCAGATAAGACAACTTATTATGAGATTTAACTGTGGGATTTCGAGGATATGAATTGAGTGGGAAATCATGCGTATGTTAAATTAGACCTTGTGAGAATTAAGAAGGACTTAGACCAGTAGGGTAGAGAGTGTACACCTACTGATCTTATGCATATCAATATGAAACACTTTGAGAGACGATAAGTACTTAAGAACTGGCGGTAATTGAGAAAATCAAAGAATGATTTAATTATACGTAGAATTCGGGCATTATGTGCCACGTGTGGCTAAAATATTATGGGTTGTGAGCATACCTAGCTGAATAATGTGAATATATACGAGTGCATGTATATATATATATATATATATATATATATATATATAATGTGAATATATGTGTATAATCATACCCGCACTGCTTGCTATCACGGAGGTTTTCGCGACGGGACAGTCTTATCTCGATGGGACCTTTATGGGGGATATTGACTTGTACCCTTGAACATAGCATCCTTGATACAGGCTATCTGAGAATGATGGTTGATGATGCTAAGATTTAGCACCACCGAATAAGTGATGATGGGCTCAAACAATAGTAACCATGGCAGCCATAGAGATGTAAGTATATAAGTGTGTAGAAGGAGATGAGTATAAGAGGAATAAGACAATGATGTATAGTGGTTCAGCCAATTTGGCCTACATCCACTGTGAGTGTGTGATTCACTAAGTATGGGCACTAATGGCCTTGGATACAATGCACATAAGCTCACTTTCTCTCTCTACTGTGTGTCCAAGCAGAGTTTTAGCTAGGGTTACAATTATCGATCGATCTCCCTGTAGGGTTGTAGGTGACAAGTATATATAGCTCTTGGGGGGTGTAGTGTACCCCCCAAGTATGCATGGTGCATGTGAATGATGATCTAGAAAATCCCCTGTTGACACCTGTAGATGCCAAATGATGACATAATATTCCCTCACGTGAGGGTGTGATTTTGTTATAACGGTCTCCCATGTGCCATGTGATCCTCACGCGCACTGTTCCACGCGTCTCCCAAACCACGCATTGTGATGATGTCACCCTCGGCCTTTAATATGAGGCCGAGGGTAAAGTTCCTTCCGGCAATGAGTCTAGCCTAATTTGGGCCTCGTACTGTCGTACCCTTGGGGGGTCGTCCGGAGCCTGACGAAGGGTCGGCCCCCTGAGGGGTCGTCCGGAGCCTGATGAAGGGTCGGCCCCCTGAGGGGTCGTCCGGAGTCTGATGAGGGGTCGACCGGAGCCTGATGAGGGGGTCGGCCCCCTGAGGAGTCGGTCGGAGCCTGATGAAGGGTCGACCCCCTGAGGGGTCGTCTGGGCCTGATGAGGAGCAGGGCGCCCTCGGCATGGCCGAGTGTATATACGGGTATATAAATCACCCCCAGCCCTTAGCCCTAGATGATGCTGAGATGGCTGAGGGATAATGTTGCTTTTGCGACTAAGTGTATGGTCTGTTTGATGAGTGACACCTGTCAAGCTGATGTGACAGCTGTCAAATTTTTATCCAATGTCGTTCCAATTTTCAAGGCGCGGCGGCTGCATGCTGCTTGGGGCTTTGTGCCCTAATGATGTCCTCCTCGTGGGCTGTGCTTTGGCTTGGGTACTGGGCCCACTCATTACTAAGGTATATAAGCAATTTTTGAAACCATTCATTCTCTTCTTCTTCTCCATGCCCAAGCTCTCTCTCTCTCTAGATTTCCAACAAACAAACCTCCATTTCTACAAATTTCATCATTTCGAGTTTGGCAGTCTCGCTCTTCCCTCTCAGGTAATCCCTCTTCCCTAGCGTCCTTTTTTCCTTCATTTCTTGATTGCTTTCTTATTTTAGGCTTGTAGGGTAGGATTTTCCTTAGGGTGTTTCATAACTTTTTCGGCGTCTTTTCCGGCGACTAGTTCTTGAGTGTTCTTGATTAAAACACTTGGTTTCTTTTGTTTCAATCCAAAAATCCAGTTTGGTCAATTGCAAACTTGTTTGTAGTTAGCTTAGAAATTCATCCAAGTGTAGGGTCTCCCCCTTAATGCTTAGGAGGCTTTACAGTTTAGCCGAGGAGTTCCCATCCTTGAGAGAGAAGCTCTTCGTAGAGATTAGGCAAATAGAGGAAGAGGAGGAAAGGAGACGAGGGGCCGACCCTAATTGGGTACGACCTATTTTTCCCATTCCTCTTGCCACATTAAGACCCTCTGAGTCTTGTGGGTCGTCTTGTCGTCCAGCCGAGAGTTATTCGAGTGAGATGGATGAGAGAGAGTCGTCGCCAATTGGCGCTGGACCTTCTGGGAGAGGAGAGGTGCCTGACCTAAGCCCAGGCCGACAGGCCGAGGATATGGTTACTTCTGAGGCTGTCCCTGTGTCAACTCTATCTCTACATGCCTTCCAGATGGATTTTCCCTTAGGGCCTCTGACAGGTGACGAGGCCGAGGCCGAGGGTGAGGGGACCGAGGATGATGAGGACACAGATGACCCAGTTGACACATCTCACGCCTCGTCTTATATTTCCTCGGTCAGGGATCGTGATCTCCTTTTGTGGAGGCGTGCATATGGTGTTACTCCCACCATATCTATGAGGGTTCCCTCTGAGGACGAGAGGGTCTTTGAGGGTGAAGAGGGAGAGATAGTGGTGTACGAACAGATGTTCAAGGTAGGTGTCAGACTCCCTTTACATCCTGCTGTCGTAGATATTTTATCAGCCCTCGGCGTTTCCCCCTCTCAACTCCCACCCAACTCTTGGAGGATGATCCTTGGTTATGTCTCCTTATGGAAAAACTCTTTCACTGATGAGCCCTCGGCCGACGTATTCTTGGCCTGTTACAATATCACCTCCTCATCCAAACAGCCTGGGTATTATCACCTGGGAGCGAGGAGGTCTGACAAAAAACTTCTCCATGTGGCACAAACATCCAACCACGATTGGAAGAAGATATTCTTTTTTGTCTCCGAGGAATGGAAGTTTTCTGCCGAGGCACAACTTGTAGCTGACGGTCCGAGGGTCCCTAGAAGATGGTCTAACCCTTCAATAAAGGCCAGGTCAGACCCCAGACTTAGTCTGGAAGAGAAAGATATAGTTGACTATCTGAGAGGACGAGGGAGAGGGAGTGAACTTCCAAAGTTTGAAGATCTGATGACCCCTCGGTTCCTGAAGGAAGCTAGTCTGAGGGTAGGCCCCCTGACGGAACTATGTGAGTTATATTATTTTTTCCATCTTTACTTTTTTCAAGTGTTTCATCATTGCCTCTGCATTTTTCTGACGTGTCGTCCTCCTTTCAGGTCGTCCTACTGGTATATCGGACTATCTCTGGGAAATGACTGCTCCCAGTTTGTTGTCAGGCTTGGCCAAGAAGAAAGGAAAGGAGCCTCAACAAGCTCCGAGGAAGACGCAGACCACAGGGCCGACACCTGCTGAGCCGACCGTCGACAGGCAGAAGAGGAAGGATCCCGAGGTCCCCGTAGACCCTCGGCCAGGATCACGGGCGAGGGAAAGGGTTGAGGCGTCTGAGGGAACCGCCTCTTCTTCTAGTATGGATGCCTTCTGGTCCCAGAATTGGCACTTCTAAAGGCCGAGCCATCATCACTTATCGCAAACTTTAGGGCGGCTAAGGCGTCAATGTTCTCTGCTCCCTCGGCTACCGACTACGAATTCTTGTCTAAGATGCCTCCGGCGAAGTTGTATGACTACGGTCTGCACGCCCTGGCTCAGGTACTTGTCTTGATTTATTCCCTTAACTGTATTCTTTCACCAACTGTTTTCTCGACTTCTTAACAAGTTCTTTTTCTTATGCAGTCTGTTTGTGCTTTTACCTCGGCCACCAAGTGGATGGCGAAGAATCAGGAGAAATTTCATGAGGTCGAGAGGGCCATCCAACACGAGGCCGATCTGCAGACCGACTTAGAGACTGCAAGGGCTGAGCTAGAGAGTACCAGAACTGAACATGCAAGGATTCTGGACGACCTTACGAGGCAGCACGACGAAGACCTAAAGGCCAAAGACTTGCTCATTAAGGAGAAGGATGAAGCCTTGACCAATCTAGGGATTCAGCACAAGGCCGATCTTGAGGCTGCTGTCAAGAAGGCCGAGGCCGATGCTGTGGAGGCCTACAAACTCTCAGACGAGTTTCAAGGCTTCGGCCTTGAATACATGGAGAGGGGAATTAGGACGTCCTGTCGGTGGGTCATCTTAAAGTTCGCTGATGCAGTGTCGTTCGTCCGCCCCTCTCTAGAGGCGGTCTAACTGGACGACCCCTTGATTGTCGAGGCTCTAACCCAGGTGGAATCTCAGGTGCACGTCTGAAGACCAACCAGTCGTGGTCATTGGGGAGACCTCTCTTATTGATGTTGAGGCCCTGCCCTCTGATGTCGCTCCATAGGGTAGTTTTCTGTAGCCTATACCCTCATGATGTAATTAATATTTTTGTACTCTACTTTGTAGAACACTTTGTAATATTTCATTTATATCATCACCTCTCTTGTTGTCTTCCATATTTGTCTTTTGTATGATTTGCATTGTGAATTTTTTATATTATCACTAACCCCTCCCTCATCTTTCTTGAGGTCAATGGTGGGTTCATCCCCTCCCTTGACCCTCATTATAGGTCGAGGGTTATAATAACCAAATTAATAGTTTTTTTTAACAAAGTCTTCCCTCGTCGTTCTTGAGGACAATGGTGGGGCCATCCCCTCCATTGACCCTCATTATAGTCGAGGGTTCCAATAACCAAACTAATAGTTTTTAATCAAGTATTCCCTCGTCTTTCTTGAGGGCAATGGTGGGGTCGTCCCCTCCATTGACCCTCATTATAGCCGAGGGTTCCAATAACCAAACTAATGGTTTTTAATAAAGTATTCCCTCGTCTTTCTTGAGGACAATGGTGGGGTTGTCCCCTCCATTGACCCTCATTATAGCCGAGGGTTCCAATAACCAAACTAATGATTTTTAATCAAGTATTCCCTCGTCTTTCTTGAGGGCAATGGTGGGGTCGTCCCCTCCATTGACCCTCATTATAGCCGAGGGTTCCAATAACCAAACTAATGGTTTTTAATAAAGTATTCCCTCGTCTTTCTTGAGGACAATGGTGGGGTCGTCCCCTCCATTGACCCTCATTATAGCCGAGGATTTCAATAACCAAACTAATGGTTTTTAATAAAGTATTCCCTCGTCTTTCTTGAGGACAACGGTGGGGTCGTCCCCTCCATTGACCCTCATTATAGCCGAGGGTTCCAATAACCAAACTAATGGTTTTTAATCAAGTCTTCCCTCGTCTTTCTTGAGGGCAATGGTGGGGTCGTCCCCTCCACTGACCCTCATTATAGCCAAGGGTTCCAATAACCAAACTAATGGTTTTTAATCAAGTATTCCCTCATCTTTCTTGAGGACAATGGTGGGGTCGTCCCCTCCATTGACCCTCATTATAGCCGAGGGTTCCAATAACCAAACTAATGGTTTTTAATCAAGTATTCTCTCATCTTTCTTGAGGGCAATGGTGGGGTCGTCCCCTCCATTGACCCTCATTATAGCCGAGGGTTCCAATAACCAAACTAATGGTTTTTAATCAAGTATTCCCTCGTCTTTCTTGAGGACAATGGTGGGGTCATTCCCTCCATTGACCCTCATTATAGCCGAGGGCCATTCTCTGAAGATGTTTTCATGCGTACTAGAACTGATAAACACGGGATGAGGGGAAACACTGATATTTCTCATTAATTTTCCAAGTGTTCTATTAGAGCAACTCCTATTACAATTATGGTCTATCAAGACCTTACAACACTACTGATAGTATCTTTTCAAATGATCTGCATTCCAAGGGTTGGAAAAGGGTTACCCCTCTAGGTTTTCTAGTCTATAGGTCCCAGGGACGACTTCATCGATGACCCTATATGGGCCATGCCAATTAGGATGGAGCTTGTTGGGCTTTTGCCAAGTCTTTTTGAGGACCAAGTCCCCCACTGCGATTGGCCTCTGTTTCACCCTCTGATTGTAAAACCTTGTTGTCCGATGTTGGTAGGCGGCCTGCCTTATCTCGGCGTCTTCCCTCCTTTCCTCAATCAGGTCTAAGTCGAGTCTCATTTCTTCTGTATTTCTCTGGGGGTCATACATTTTGACCCTATGAGTAGGAAACTCAATCTCGGTGGGGATGATGGCTTCTGAGACATAAGCTAGCATGAATGGGGTCTCTCCGGAAGAGGTCCTCACTGTCGTCCTGTATGCCCACAGCACGGTATATAACTCCTCGACCCATCTTCCTTTTGCCTCCTCAAGCCTCTTCTTGATTCCATCTAGGATTGTCCTATTTATAACTTCTATTTGCCCATTGGCCTGAGGTCGGCCCGGGGTAGAGAAGAATTGTTTGATACTCACCCTTTCATAGTACTTTTGTAGAGAGGTATTCTTGAACTG
Source organism: Sambucus nigra (assembly GCA_949130495.1). Taxonomy (NCBI): domain Eukaryota; kingdom Viridiplantae; phylum Streptophyta; class Magnoliopsida; order Dipsacales; family Adoxaceae; genus Sambucus; species Sambucus nigra. The sequence goes on along the minus strand of OX422215.1, from coordinate 605,076,423 downwards.
AGTCTCGTTATCCGAGATGAGGGTGTTGGGGAGACCATATCTGCATATAACATTTTTCCAGATGAACTGGAAGGTCTTCTGCTCTGTAATCGTGACCATCGGTTCGGCCTCTACCCATTTTGAGAAATAATCAATTGCTACGATGAGGAACCGATAGTTATTGACTGCTCTTGGTAAGGGTCCTATGAGGTCGATCCCCCAAACTGCAAATGGCCATGGGGACGTAATGGAGGTAAGAGGCTGATGGGGTTGGTGAGGGATGGTGGCAAATCTCTGGCATTTATCGCACTTTTTTACATATGCCGCGGTGTCTTTCCCCAAGGTCGGCCACCAGTACCCTTGGGTGATCACCCTCTTCGCTAAGGATCTGCCCCCAATGTGGCTTGAGCACGATCCTTCGTGTGCATCTTGCAAAATGGATGGGACCTCAGATGGGTGCACACACCTAATTAAGGGGAGTAAAAATCCCTTTTTGTACAAGGTATCCCCAATGACAGCGAACTTTGCAGCCCTGTATCTCAGCTTCTTCCTTTCTTTCCTTGCTTCTGGCATTTCTCCCTCTTTAATGTATCTGATCAGAGGGTCCATCCACGAAGCTTCCTGCGAAACATTTAGGTAATTTCTAAGTGTTCCCTCAGCGTCTTCAATAGTTGGCCGAAGAAAATTTTCCACTGGGACCGTCCTCCTGATGTCTATCCTAGTTGCCGAGGCCAACCTAGCAAGGGCATCAGCTCGGCCATTGTCGAGCCTAGGTATCCTCTTTAATTTCACTTCTTTGAAGCCCTTCAGTAACGACCTCACCTTCTCAAGGTACCTAGCCATCCTCTCGACCTTAGCCTCGTAGGCTCCTAGTATCTGATTCACTACTAGCTTTGAATCACTATGAACCAAAATCTGGCCGACACTAAGAGATCTGTCCAAGGAGAGGCCTGCTATCAAGGCCTCATATTCGGCCTCATTGTTGGAGGCCTTAAAGTTGAACCTCAGGGCGTACTCAATGTCTGTGCCGTCGGGTGCTGATACTATTAATCCAGCTCCACTCTCGCTTTCGCAAGAGGACCCATCGACGAAGAGACTCCACACGGTGTGTTCTTCTGAGAAACCTCCCTCGGTGAGGACCCCTGTCTAAAGAGATATCTTCCCTCTTTATTTTCAACCACTTTCCTTCTAGCGGTGTTCGTCTCAGCCTTATCTGCAGGTGTGTTGGTGAGCTCACCTTATCGGGTATCTATCTTCCTGAGGCTCTCACCCTCGGCTTTATCATCTTCCCAAGTAAACTCAGTCATGAAGTCTGCCAATGCTTGCCCCTTAATGGCCGTCCTAGGCTGATACACTATGTCAAACTCCCCTAGATCTATAGCCCAGGCCATTAACCTCCCTGATTTTTTAGGCTTGTGCAAAACCTGCCTAAGGGGAGAGTCAGTGAGGATGACCATTGTATGGGACTGGAAGTATGGCTTCATCTTTCTCGATGCCTGGATCAAGGCGTAGGCCAACTTCTCCATCCTTGGATACCTTTGCTCTGCCCCCTGGAGTGCCTTGCTGTTAAAATACACAGGCTTCTGTATTCCTTCTTCTTCTCTCACAATGGCTGCACTAATGGCTGACTCTGAGACGGTGAGGTACACATAAAGTCGTTCACCCTGCACGGGCCGTGAAAACAACAGGGGAGACCCCAGGTATGATTTTAACTCCTTGAAGGCCTCATCACACTCTTCACTCCATTAGAAGGCTTTTCTGAGAATTTTGAAGAATGGTAGACACCTGTCTGTGGCCCTAGACACGAACCTGTTCAAGGCAGCAACTCTCCCTGTGAGTCTCTGAACGTCTTTAATGGACTTGGGGGTCTTCATCTCAACAAGGGCCTTTATCTTTTCAGGATTGGCCTCGATGCCTCTTTGGTTGACAATGAACCCCAAGAACTTCCCTGCTCCGACCCCGAAGACACACTTGGCCGGGTTGAACTTCATATGGTATTTGTATATCGTATTAAAGGTCCTCTCCAGGTCTGCCATATGATCCTCTGCCTTCAAACTCTTGGTCAGCATGTCATCTACATAGACTTCCATAGACTTCCCAATTTGGTTTTCAAACATTTTATTTACAAGGCGTTGGTATGTTGCCCCCGCATTTTTTAGGCCAAAGGGAATGACCCTATAATAGTATGTCCCCTTGTCAGTAATGAAGGTTGTCTTCTCCGAGTCCTCAGGGTTCATGAAGATCTGGTTGTACCCTGAATGGGCATCCATAAAGCTCATGAGCTCATGGCCTGCGGTAGCGTCTACCATTTGGTCAATGCGGGGGAGAGGGAAGTTGTCTTTAGGACAGTGCTTGTTGAGGTCGGTGAAGTCCACACACATTCTCCACTTCCCATTGGCCTTTGGGACAATGACTGCATTGGACATCCATTCAGGGTAGATGACCTCTCTGATAAACTCAGCGTCTTCTAATTTCTTGACCTCATCCCTAATGACCTCATAGTTTTCTCTAGAGTAAAGTCTCCTCTTCTGCTTTACCGACTTCACTCCCTCTACCACATTGAGCTTGTGGCACATGATTTCAGGGTCAATCCCCGGCATATCTACATGACTCCACGCGAAGACGCTTCATCTTCTCCTCAAGAGTGTAATGAGGTCTTCCTTGATATTGGGATTCAGAGACTTGCCGACTTGGACGGTTTTTTCTGGGTCATCCTCATCGAGGATGATGGATTTTACCTCTTCCGCGGCCTCTCCTTTATTTAGCTTCGTCTCGTCTCTAGGGTCTAGGGTATCAATATTGTAAGTGGTTGTAGCCTTCTTGTGTGCCTCTCTTTATTCAGTGGAGTTGTAGTAACATTCTCGCGTTGTCGTCTAGTCTCCCTAAACTTCCCCCACCCCGTAAGGGGTAGGAAATTTAATCATCTGATGGACCATAGACGGCACATCTTCAAACCCCTTGAGGGCCACATGCCCCAGTATGATGTTGTAGGCCGAAAACACATGTTCATCCATCAGAAAGAAGCTGACCTTCTTGGTAAGCCATCTCGGCCACTCGTCCCCCATCCTGACATCGGCCTCATACACTCCAAGGGGATGAACCTTTTCCCCACTGAACCCAATCAATGGATGATGGTATGGGACGAGTCTAGCACGGCTGAGACCTAAGGCTTTGAAGCATAGCCAAAACATTACATCTGCAGAACTGCCCCGTCGACCAATATCCTCGGCACCTCACACCTATGCACCCTAGTTGTAATGACGAGTGGGTCGTCATGTGGGGCTAGGAGGCATTTAAAGTCCATTCTCGAGAATCCCACTATCAGAGTGTCCATGTCGACCTTCTTCCTCTTTTCTGACTTGACCTCCAGAGAGGTCGAGTGTACCCTCTTCATCACTGCCTTGGCCTCACCCACATGGGCCTTCCTGTCAGTGACCTCTGACCCTCCTCCTTCTAGACCCCCGAAGATCATTCCCACTCTGAGTGAGATCATATTAAGCCTCTTGACAGGACCTTGGTCGTCTCTCGGCGGGAGGTCAGGGTCGTCCTCATCATCAGAAGGGTTGTCCCCTCTTTTTTGAGGACCTTCTCTACATGCATCGCCTCACTTCTTTCTGGGGTCGTCCCCTCGTCCCCTCTTGAAGGCACCTTTGTCGACATACTTTCTGAGCTTCCCTTCTTTCAGCATCTTCTCAATCTCATCTTTCAGAGCAAAGCATTTGTCTGTTATGTGGCCGTGGTCTTGGTGAAATTCTCACCACGGGTTCTTGTTCCTCTTGTTGGGGGCTGCCCTCAACTTCTCAGGCCACTTCAGAGACCGGTCACTCTTTATCTCATTGAGAATATATTCACAGCTGACCGTTAGAGGGGTGTAACCAGCGAACTTGTCCTCTGTAGACCTCTTCTTCCCCTCCTTATTCTTCTTAGGGTATTTACCCCTACTAGAACCTCCTTTTTCGTCTTCGTATTTTGCGGCCATCGCCTCTTCGGCGTTCATCACCTTTCCTGCTGTTGACAGCAATTCAGCCATCGTCCTCAAAGGGTCTTCAGCAAGCTTCCATAACAGCTTCCCCTTTTGGAGTCCTCCGATCAGGGCTGTCATAGCTATGCTCTCCTCATAGTCTTCCACCTCTAACTTTTCTTTGTTGAATCTGGCTATGTAGTCTCTTAGACTCTCATTCTTCCCCTTCTTAACATAGAGCAAGTGGGTGGTCTTCTTCTGTGGCCTCATCCCAAAGCAAAAGTTGTGGATGAACCGGTCTGCCAACTGCTTAAAGTTTTCAATGGAGTTTTTTGGGAGAGACGTGTACCAGACATGTGAAAACCCAGTCAGGGTACCAGAGAAGGCACGACACCTCTTCTCATCTGAGATAGAGTATATGTCTGTTGCAGATTGATACATCTCAACATGGTGGACAGGGTTGGTGCTCCCGTCATATCTTGGGGTGACCACAGGTGGCTTGAACTTTGATGGCGTAGGGAAGTTGACTATCTTCGCCATAAAGGGTGAGCCTATGGTGTATCCCCTCTGAAGAGGGTTGCGACTTTTCAGTATATCTCCGATCTTATCCTCCATTCGCTGGATCGAGTCATTCCAAGGCCTCATAGGGTCGTCTTGGCCAATATTATCCCCTGTCGCTTCTTTGAGATGGACTGAGGGTTCTGCCATAGCTGGACTGTGTCGGCTGTTTACCTCCCCCTGACCGTCGTCCCGTCCTTGGGGTCGGCCCCCATGGGGTCTGCCATCAGTCGCCTCCCTTCTAGACCTCGCAGCACTCCTTGATGTAGACAATTTTTCCCTCAGGTCATTCACTGGGCCCAGCCTCTCGAAGGCCGATCCCCTGCTCAGGCGATCAAAAGCAGAGCCTCTCGGGCGATCGTCAGGATTCTATCTTCCACACTTCCCTCTGCTCTCCTGGAGAGGTCGTACGGTATTATTGGTGACCTCATACGACTCCCATCATTCTATGGGGGCTTCCTCCCCCTCCAGATCATCATACCTGTCTTCAGGGCAAGGGTTTCCTTGCCTCCCCAGGCGTAAACGCCGGGGGTCAGCAACATCCCTACGCCACTGAGGGGGTGGCAGGTGGTGGCATCATCCATCTCAGACTGAGGTGGTAGCTGACTGGAATTAGGTCCTCCTCCATCATCCGGTGGAGGGAGTGGTGGTGGTGGCATCTCCAGTGCCATGTGTTTGAGCTGCTAATAGCTGAACTGGAAAAAAGACTGGTGAGCTTGAGAACCTTAGTGGGTCTCTTTCAATGGTGAAACATCTCCTCTCAGGGGGAGAACTGGTTCACCACTAGAGGGCCCAGTGAGGTCAAGCTGTACAAAGGAAGAGATGTCTTCTCGTTCCCACAGACGGCGCCAAACTGATGATGCTGAGATTTAGCACCACCGGATAAGTGATGATGAGCTCAAATAATAGTAACCATGGCAGCCATAGAGATGTAAGTATATAAGTGTGTAGAAGGAGATGAGTATAAGAGGAATAAGACAATGATGTATAGTGGTTCAGCCAATTTGGCCTACATCCACTGTGAGTGTGTGATCCACTAAGTATGGGCACTAATGGCCTTGGATACAATGCACATAAGCTCACTTTCTCTCTCTACTGTGTGTCCAAGGAGAGTTTTAGCTAGGGTTACAATTATCGATCGATCTCCCTGTAGGGTTGTAGGTGACAAGTATATATAGGTCTTGGGGGTGTAGTGTACCCCCCAAGTATGCATGGTGCATGTGAATGATGATCTAGCCAATCCCCTGTTGAAACCTGTAGATGCCAAATGATGACATAATATTCCCTCACGTGAGGGTGTGATTTTGTTATAACGGTCTCCCATGTTCCATGTGAGCCTCACGCGCACTGTTCCACGCGTCTCCCAAACCACGCGTTGTGATGATGTCACCCTCGGCCTTTAATATGAGGCCGAGGGAATAGTTCCTTCCGGTAATGAGTCTGGCCTAATTTGGGCCTCGTACAGTCGTACCCTCGGGGGGTCGTCCGGAGCCTGACGAAGGGTCGGCCCCCTGAGGGGTCATCCGGAGCCTGATGAAGGGTCGGCCCCCTGAGGGGTCATCCGGAGCCTGGTGAGGGTTCGGCCCCCTGAGGGGTCGTCCGGAGCCTGATGAGGGGGTCGGTCCCCTGAGGGGTCGTCCGGAGCCTGATGAAGGGTCGGCCCCCTTAGGGGTCGTCTGGGCCTGATGAGGCGCAGGCGCCCTCGGCATGGCCGAGGGTATATACGGGTATATCAATCACCCCCCGAGATACGTGAGGGTATATGCTGACCTCTTAGTGACTTGTAACTATGCTTCGCCTCGAATATGTGTGTTTTGTGTTAATATAGTTCGAGAGTGATTACGATCTAGTAGTTCCCTTTGTACGAGAGATACGGGGACTTGATAGCAGAGTATGCTAGCACCATAGATTTATGTGGGGTGCCTTATTAGTATATATCTTATGACTGATAAATATATATACCTATGATTAATCTACTGTTCTTGTAAGTAGATACATATTGAATAATTAATAGTAAATGAAATAAGTGGTTGCGAACTTAAGTTTATATTGAGATGAATATAACTAAACTAATATATTCATAAGAAAATGTTAACTGATATAACTATAATCATGCGATTACGTGAAATAAAATTTGGTGAGGGGAAATTGAATTAGATTAGTGAATTGGGTTAGCTTTATCCAGATTAGTTCGTTAGTACGTTAGGCGTGCACACTAGTCGAGGGGTAAGAATTCTCAAGTCAGTGTCGTGGTAATAACATTTATGTAATATCAACTGGTAAGCATTTTAAATACTTGCTACACTATTTTTAAAGTTGTTTTACACTCGGGATCTGACCCATTTCTTGTTATCTCTTCCTTCTCTTGTATATATATATATGTATTACAGGTGCCCAACCACAGGGGCGTCGGGCTTGGATCTTTGGACTGTTGACGTGCTGCAGCTAGTGTGGGAGTTGCAGGTCCTTGCAGTAGACGACGTTATCATTGTCTTCTCAGTCTTCTATTTAGTCATCATTAGATAGGGCATGTGTCGCCCATTTCCAGTTTTATCTAGTTCAGAGAGATTTTTACTCTTGATTTATTTCAGTATTTTGTTTTAGTTGGGATTACTTGTGATTATTACATTATCCTATGATTTGGGATATTTTATTTAGATTTATTTATCCGTCATGTTCTTTCATTTGGAAGGTTTAGTTTTAATACTATCATTTGTATTCGTGAAAATGGTTTCATTGTTAATAATAACAATCGGACTTAATTTATAAAATTAAATGTTTTGACACTTAGCTTAATTATATATTAGGTGATTAATAAAGAAAATTGTTTTTCGACAGTGATGATAAGAATGAATCAACCGGACACTTTGAGTTAATTTAATAAAGGACTGATCACCCGGTATTTAATTAGGCGGGGTGTCACAATGGAGTGAGGAAAAAAGGCTATCGTAGTCGGCCCCCTATTAGTAGCAGTTGGTGATAAAGTTAGGGTTGACAGAGAAGCTATATCAAAAGCCAAGTAAGAACGTAAAGACTTGTTAATTGAGAGGGCTCAAGTGCAGACCAGCCTTGAAGGCTGCATCACTGCTCAGAGAACGTGCTTAGAGGCTTCTTTAGGCCTGCCTGGAGACTTCTTCTCCCAACCTAACTTGTGGTTCCTTCTGGGTAAAAGTCTCTTCTTTTGTGTTGTAATTTTTTTCTTTATTTCCTCAAATGTAACTCTTATCCAGTAGTTCCTAATTTTGTAATGCTTTTGAGTATATTAATGAAAGAAAAAGTATTTCATTATAATGCACTACTTTGTTGCAATGCTTCTATTTATTTCAAAGATCAAACTCTTACAATTTATAAGTAAACTCTTTCTTCTTATCTCATTACAAAAGAAATAACTCATATAACGAATTGCAATAAAACTCTAACACAAAATAAATTTGTAACTGAGGTTACTCATTTAGACATGATAGATTTTTAACCACTTTTCATTGATCTTGAAGGGTTTATTATCCTCTTCCATATTAGAGATTAAGTTGTAACCTAAATCGTGAGCCTCCTTTACGATGAAAGGTCCCTCCCAATTCACATCAAATTTAGGCAATGGGAGCCCCCGAATGTGCTTCAGTGCTACCTTCAAAACCAAATCCCCTTCTACAAACTTTCTTGTCCTTACCAAGTTGTTGTATGCACTGGAGAGCTGTTTCGTATACATTTAGAAGTATTGCATTGCATTGTCCCTATGTTTATTCGGTGCTTCCAACTATACGTGTCTGCTCTGAGGGAGCACGCTTCTTCACAAGACATAACAGGCCGAAGGAACTTCTAACTCTATCGGTAGAATTGCTTCGTCTCTAAACACAACAGAGAATGACATATATCCTATAGTCTTCCTCTTCATCGTTTGATAGGCCCATATAACTGCTGGAATCTTGTCATCCCACGATCCTGGGAAGTCTTCCATCGTCTTGGCTAAGATGTTTACCAAGGTCTTGTTAGTTGCTTCGATTTAACCATTGCCCTTAGGATATGCCACCATTGAGGTATGATGGAAGATGTAGTACTTATCTTTAAGAATCGTCACTAATTTGTTAATAAATAAGCTCTCGTTATGAGAGAGGATAACCGTTGGGATCCTAAACCTGCAAATTATGTACTCTCTAATGAAGTTGGCCACCACACCTCTCGTTGCTCTCTTGAGTGGCATCGACTCATCCCACTTCGTATAGAACTCTTTTGCCACTAATATCTAGATCTTTCCCCTTGAATATGGATGTATTGACCCTACTAGATCAAATACCCAAGTGTACAATGGGTAAGGAGTGGCTAAAGAGTGTAAGTCCACCGAAAGAGAACGGCTCATGTTTTCATGTAGTTGGAACGCTTTGCATTTTTAAACAAACTCAGCAATATCCTTCTCCATGGTTGGTCATTAACTAGTCATATAACTTTTCTCCTCCAATGTGAGCTGGATCGTGAGCTTCATTTAAAAATTCCATTACCTCTTCCTTCGTGATGCATATTAATGGCCTATCTAAGTATCCCCTTCGATAGAGTTGTTCCTCTCGAATGTAGAATTACAGTGACCTTCGCTTGAGTACCATCGCATCAATTTTCTCCATAGGAAAAATTACATCCTTAATAAAATCAATGTAAGGTTGCCTCTAGTCCGTCTGAGTTTTAATGAAGTGGCATTCATCTACTTGAAAGAAAAGTTGACATTTTTCGCACCTTCTTTGTAACTCTATTGTATCCTGCTTCATCATTGGCCAGAAGTATCCCTCTCTCTAAATTCTTCTATATATAGGGATCTCAGTTATTTTGTACTATTCGTCATGCATCTTTTTTAACTTCTACTCTACTTTTTCTCGATCGATGCATCTTCAATGCCATCCTCCCACATTCTTGAAGTAGAGATTTCCTTAATTGGCAAAGTACTGTGATAGATCTTTCAGTTCCATCTTGCCTTCCTTAAACTCCAACTTTTTTCCTGATCTCACCTCTCTAATCCGAACCATCTTCCAATGGTAAGATCTATTGCATAACTAAGGGAGTTATTCTTCATTATATCACCACCGTTGTTGTATCGCTCTTCATGGCCACTTTTTGAGCAATGGTGGCATAAGTATCGACATGTCTATTCATCATTCTAGGATGCCTCCTTATATTAACCAAATGGAACTGATTGTTTATCATTGGATAATTGTTCTATAGGGTGCCCTGAGGTGCTTTAACGCATATTCCCCGTTCACTTGCTGAACCACCAAGTTCGAATCGCCTTTGATGTATAGTGAATGGATGCCCCTTTGGAGGGCCTCTAGCAACCCCAATACTGACGCCTCATACTCTACTTCATTATTAGAGCAAGGGAAATCTACATTGTAGGAAAGGCAAAATTCTTCCTTCCCTTTAGAAAGGATAACCCCTACTTATCCCTTTTTTGTATCAAAGAACCATCGAATTGCATAGTCCATTCTTCAAGGTTCGTATCTAGAAAATTGGCCTACAAATCATCCCTTGGAATGCTCTCTCAGGATGGCTCAAATACCCTAGATGGAAAAATTATTAACAAGTTTGCATACACCTGGATCTTGATCACGCGAGGGACCACATATTTTAAGTCATATTCTGAAATAATGAAGAACCACCTAGTTGATCTTCTAATCAAAATAGTTCACGCCAACAAATACTTAATTGGGTCACATATTTTTATAATATGAATTGTGAAAGATAGCATATAATGTCTAAGTTTTTGTACTACAAACACCAAAGCTAAACATTGTCTTTCTACGCTACTGCATCTTGCCTCTGGTCCATGTATGATCCTTCTCAGGTAGTAGATTGGTTTTTCTTGCCCATCGATTTCCATCTCCAAGAGAGCTCTAACGGACCTTGCAATAGATGTGAGGTAGAGTTGCAATGGTATACCTACCTTAGGATGAATCATAGTTTATGGAGAAGTGAGAAGCTTCTTCAACTTGGTCAGGGATTCTTGGTGATCTTCCTTCCATTTTAACTTTGTTCCTTTTCACAATAAATCCATCAGTGGATGAGTTATCTCAGCTATCCCCAGCATAAATCTCCTAAGATAGGAGACTTTATCGATTAAGCTCTTGATATCCTTCATTGTTCTTGGACATGGCATATCTAGAATTTATCTTTGCTTGTCCTGGTCCATCTGCACTCCCTGTCAATCTACCCAAAAAACTAGGAACTTTCCTCTTGTAACTCAGAAGGTACACTTTCATGGGTTCATCTTCAGTTTGCACTTTATGTACCCGGTGAACACCTTCCTTAGATCGTCCAGATGGGACTCCTCCTTTTTCAACTTGATTACCAGATCATCCATATAAAATTCCAAGAACTTATGAAATAAGTCATGGAAAATAGCCATCATCATTCTATGATATGTTCCCCTAGAATTTTTTAACCCAAAAGGCATCACTTTGTACATGAAATCGCCTAACGTGGTTCTGAACGCTGTTTTCTCTGCATCAGCTGGATCCATCTTGCTCTGGTCATATCCCATATACCCACCCATACATATGTACATTTAATGCCCAACAGTTGCAGCGATCAGGCTATCAATAGATGGTAGAGGGAACTCATCCTTTGGGCAAGCTCTGTTCAAATACCTAAAGTTTACACAGATCCTTATCTGATTCTTATCTTTTTTTCCCACTGGGATAATACTTGACAACCAAAGTGGGTGTTGTATCGATTTAATGAACCCCGCCGCTACCAATTATTGCACCTCCTCTTTAATTTTCAGATCCAGCTCAGGCTTGTAATTTCTTGTGGCTTCCTTCACCTGTATGGATGAAGGCATAAAGTTAAGCTTGTGGAAACTTATATCTTCATTTAGCCCCTCTGCCTCTGTGTACTTCCATGCAAAAATTTCTTTGTACTCTCAAATTATCTCAATCAAGGCCCCTTTTTTCTCCTCGTTCAGATCCTTCAATATAAATATGGGCCTTGGATCTTCTCCTTCTTTGGCTAAATCTAGTTGTTCCAACTCCTGCACTTGTGGCTTCAGACAATACATCATGTACTCTGGATCCTCTACCACTTCTTCTAAAAACTCTTGTATGTTAGAAATGTCTATGACCATACATTGCCCCTGCTGGTCTACTAGGAAACACTCATACATCGGTTCATCCTCTTCCCTAGCTTATGGAATAGCTCCTTCGACCATCGCTCATACCTTCAAAGGAGATAAATCACTCTCGCAACCTCTGTTATCTTCTTCTTTCACTATCTACTCACCGTTACAATTTCCTTTTAAACTTCTGCCAACCTATTTCCTGAAAACATACCTAGCACGCTTTGTCATTGGGCTTCGTGCTCCTTCTGGTCCATATCTCTGAGTTATTTTGAGATATTCTAGGGTTTACAGCATGATTGACTTCCTCATCTTTTTCTCTTCTTCTTGCTCCCTTATTGCTCTGACTATTCACATGCCCTATCTTTTCTCTGAAAGAAGTAACTCTAGCTACCTCCATTCTTCTCATCATTTCTCTGGCATCCTCCTCTACTCTGTGTAGAATGTTACATCCTCCAGGTGATCCTCTTTGGTGGCAAAAGGTTTCCTCATCGCACGTATAATGATTTTAGACCCTTTTACATTGGCCTTAACACATGGGCGATATGTCAAAGGAACTTAACCGTAATTCTGCATCCACACCCTTCCTATCATAAGGTGGTAAGAAGTAGCCTCTCAATCACGTGAAATTTAATGTCTGAAGTGAGGTTCCCCATCACAATTTCAATATTCACATACCCAATTGACTTGGAAGAGTGGTTGTCAAAATCAAAAATCACTAACGGCATTGGTATCAACCTTGCCTCAGGAATATTGGAGGCAAGGAAGTAACTAATGGGCACGATGTTTATCGATGCTACCCCATCCACCATGGCCCTTGCAAAACTTACACCGTTAATACTAACCATGACATATAAGGGATTAGTGTGTGGTAACCTTATAACCTTATCAGCATCACTAAAAGTTACTTTGGATAAAACTTTTCTTACAAATTTGGCCATGGACCCCCTCCATCTCAGCGACAGCACTGTATTCTTTCGTGCAATGTCCAGGATCGTTTGCATTATCTCTAGTTAAATTTCCTTCGGCATCCCCACTTGGTCAAAGAATCATGAGAACTTGGTCGACTGAGATAATGGGGGGATAGTGTCAGCTTGAACTCATCTCCTGCATGGTATTCTAGCCCCTGATCTATCTCTTTATTATCCAAATTGTACACATCTTCCACATCTCGGGCACTAGCTTCATCGCAAGCTATCACTACGTTAGCCATTCCCCTGATGCAGTCCTCCAACACTTTCTCAAAGTATTTAAGTTCAATCTTCATCTCCCTCACCTCTCATTCAGCCTCTTCATCATAGGCAACTATCAAGTTAGCTGCATGTGATGGCAGGGGTTATTATTGACATTCTCTCAAGGATCTGCAGAGTCCCTGTTTTCATATTTTGCTTTTTATCTTCCTTAGAGTGAAGCAGGTTTCCATTGGATGACCAACCTTTTGATGGATCTAGCAATATTTGGGATCATCTCTTGTCTATGCATCTGGCTCCATAGTTGGAATACCATTGGGTTCATACACTATCCCCCCATGGACTATGTTGTTGTAAAAACTGATAGCCTCCTCAACAATACAAGGGAATGGTGGTGGATCCTCTCTGTCTCTACTAAACTTTCCCTTGTTGTCCTTCTTCAGTTATTTGCCCCCTCTCAACCATCGATGTACCCCACTTGTGGGGTCTATCCACGTGCCACAACGGGTTATATTAGCTGTCTAAACATTACAGGCACCATGTTCGGGTTTTGGTCGTACGACCAACGATATATTCCTTGCTTCTTTTAGAAATTTTGCAAAAATCCCTTCACGTATTTCATTGATGCGGTGACAGATGTACTCTGTGAGCAAACCTTCAGCAAAAATGTGAAGCAGTTTGGACTCCTTCGCCTCTTTTCTTATGTCAAAAAACCTTTTTCTGAACCTTAGGACGTACGCTTCCACTTCCTCCCCTGGCCTTTGCTTCTCCCTGCCTAATAGTGATAGCGTGAACTCATCTCTTGCTAGAAAGAACTACTGGACAAACAAGAAATGCATTTCCTCCCACATTGAAACACTCTTTGGATCCAAGTGAGAATACCAAGTGTAAGCCTTAGTGGTTAGCCGTCATTGGCGTTACAAAGGATCTGGGGTCAAATCCCCCTCCCAAAGCCGTTGCAGCTATGGGAGTCTACAAGAACTCAAATAACTTGCCCATGAGAAGGGACATATGTGCTTGTCCCAACACGGCGCTAGTGGAAGATTGTATCACCGTTGGGGCTCATGTCATTGTTCGAACAAGAGGAACCTCCACCCCAGAAACCCCATCCCTAGCAGCCTCAAGCTCCCTCACTAGTTGTTCCTCATTACGCTGAATAATGTCAAATCTATGGTAAGGTTAATGTTATCTTTCGCCATAATTTTAGACGAATACCTCCCCAGCAGAGTCGCCAAATGTAAGAGGGTAGTCCCCTTGAATCCTGGGAGTATAGTAATACTAGTTCAGGTGTAAACCCTATAGATATGGTGATAAATGATAACCTAGAGCTCTTCAATAAATATAAGTAAACACATAATATTTTATATAATCAACACTCATATTGAACTCACAAGTCTCTCGTGTATAGCTCAAATAATAATAGAGGAAAATCATAAGCAACTCATTTAAAAGGAGAGAGATTTAAGCACCCTAGATATACCTTGGCAGGCATCCAATACACTAATAGCTTGTGAAGGATCTCTGGTTTAGCTATTAAAAGCTTCATAATAAATGACAATGGTGGGTGAGTAAACTCTTTGGTTTGCAATAACTTCTCTCTGATATATTCTCTCTTTAGTAATAAATCTCTAGAAATAAGTATCTCTTCCAGAAGTGGTTGAGGCCAATAAATAACCCCACACCATTCCTAAGATGCCTTAGTCCTCCACGGTTGTGAAAGACATCCCCTCCATCTTTATGTCACAAAAATTAAATGCTTGATGGGCTAGCCTGTCCTACGTCATAAACATTAAATGCCAAGATATGCCTTTTGCCTAATAACTGTGCATCAGAGGACTCTCACAACAGAGGTGGCTCACCAACTGCCTAACAACACCTAATACCATGGCGGTTTACTCAAGTTTTGATTGGGCACTATTTAGTTGGATAATGACATCACCTAAAGTAGATGTGACATTTGGTAGAGGGTTGTTTGGTTCAAAATTTAATCTCCGATGAAACTCTATATATAATGGAACTCAATTTCTACTCTGCACAAGCTTCCACGATCTAAGATCGATCGGTGTTTTACCAGGTGTATCTAAGATGGTCAGGACAAGCGATAATGTTTCCTGACATCTCAATCCTCCAAACCAATTCCCTCTGAAGTTCCCACGGTGAGGTCATTCGATAGAGCATGTAAACTCTCCCAAGCCCTGCCAGGCCTGGTCTCTCGCGAATACCGTTTGACCTCACACTCAAAATTATAATCGTTACAGCATTACAATCAATTTTACTTAATTTAACTAAGTAAGAAAGGAAGATAAATAAGATCTTTCTCGGCCAATCTCCTCTCCGAGTTGCCTTACTGAGCTATCACGCTGCCTTCATGATGCTTCCTTCCCTTGAGTCTCTTCTATTAACTGGTGAGTCTTTCTCTAATTTAGAGATTATCTTCAAGCCCCCTACATTTTCCCCTTCGTGTAAAGATTTATTGTGATAACAAGAAATGTCTGCATGAAAAAAATTCTCAATCTGATGAACCGTCATGTTGTGAGCAAAAATTCTTCCATTTTTGTCTTCGTTGCAACTTCTGTCGTTATCTATGTTAGAAAAAGTTAAATTCTCCCCGATGTACCTGAATTAAAGCTCTTCAAATTCTTAGCAAATGGAGAGGGGACATTGTAACTTTTTTTTTGTTGATATATCCTAGCCATTCGGCCTATTTCACCGCTGGTTAGAATTCTCCCAAAATATCTGAGGAAATTGTCCATCACCCATTCTGACTGTTCAAAAGTTAAATTATCCCCTATCTGCGTTATTCCGTTACGACGTGTAGTGAACTTGTAGTGAGTGGTCATTTTCATTAGGATTGCCCCTAGTAGCATGAATTCTCCCCACCAAAAATTCTTATTATTTGGACTTGTAAAATTCTCCCAAAGTAACTATTGAACTTTAAATTCTCCCCAGTCTTTTCATTCCATTCCCCTACTGAGTGAACCTTTAATGAGGGGACCTTAACGTAAGGACTTCCCCTGGCCTAATATAGTCGAGTATAATTCTCGATGAGTTTGGGGCCAACTGGGAAGGAGAAATCCCTGGGCTGGACAGAATAGCTCGGATGGAGGGATGAAAAAAGAGTCTAAAGCTGACCCTGAACATTTGATTGTAGATGGTGACTTTTCCCTCTCGATATCTATATACTCTCTCGTCCTTGCTTGGGACCCTCATAGAGATGACAGATTTGATATCGTACAAATGCCTCCAAAAAAAGGTCAGACTCTTTAACGGTGGATTAAAAAGTCAATGTGTACGAATAATCAATTGATTCCCCAGCCTTAGAATCATCATCATCGACAATATCTTCAGAGATCGAGGCCCCATAAGGGAATCTATCTTAGAATTCTCTCTCAGTCATAGCTGAGAGAGGAACAATTATTGGTGGAATGGCTACATTGACACTTGTCTCATCATTATCCAAGATAATTTGAACTAACGAGTCGTCCTAGCTGGATGAATCAACATGATGAGAAAATAAAGACCCAGACGAAATCTCGGCTGGCTCAAATCCCTGAGGATTTGTGAGTGACAATATCATAGCCTCATCGAAAGAATATCTACTCTCGACATGGACAGAGATCGAGGGACCAGCATTTGAGGAGGACGAGGTAGACATCTCATCCTCACCAACCTCAACCTGTGGAGATCGGATGACTTTTTTATGGAATGGGGAAGATTGGATGAGTGAGGTTGGATCTAGTTCTATGGTTCTCCTCCTCCTCGATTTTAATTCAACGTATCTCTTGATAATACCTATCTCTATGTGCGGGTTATTGTTCTACTAACTCGTAAAGTATTCATAATATTCAAGTGGCCAAGGTTTAAAATGGTAAAAAGAATCAAAATAAACAACTAGAAGTTTTACCACTGTTGACCTAAAGATCAAAATGGAATACTGAATCATATTCCTTCAAGAAAAATGACGAACACTTAACTAGAGTTTCATCGGAGAAGAAGATAGACACAACTCCGATGGCTGACTAGATGACAAAGAAGGTTAATAGAAGCCAGGAAACCAAAGGGTCACTAACCAACTCTCAAAATCACCAACAAACCACCTAATGTCAAGCCTAGAACCTCCAATTAAGGTGGCTAAAAAATATTAAATCTCATCGGAAAAAAATAGAAAAGCTTAAATGGGAGAAAAATGTTCAAATGAATGAGAAAAATGAGCAGAAAGGGTACCTAAGAAGATGAATATGCCTGAAGAAGGAATGGGACCCTAAAAAACTTACCAGAAAAAGCTTGAATGGTGGTAAGAGAAACAAGAACTGAGCTCTATTAGAGAGAGAAAGAGAGAGAGATTTTGGCACGAAGAAAAAGAAGAAGTAAAAAAGAGAAAATTCGTTTTTAAAACTATTTAAATACTTGTAATCATTATGAAAAACTTCCAAGTCGATTATCATTAGGGAATAACCCCTTATAACACACCTATCGTCGTCATTCTTGCACAACACACTAATCCACAAGATGACTAGAAAGTGTTAATCCAATGTCCACACTCAACGTTTCAGACCTGACACATAGAAGGACATATCAAACATCATTTAAGAATGCCTTATCAAATTTTTCCCAAAGATACATATCCCTCAGCCTTCTATTAAGAAGAAAGACTAAGGTTTAGGAGGAGATTGATATACCAAGTATGAACTCATCCCAGAGCTGGACCCCATCGGCCAAAGCCAACTAGTGGCAGACCATTAGTTTGAGAAAGTTATGACTCAATTTTGGACCCAGCATGAAGAGTCTCATCCTTGTCCATAAACTCATCACAAGAGGCCTCGTCCTTATCTCAGAACATAGTCAATTATATCAGTATTAGTGGTCTTATGACTCAAATCCCCTTAGCCTCGTCCATCACCTGGAGGTCTGGGGTCGAATAAAGGCTCAACTCAGCATGACAATTATCATATCATCAAAGCATCAAACTCGATAACTTGGCATTGGCCTAACCCAGACGACTGACAATTGACAACAGGTGGAGTGTATCGATTAGGGGACGCATGGAAGAGTGTGCATGGGTTGCAGATCCCACATGTAAAAAACCGTTATAACCAGATCTCCCTCACACGTGAGGGAATATTTCATCATTATGACCTACATGTGCTAGTGACAGGTGGCTGCTCCTTATTGGCTAATACACACTACACACGCTTATTACATGCTTGGGGGGTACATTACACCATCCAAGCACTTTATAAACTTGTCTTCTTCAACAATGTACAAGATCGAATATTGAAACCCTATCCAGAACTATGTTGCAATCACAGTAGAGAGAAAAAATAGTGAGAACTGTATCACTAAGGCTTTTTGTGCCCATTTTAGAGTGATTTTTTTACTATCTTTCACAGAGTAGGTCAAATGGCCGAACCATTTATTTTATAGTCTATTTCCCCATTGCATCACCTCCTTATTTATTTATATACATGTTTAAACATCATTGTTGCACCTTCAAAGTTGTTCTGGGTTAATCTCATATCAGATTACTTAGTGATACTACAACTAGTATCATCAATTGGGATATGGTTACACAGTGATGTGACTGATTAGTGACTTACCCATTTATGTATGTCTGTTTTGCAGTCCATTAGGAGTGAGTCCTCCTACGGATTTATCTTATAGAGGCACAGAGGTCCCTAAATTTTTTATCCTTCATGTCATGCTTAAATACATGTAGTTGCTCTTGTAAATGACATATTTATATACAGATTTGCATTGTGATACTATTGTTACTCTTATATGTTGAGTACTGCGTATATGTATGCCTCTTAATACATAATTAAAGCTTATGATAGTATGTTGTAGTTCGAGGTTGATATCAAGTAGCTTAACTATTAGGCATGGGTCTTGAGTATTAACGGTGTAGCTATTTCTAGCATAGGTTAACATTTACCTGGATATACCTTAATTATAGGTGAGGTAAGGTGAGGTCTCTTGGGCGTGAGTGCTTATGGTGATGACATTAAACATATATTAGTTGCAATTAATATTCACTACACCAAAATACTAATTTTGTGACTGCCCTCTTGTAACTGCTAATGGGGGTGACAAACTTAATCACTGCCATTAGGAGTCACAACATTATTTGTAACTGCCATTAGGAGTCATAAAATATTTGGGTAATGAAAAATTTGAGTCAATTGGTTTGTCACTGCTAATGACAGTCACAAATCTTACCATATAATTAATTTGTGACTGCTATAAGGAGTCACAAGTTTATAACTTCCACAAGGAGTTACAAATTTACCACTAGACTTAATTTATGACTCTTATGAGCAGTCACAAAATTGTAACTGCTATGAGGAGTCATAAATTTTAGATTTGTGACCGCTATTGACGGTCACAAATTTGTGACTGCTAGTAGCCGTCATAAATTTTGGCTTAAGACTTAATTTGTGACCGCTATGAGCGGTCACAAATTTATGACTGCTCGTAGTGATCACAAATTTTAGTGTAAGAGTTTATTTGTGAGTGCTATAGGCTGTCACCAAAATTTTGCCCAGGTTTAATTTCCCTCCTCTCTCCTCCATCCATCCTTAATCTCCCGCTCCCTTCTTGACAAAATTTTGACCAAGACAAAATTTTGGACAAAATCTCGATCGACCAAAACGCTTCATCTCTCTCACGACTAAACTTCGAAGTTCGATAGCAAAGCTTCCTCTTCATCTTATCACTGTAAGCGATTTTTTAAGCTCCATCACTAGAATCTATAATAATATTAGGGCTGTAATAATATTAGGGTTGTAAGATTTTTTTTAAGATTCATTGTAGCAAAACTTCAAAGTATTAGGGCCGTAAGATTTCAATATGTAGTTATCTTCCAATCTGTAATAATAACTCATTCTGGTTTCTTAAAATCTGGGATCATTGTTTGGTTGTTAAATCTTGTTATTAATTTCGCGTTTGATTAACTTCGTGTTTGATTAACTTCATGCTTAATTTCGTGTTTGATTAACTTTGTGCTAATCAAAATAAATGTTTGATTAAATGCAATTAATTTTGTCGTATGATTAAATCTGATGTGGAATACGCGAGATGAAATATCTACTGTATCAAAATAAATGTTTGATTAACTCTGTGTTAATTAAAATATTTTTTTTGTTGAAATATTTACTTGAAGCAGTGGATGAAATATTTATCGCACTATTTGTTGCATTAGATGATACAATCAATCTAGTGGAACTTAAATTTGTGGAAATTCTATGGTCTTTTGCACCAGGACCATAAATTTACTCTTCATATCAGGCTCCTGTCAACCATGATAATGACGAGGAAAATGTGTTTGCATCTGGAGGTGCCTATTTCGTAGAATGTGTGGATGATTGGAAGTTGTATGCGCACGTCGAGCTTGGAAAAGTGGTATGCCCCCTGAGTCTCTACTGTACTTTCCATATAATTACTTCAATCAAATAGTCTACTGAATCATTATTTTAATTCTTAATTATTTATCTATATCATTAGTTTTTGTACATATGATTTTTAGTGGTGATATGAAGTTGAGGGTGAGCCAATTAAAAGTCTCGATTGATTTGTAGTGGTGATAGGAGGTTGAGGGTGAGCAATTTGAAAACCCGGATTACAACTTGGTTGTTGTAGTATATTTTTATATTAATATAAGATAATATTTGTTTACTAGTTTATGTGAATTTTAGTTAGATTATTGCTATGTTTGTTTATAATCGATCATCTAATTCAACGGGGCGGGTTTTGGCGGGGACCCACCCCGCACCCACCCCTAATGGGGGAAATTTGGGGTAAATAAATGGGTTGGTCGGGTTTGAAATAAAAAAATGGAGAGTTCGGGGCAAAGCGAGTTTTGTGTGTAAAAACCCCGAACCCGCCCCATTTAAGGGTATTATTACAAATATTGTAGTTAAATCTATGCACCTGAGTTAGTTTGGCATAATAATAATTCAATGCATACTCTTAGTTAGAGGACTTCAAGTTTTTAATAGTTTAACATTACAAAAACTTGAAATTAGTTAAAATACTTGAATAAAATAAGTTAGAAAATATCATAAAAAATGTTTTGGGGCGGGTTCGGAGCGCTCGCAGGGTTTTTAAACTGCTTTGGACGGGGTAACGGGGTCGCCTTTGGTCAAAGTTATCCCGTTGTCATCCCAAAGTGTTACAGTTGGTAGTCAATTAAAGGGCACCGCTCCCAATGCTGGACTTTATACACCCCTTCTAGTCCACAACCAACAGGATGTTTTGATCGAGAACTGCAAAAGGACATGTTTCTATCTTTGTGATGGTCGTTTCTCTAACATGTCATGCTTTATTCCGTGTAGAATGACATCGGATGCTTCCTATGTCGCCATATGGTACTTTCAAGAGATTTTTTTTATCTTAACGGTGTGTCCATGAGTATTACCTATGACCGGATATACAACTATTGAATTATGGTTTAAATGTTTTTATAACATACCATGTTATTTTACATAATTAGAACTGATTGTGACCCAACTTAAAATAAAATTTAATCTACAGAGTAGTTGTAGCTTCAGTTAATAAAGCATCTTGAACACCCGTGCATATAGACAAACCACCAATGAAATCCCGTATACGATCTCTAATAATGCCTCCTATACCACTATCTTTCAAAATCCCCATAAAAGATTCATCCACATTGAGTTTCAAAAGGCCATTAAGAGGCTTGATCCACTTGATTGCCAAAATTTCAGAGCCTTTGGTACAGACTTTCATCATGTAAAAATCAAAATGATGCAAGTCTTTAGTAGAGCCGTTATCTTTGAAAGTGATGGGATAACTGATATGGTTTTCTTGAAAAGGGGATCAATGGGAAAATTCTTCTTGTGAGTGTTAATGTTGTTGATCGTTATTATACTTGGGCTTATTATAGGATTTTTCTTCTTCACGGCCTTATCTTTATCATCTATATACTTCCTATAAAAACTATCATAAGAGGAGGAAAAAATCTCCAATTCGTTAGGAGTTGTGGCTGAAATATTTCATATAGGTTCAAATCATAATTGTATTTTTTCTCATGGCTTATGTGTTTATCATAATCATGAAGATCAGTGATGCGCCGCAAATATTGCGTTTTTCGCCCATTAACCTACGCGTTATTAGCCCCCTCGGGTATCTTAATCCCTATATTTATGCTCGTTAACCAGACAACCCTCGGATTTCTATGTTAACATGTTTTGCAGGGGTTAATTGAGCTTTTGTAGGTGTTTGGATGCTTAGTATGAAGTTCGGTTGCATTCCGGCGAAGTTTCGTACACTATCGCACGTTCGGGGGCATTTTAGTCTTTTCACAGCTTGGGTACCTGGCCCGACATCTCATGGAAGTTGTATCCCATCTCTCTATCTTCGCGTGGCCGCGAACGGTGCGTGATTCTGACTCATAACGAAGAAGTTACGGTGTTTCTTGCGGAGGAAATACAAGAAAGCAAAAGAGGAGAAGAGAAGAAGAAGAGAAGAAGCAGGGGCTGTTGCTGCTGCATTCTGCCCTGCTTGATCGATCGATCGACGTTTCTGGTTGATCGATCGACCTTTCAGGATTATCGACATTTTCCCTTGATCGATCGATCGACCAATGGGGTCGATCGATCGATCCCCTGTTTTTCTGCAGATATTTTCTTTTCTTTTCTTTCTTCTTTTCTTTTACTCTAACTTACTATATAAGCCAAATTTTGGCTTTGTAATAGGGAGACCAGCCCATTTACGATTTTTGCTTCGTTTAGTTAGGGTTGGAAGGGATTTGCTTG
Source organism: Sambucus nigra (assembly GCA_949130495.1). Lineage (NCBI taxonomy): Eukaryota > Viridiplantae > Streptophyta > Magnoliopsida > Dipsacales > Adoxaceae > Sambucus > Sambucus nigra. Next base: position 605,053,869 of record OX422215.1, on the reverse strand, counting down.
GTTCTTCTTCTTCCTCTCTTGGATTGACACACTTATTGGTTGTAAGATTGATTATTCATCTTCCCTCTCCTTTAATGTAGCTTGTTTTCATTATTTCCTTGCTTTCTAGATAGATTTCCATGCTTTCTAATTAGGTTTTCTTGCTTTGATTTATTGCTTTCTTAGTTAATTAGTTTAATTTAGTTATTTCATTATGCGTCCCTAGATAAATAGGTTCGGGATTGCGTTTCCGCCATTTTCGGGTTCAGACCTCGAAATTTAGGGTTTCGTGTAAAATTGCATTTAATTGAAACCTCGCATATTAAAGTCGAATTATTATGCGTTTAACTTTCTTTGTCATGCAACATTAGTGTTTATAGCGATTATCCGAATTTAATCCGCATGTGACCATTTTCGATTAAATGTTTTATCTCGCAACTTTGGGTTAAATTCCTTCTTGCGTGATGTTTATGCTTAATTATAAATGCTCGATTAAATTGCTTTCGAACCGAAATTCTAATTAGTAGTTGTTTAGCCCGTGAATGGTAGAATGCGATCCCGATCCTCGCATTACTTTAAATTAGCGTTAACTTCTCTTTTCTTTTGTCACCATAACCACCCATTCACCTTTTCTTTTATTTATTTTACACTTTTATTCCTGAAGTAATTAAAACAATTAAAGTCTAAAATTCAATCACTCCTTGTGGATTTACGATACCCGACTTACCACTGTGCTTGCTTGTCAAGTGTAGTAGTAGCTTAGGTTTTCTTTTGTATCGCGGCGGTGAAACACACGACGATTGTGCACTTACACGCGCACACTTTTTCCGCCGCACCATAAAATGGCGTCGTTGCCGGGGAGTGTGTTTTAGATAGTAATTGTTTTATTATTTCGTAGTATTTTTCCTTTTGTATTTGTATTCTTTATTTTAACCTTTTTTGCAGGATTTGCATACTTTGAGCGCTAAGAAACTTTGATTCGCGGTTGCTCACTTTATTTCTTGGATTCTCCATCTTTCAACAACGAGGTAATCATGTCCTATTATTATAGTTATTACGGTCATTCTAATGATTCATACTTTGGGGATAGTTTTCAAGTTTTCCATTTTCAAGATTTTCTTGAAAATGAAAGACTTGAAAACATTTATCGGAATGAAAATCGTTATTGGGAGCTTGAGTTGGATTCATTATTCGAATCCAATGACGATTCTCATTTCATTACTTTCGAAGACGAGTTTCAACCAAATGAGGAGTCCGAGGCTCTTGAGCCGAGGAAGCCTACTTTGGAAGAGACTTTGCTTCTTTACTCCCAAGGTTTGGAAAGCCTAAATGATGCTGGAATGAGACTAGGCGCACTTTGCGATGAGATGAATTCTTATGCACAAAACAACGAGGAGGTGGAAACTTGTGTTTCACCTCGATTTTTCAAAGAATTTCTCATCGAGTGTGCATCTTTCACCCCCGAAATTCAATCTCCTTCCGACGATGAGTCGATTGAGATTGAATTTGTTTCATCACCATATTCGTTTTCCGTGATCGAACCATTAGAATTACCGGTTGATTCCTATGAGTCGGTAGAAATTAAAACTTCTACACTTTTTGCCGACGAGGACTCTTTACCGACTTTGTTTGCTACGATGGAACCTATCCCCGTGTGTGCACTATCTCCCATTCCACTTAAAAAACCTTTGGGAGATGAGTCGATTTTTCTTGGATCTCTAGTGTACCTTTCCCCCTTGTTATCCAAATCCCCCATCGTCCGCCCAAAATTTCAAATTGGCGATGGTTCACTTTTTTCACCACCCACATGCCTTCCGTTGTTCAAACGGAATTCATATCTTTCGGGAGGCATGTTCGCTTTGGAGGGTCCACCGTTGATCTTTCAAAGTCAAATCCCTTTTTGTGTGGACCCTCAACTATTTAGACTTCTAGTATATAGTTAGTGTGAAGCCTAAATAGTAGGTTGTAAATAGTTAGCTTTTTAATTTTCTTTCTTTCCTATTTTTCTTTCCTTTTAGTTTAGTCTAGTGTAATTAGTTAACTTTTTGTTATTTGTTTTTGCTATGCTCGGTACTAACTTGTTTTGTAGATTTCATTGGACTCATGCTTATGGAGATCGCTCCAATTTTGGGTAATATCATTCTTTTCCTCTCTTTGTGTTGTGTTCTTAATGCGCATTGAGGACAATGCAACATTTAAGTTAGGGGTGTAGGATATTCTATCCATTTCATGTGTAGTCCATTGATTTGCTTACTTGTTAGTTACTAAGTATGCCTTTTTGTGAAAAATTTAAAAATTTTCAAAAATATTTTCTTTCTTTTTTCTCCTTTGTTGGGCATTTTGCCTTGTTTCCGATGACAAATTTTAATAATTGCCCGATCCGATTGACAACTCAATGATGCATGTTCTCGATTTTAGAAGTTATTAGACTTTAGTCCTCAAATCATTGATATTGTGAATAACTTCATGAATTAAACTTTATCCCATAAGCATATGCACTTTCCTTGTTATATTGATTTGGTTTAAGATTTTTATAACTCGGTAATCTTTTGTTGCATTGTATATACTTACACCGAGTAAGCTTTGTACCTTTCGTCGTTTGTGAGTGTATACACTATTCTTTTCTCATTGAAAATGTTGAATTCGTTGGTAATCTCTCTATTCTTTCATTTGACCGTTCATTAATTGAGTTCATCCTTTAAATGTGTTACTTGAGCATGATTTTCATATATTGTTTTGACTCGAGAATTGCGTAAATTTTTGGAAATGATCATAGGACATCTTTGTTATATCACCCATATTAGCCTTGACCTCACCCTTATATGTTTACCCTCGTTAACCCCTTGAGCCTAAATATAGCCTTTCGTTTCATAACCCCAATCCCATAACCAACTCTAAATTGGAGTTATAAACCATACATACACTTTACATACCTTTGTTTGGAATGTTACTTGGGATTGAATGATGTTTTTATGATGTCGGTTGCAATTTAGGCATATGAGAGTTTGAAAAGTAAAGAAAGTGTCGTGAAAAAGAAAAGAAAAAGAAAAAAGCAAAAGAAAATAAAAGAAAACAATAGAAAAAGAAGAAAAGAAAAGAAAGAAAAGTTGTATATGTTGTGTATATAGTGTTCAATAAGCTTTGATTACTCTCCCCGATGATATATTTAATGCCGTTTTGGAACTTGTTTTTCTAATTTTTGATATTTCCCGCATTCTTCCCATTATCCCGAGTTTTCATCCCGAACACTTTGAATTCGTATATACATTTGTTCATTTCGTACCCTAGCCTAACCTACATTACAACCCTATTACAAGTCCTATGTGATCTTAGGTTGATGTAATTCAAAAGTTTAAATAGTTTTGATAATCTGTGAAAATGCATTTCGCCTCTTTTAGTGTGCGGTATCCTTTCATTGAGATTACAGTTTTTCATTTTATATATAGCGTTCCTCATTTGTGACATGTGTGTGGCCTAGTTTCCATTTACATTTACTCTTTAGCCCGCATGTCCCGTGTATTACCTCCCATTCCGAGTGATTTCATTTGTTGAGCGTAATGCCCGTGAGGATAGAATATATGCTTGCTTTATGTTTATCCGGTTTATTTAAGTTTTTCGCCAAATCACACTTTTGCATATTCTCTCCCCCTCCCACTTTTAAAGTTTCAATTCTATGAGGTTCATTCAACCTGTTAATAACAACGGACTTTAGCTTGAATTCGTTCAATATGCTAATAACATGTTCGAAATCTTTTTCGTTGTTGTTGAGTTTGTCTCATGTTGGGTTGGGCATATTTTGAGGAAACCATATGATGTTTGTGGGTTTCATCCCTGAAAACCCTCACGAGACGACACTCGTACACTAGGGTAACCTAGGGGTTTAACGGCTTATTGCATACGCTAAATGCAATCGAATTGCCCGCGAAAGTGGCATTATCTTTTTATTGCTTTTATACCATACTTTTGTTCCTTCTCCTATTTTTGGTTTGCTTATAGTTCTTGTTGTTTCCTATTTCATTGCTAGGGACTAGCAATGTGTAAGTTAGGGGGTGTGATGCGCCGCAAATATTGCGTTTTTCACCCATTAACCTACGCGTTATTAGCCCCCTCGGGTATCTTAATCCCTATATTTATGCTCGTTAACCAGACAACCCTCGGATTTCTATGTTAACATGTTTTGCAGGGGTTAATTGAGCTTTTGTAGGTGTTTGGATGCTTAGTATGAAGTTCGGTTGCATTCCGGCGAAGTTTCGTACACTATCGCACGTTCGGGGGCATTTTAGTCTTTTCACAGCTTGGGTACCTGGCCCGACATCTCACGGAAGTTGTATCCCATCTCTCTATCTTCGCGTGGACACGAACGGTGCGTGATTCTGACTCATAACGAAGAAGTTACGGCGTTTCTTGCGGAGGAAATACAAGAAAGCAAAAGAGGAGAAGAGAAGAAGAAGAAGAGAAGAAGCAGGGGCTGCTGCTGCTGCATTCTGCCCTGCTTGATCGATCGATCGACGTTTCTGGTCGATCGATCGACCTTTCAGGATTATCGACATTTTCCCTTGATCGATCGATCGACCAATGGGGTCGATCGATCGATCCCCTGTTTTTCTGCAAATATTTTCTTTTCTTTTCTTTCTTCTTTTCTTTTATTCTAACTTACTATATAAGCCAAATTTTGGCTTTGTAATAGGGAGACCAGCCCATTTACGATTTTTGCTTAGTTTAGTTAGGTTTGGAGGGGATTTGCTTGGTTCTTCTTCTTCCTCTCTTGGATTGACACACTTATTGGTTGTAAGATTGATTATTCATCTTCCCTCTCCTTTAATGTAGCTTGTTTTCATTATTTCCTTGCTTTCTAGATAGATTTCCATGCTTTCTAATTAGGTTTTCTTGCTTTGATTTATTGCTTTCTTAGTTAATTAGTTTAATTTAGTTATTTCATTATGCGTCCCTAGATAAATAGGTTCGGGATTGCGTTTCCGCCATTTTCGGGTTCGGACCTCGAAATTTAGGGTTTCGTGTAAAATTGCATTTAATTGAAACCTCGCGTATTAAAGTCGAATTATTATGCGTTTAACTTTCTTTGTCATGAAACGTTAGTGTTTATAGCGATTATCCGAATTTAATCCGCTTGTGACCATTTTCGATTAAATGTTTTATCTCGCAACTTTGGGTTAAATTCCTTCTTACGTGATGTTTATGCTTAATTGTAAATGCTCGATTAAATTTCTTTCGAACCGGAATTCTAATTAGTAGTTGTTTAGCCCGTGAATGGTAGAATGCGATCCTGATCCTCGCTTTACTTTAAATTAGCGTTAACTTCTCTTTTCTTTTGTCACCATAACCACCCATTCACCTTTTCTTTTATTTATTTTACACTTTTATTCCTGAAGTAATTAAAATAATTAAAGTCTAAAATTCAATCACTCCCTGTGGATTTACGATACCCGACTTACCACTGTGCTTTCTTGTCAAGTGTAGTAGTAGCTTATGTTTTCTTTTGTATCACGGCGGCGAAACACACGACGATTGTGCACTTACACGCGCACACTTTTTCCGCCCGATCAATCAGTGACCCTTGGGGAGAGATAACAATGGTCTACCATCATCACCTCCTCAATATAAATATCTCCATATTTAATCTTTTATATGTTATTGGCAATGGTCTTGCGTAGAACAACAATATATTTGGATCCACTTTTTGGAGAAGGCTAAATCTTTGAAAGCATGGTGATGGAAGAAGGGGAGAAACTTTTAATATAGGAAGAGTTATTGTTGGTTTTAACTATGAGGCCAGCATGAGGAACTAATTTTTCAGTAGGGGTTTTCCATGCAACTTGGTGGTTTTTCACTTTCAAAACTGTTTGTGTTTGTAAGTCCCGATCTGCCTTCTTTATGGGAGCCAAAGCGAGGTCAATGTCCATAGGGTATGTGGTTTTTCTTGCTTCTTTACATGGTTCTTTTGAGGGTTCTTGATAAAAATAGTCAGCTACTTTATGGCCTTTTTCCATACAACGCGAAAAACTTAGGGGATATCTTCGTAATTGACCTGTTGCAAAAATCCTTGATTAATGGAATGCTTTCAAAATTGAATGTATACACTATAATATTACAGTTAAAATATGCAATGTAGTATGCACATTACAGGGTAATTTGCATTCTACACTGTGATATGCATACTACTGTTAGAATACACGCTTGGCTGCTGTCATTATTTCCTTCATGTTCAGTGAAATCAGAAAAGCCAAACCCTAATAGCCAAATTTCCTAATTCAACTTTCTCAAGATAATTGGCTAAGTTTTTATTTGCAATGTCCAGTGGGATTGTCCTCAGTCTTGGAAACCTCTCAATGCAGTATGCGTGTGGCTTTGTTGGTTTATAAGTAATTGAGGTGATGACTTCGAACATAACTGTTGTTATACGTAAAACCTTAAACTACTTCTTGTTGGTTATGCTTTCTTATAAAACATTGTAGGCATAATGTGTTCATGAAATTTTAGGTAGTTGAGGTCATTACTTTATGGAAATTTTAGGCTTGAGGTCATATCTTAATTCATATTAATTAGTATTCTATGCATTGCAGTGGATTGTTAATTTGAAGCGATGTAGCTTAATTTCAGTGGATTTTTCCTTGATTATTAGTATTATATGCATTGCATCCTTAATTACATATACACGTGTAGCTTAATTCATATTTATATGTATGAGAGGTTTATAAGAGATACCATTCAATAGTCTACTACACATATTATTAGTCTATGACACATATTAATGCATTTGGGATTGTTATACTCAGTGCCGCATCAATTTCAATTGTTCTCTGTCCCATCTTCAAGTCAAGAAGTTTGACCATATGCATGTGGGCGCTAAATTACTATAAGAACTGAATCTTTTAAGCTTCCACCTCATTAACATGTTTGAAACCCAATGAGTCATCCTGACTAAATACTTTGAATGATGTTGCATCCATTAATTTCTACTGTGTTATTATGCTTTCTACTTGACAGGGAGAAAGGGGAGTATTATCAAAGTCGTCGTTATTTAGGAATTCTAGAGCTAGGCTCGGTTCGCAACCTCTTTCTCATCAAACAAACCTTACTGACGAACTGATCAAGTCGATATTCTCTTAAAACTGGCACGATCCATGTTTTATTGATAATGCACTTTCCATATTCAGTTAATGTTCAAGTATTAGAGGAGTTTAGCTGTGATGTGTTGTGTCTCTTTGATTCATTTGATATAAGTTCTTTTCTTTTCAGTATTTTTAAATTTGGTATATGTTGTATTTTATTTGTGTTAAATTTATATTCACTATATTTTGATGATATTTTTAACCATGTACATTGATATGATATGACTTTTCTGTATGATATGACATTCCACCAAGTACATTGATTTTCTCCTTTTCATCTTTGTGTTTGTATTTGCGCTTGAACATCTGTACTCCAATTTCTGTACGATTTACTAGAAAATTATACGCAATTAGTTTTCTTATCGCGTGAAATACTTTGTGCATGCAATCACTCTTGGCCATTATTTTGGTTTATCAATGTGAAACTATTATCTCATTTTTAACACCCTTATTCTTTTCCATCCTTGTTGTACACATCCGGTAACTATATCTCATTTTCAGGGGCGCAACAATTTCAACTGTTCTTCATGGTATCTTTACATGAAGCATCAGACAACTATTGTATACCATCATAATGGGCCAACAAAACATAACTAATCAGAGCTAATTCAAGAAAGAGGAATCAGGTTCACTTATTCATACACCACCACCAACATACGAAATGGATATACAAAATAAGGTGAATTTCGTTATTAACTTTAATTTCAAATCTTTGTTTCATATCTGGTTCAATTAAGCAGTTGTTTATATTGATTGTCTCATTTGGTTCAAATCTGGCTCAATCTTTGGTTCATATTTGGTTCAAATCTTAGTATAACAATCTTGATTATCTCATTTGGTCGTTAGCCGGCAATGCCGTATTTTTCGTAAATTTATATAACATAATTGTTATATAAGTTATAAAACTTGTATAACAGTTATGTTATATATAAGTTATATCACATAACTGTTAAATGAGTTGTATAACTTATATAACAGTTATGTTATAAGTTATACAACTCATATAACAGTTATGTGATATAACTTATATATAACATAACTGTTATACAAGTTTTATAACTTATATAATAGTTATGTTATATAAATTTACGAAAAATACGGCATTGTCGAAGGGTAGATATGTATAACTAGTCATAGGTTGTTAGTCTTGAGGGGACTTTATTCTTATTCATCATCCAAATATAAGTACTGGGTGCATTGTACTAGCCGAAAGGCATTACCAACCACACATATAAGCCGTCTTTATTCTTGAACGTGTCTTTAACTCGTCTCCGAGATAGATTTAAGTCTGATCATAGAAACTTCGAATATCGATCTTGGTAAAATCTTTTATGCCTTACAACATATCATCCAGTGTGAAATAGAGAACTGTATCGAACTGTAATATTGTTGATGGTTCAGCAGTGAAGGCACATATGCTAACTTCCAGATCATGCTTTCATAATTGAACCCCTTCTACAACAACTCTTATTTCTTCTCCCTCAGGATCTCAATCCACTTTGGGCTCATTCAGTAGTGCGGGAATTCGATAGACTTGCGCAAGGGACTATGTCTATGTGGTGTTGAATGTACCTCATCAGGGGTTTCTAGTTTGCCATGTTTCTAGATACCAGATCTTGGAACTCTGTTAATAGAGAGCTTTGGGGACTGCTTGTTCTGCAAATTCTATCATTATCTCCTACCAAGGTGAACATATCCGGTGCCTATTTCACGTTTTCTACTATCTCTGATTATGTTCTGATGATGGTTAGGTTAGACTGCCCCTCCACTTTAGAGGGTTTTGACAAGATGAAGCAATAATAATCTTATAATTTCCCAAAGTGAACAAATGTGTGTTGTCCCTGACCCTTAATGTCACATCAACATCGAGTTACCAAAGCATGACTAAGAGAAATTCACTAGCATCCATACCTACTACATCTAATGCTATATCGTGTTGATTAAATTTACCAATGGAAATAAAAACATTGCAAATTGCAGTTATCTCTACTACAGGACCCACCCTTCTTGATCCAGATAATGGTGTATAGATATGGGTTATGCTCTGTTTGTAACTTCAGATGCTTTCCAAGATACTTGTCCATGAAGTTTTCACAACTCTCACTATCTACAATCAAATCACACTCTCTGATTGATGGTGCAACATGATTCGAAAATAATAATGCTATGTGAAACTCCCCCTGATTTAGTGTGTGAACCATCTTTCCTCACTTGATGAAAGTTGGGCACCCTGACCTTGTTGGAAGGCAAAATAAAAGACATCTGGTAATTCAAATTGATGTAGACAAAGAATCTGAAAAACATAAACGAATGCAAAAAATGATAGAAATCGAGATCAATAAGCTTTATGATTAAAAGAGCTCATAACTTCGTGTAGAATAAGAGAACTCTTTTATTCTGAACACTACTAAATAATGCTTTAGTCGATTCATGAAATAAAAGAATGGGAAAAGTATAAGGAAGACGAATGACAGCAGTCACCGTTAGTGATCTACCATTTTTCAATTCAATCTGTTTGCTTCCTTTGCCTCGATATTTATTATGGGATTCACTAAAATATGTATATCTAGTTCTGAGATAAAGAATGGAAAATAGGGACAATCTGAAATGTGAATTAATATATTGCTTGTTTAGATGTATATTTTGCATGGATATAGTTCTGCAGCCTTTGATGGGAGCAAATTTTACTTAACAGAAATTGGGTAGGAAGAGGTGATTTTTCAATTTGAAGCGAGTGAGGACGATGAAGTCTAGTTCTTCCTTAACGCACCCATTGATGTAGAGAATTTGCCAAGTGTTGTTGCCATTAATGTATGTCACTTAGTTGTTCATTTTCTAGGGGATTATGTCTTGTGTAAAGGTTTGTACTAACCTCATTTTTGTTGTGTATGAATTTAGCAGGTTAGTCCTATTGAATATGGGTACGTTCTTCTCATTCATCGTGTTCGAGTACTATCCTATTTTTTCTTACCTTCTGTTCTTCCATTTTTTCATTAATTGATCTCTTTCCATATATCTTAGTTTCTTAGAGCCTCTGGATTTGTGTTTATGTATGTGTTTTGTTTAATGGTTGTTGAAATTACATATAAACATGGCAGTTTTCTACATGGTTATGCAGTGCCTTGGAGCCATCTGTGGTGTTGGTATGGTGAAGGGTTTTGTGAAGTCCCATTACAATGTAGCAGGTGATGGTGCTAACGTTGTTGTCCATGGCTACACCAAGGGATCAGGTCTTGGTGCTGAGATTATTGGTACCTTTGTTCTTGTCTACACTGTCTTCTCTGCTACCGATGCCAAGAGAAGTGCCAGAGATTATCATGCCCATATATGTACGTGTTAATTAATATTCACCTTTTTTGTACGTGTTAATTAATACGGGTTCGTAAATTTATATTTTTACTTTTGTGATATATTTAGTTTATTAGCTTAATGTGTTTAGGTAATTAACTTTTCTAAGAATAGTTAACCTCAATTTCAACATCAGGTCTGATGAAAGCATGAATTATTGGCATGTGAAATATAAAATGATATATATTTAATAAAAGAATTAATGAACAAAAACAATATTAATCATATCTTTTTATGATACAAAAATAATAGTTACTAATAAATGATATATTTTATTGTTTGCAGGTACACATATGGCATACCCGACATACGTAGTATTCAAAGGCCTAAATCTAGGTGTTTACACTTCATGGAAAGCAACACAAGTACAAGTCAATGGATACCAAGACGCCGCACATAAAAAAATGAGTCCATTGAACTTGCTGAGCGGGCGTACGTACTCCGAGTACACGAGGGATGATATCACTGCATCAATACCCCCACATTTGATATCATCGAAGTGTTGTGTCGTCATTTTTTTAGTTTATTTTTTATTATATGTTCATTTTGTACTTAGCTCCCAAGAAGGGTTTGTTTGATGTAAAATTAAGTCTAAACAAGTTTTATGTGTACCAGATATTTGGAATGTCAAAAATAGAAATGAAATGTTGTCGATTTTTTTTAGATTTGTTACATGTTCATGATATTTCATCTACTTCTTTATTTTAGCTTATTTTTTTATTCTACTCTCATAATTTTGTGAAAATATAAAGACATTTGTAACAATTCTTATTACATTTAACAAATTCAAACTTTATAACTGCTAATAGCAGTCATAAATTTGTAACTATTGACAGCAGTTAGAAATTCGTAACTGCTAACAGCAGTCACAAACTTGTAACTGCTGACAGCAGTTATAAGTATTAAATTTGTAACTGCTGATAGCAGTTACAAAGGTTAGATTCGTAACTGCTGATAGCAGTTACAAATAACAGTTACAAATTGGGGTCACCAGTCACAACCCCCATAGGGGTTATAAAATTTGTGACTGCTATTGGGAGTTACAAACTTTGTTTTGTCACCCCCTAAATTATGACGGTATATAGCAGTTATAAAGGTCATTTGTGAGTGCTAACACCACTCACAAATCTCCCATTTTGGTGTAGTGATTGTTCAAGTAAAGTCATATATTTCTTGCAAATGTGGGGTCTGAACCACGTGGTTATCGTAAAACTAATTTTAGGTATTCCAAAGTGGGAACAACGGAGTTGGGGAGAAAACATCTAGTGTTTCGATCGTTCGAGTTTGTCCATCCTTAGATTTAGGAGTTTATACATTTCACTATTTCATTTAAAATAGAATTTCCATTTCTGTATTTAGAGATTTTATTATGCACCTATGGTGGGTTCCAAAGTAGTTTATTTCAATTAGTTAAGATATTTATCTTGTGTCAATTTATTCAGTTTTTTTAGAATTATATCAGTTATTTTGTTTTTATTGGCGTCATTTTATTTATTGTTTTGTATACTTTTAGTCTCATTATTTATCATTGATTCTTAGAATGATATAAATTTTTTAACATCCCCAATCTTCGACATATAGGACTTGCCACCTTGTACGTGGAAAATATGGGGTGTTACATAGATTTTGAATCAATATTATGGAAAAAAGAGGAAATAATTTTTTTATCATATGAGCCTATTATAAGATCCCAATGTAAAATACTTTTTTGTTGAAATTATAGGAAAAACACATCATAAACCTTTTATGAAAGCTAAAAGGTTTACTAAAAATTATTTACGCGACCCCCCCCCCCCCCCAACCCACTTTTGAGTAACGACAGTCAACTAAACACCAATATATACACATGATATAACTTGACCCAAGACTTTTTTTCTATTTCTTTTATGTCAAAGAATTTATAAAAAACTTTATTAACTTCCTAACCATACTAATATAAAGTTAATATGTAATTCAATTCCCACATACACTTTACAACTGAAGTTCTAAATTATTTTTTAAAATATCATTATCATCCTTGGTTTACGTAACCCCTTCCTTCGAAATATTTCTAATACTTTATTTACAAAATTGAAAATAATATAACCACCATATTGAAAATCCTTTCCCCTAGACAAGCTAGACCTTGCAAAGAACTTCCCTCCTTAGCATACTTGATACACAATGTAAGCTACAAAGGGTAATGAGTGAAACTACTATCACTAATATTATTAAATAGTTCATATCAACTCTCACTATACATATGTCAACATATCAAAATAAAGTTGTGTTCTTCATCGATTCATTTATTTCACAATGAATGATGATGCTGTAAACAGCACCACCCGATGAGGTGTTGATAAGCTCAAACTAGTAATAACAATGGCAGGACAAGAGTAAATATCTAGTAGAAGGAGATGACGAGAAGAGGAGAAACACTTGTATATAAGTGGTTCAGCCAATTTTTCCTACATCCACTGTGAGTGTGTGAGTAAGTTTTATTAGAATGAGGGCACTAATGGCTTGTGATACAATATCACTCTCTCTCTCTACTGTGTATATTTTACCACATCTTTTTCTAGGATTGTATTTTTGGATCCCATTGCAAGGTAGGAGAAGACCTGTATATATATTGCTTGGGGGTGTAGTGCACCCCCCAAGCATGCCATGATCATGTGTGAGTTGAATACACTAATCATAGGTAGACACTTGGCTGTGCCACATGTAAGGAATGATGACAAAATATTCCCTCATGTGGGGGGAATGATTCGGTTATAACTGATTTGACACCTATTCCAAGTCTTTCATGTGCTTGCGTGTGATCGGACTTGTGACATCAACTATCGTAACCTCGGCCTGGCCGAGTATAAGGTTAGGGAAGTTTGATAGATGCCCTATCCTATCAATCTTCAGTATGACCTCGGCCTATGAGACTGGCCGAGGTTAGGCATGAGGCAGGATGTAACATCGGCTGAGATAGAGTACGATGTTGGCAATAGCTTAAGCTCATAAGATTCTATTGGCCTTGGTTGTTGGCCAGCCGAGGTTGGTCAATGAGGAGCCGACCTTATAGAAGACGACCTTTCTGATGGTTGTTGCAAGCTTCCTGTCAACTCGTCTGTGAGACAAGACGAGGTTAGGGACCCTGAGTACGAGGGTACACTTTGGGCATATCAATCACCCCTAGCCTTAGCCTCCTATATGAGTAGGTGACTGAGGGGTATATAAGTTAGGCCGATGCCGAGTTACTTTTGATGCCTTGGAGTGCGAAGCGATTCCTTGACACATGTCACTCATTGAAGTGGCTAACGTACTTCCCAAGGTATGACAACTCTGACGGAGCCTTTAGGTTCTCTAAGTAATGATGGGTGATTTGAAAATTGCACCCCGTCATTAAGAAAGGGTTTAAATACATTTTCTCTTTCTTTATTCTCCTTCTTCTTTCATTTTTGCGCCTTGAGTCCCTGTTGCTGAAATTTTCCTTAAACCCTCCATTGCTTTGCTACGATTCAAGGTCTCTTGCTTCTTAATTTCTTCTTCCTTCCTTCAAACTCCATCAGGTATTGTTCTTCATCTTCGAGCTTCTCATTTCTGGGTATTAATTTACATTTTGGTTTTTTGGTGACTTTTTCCTTTTCCAGTGAGGGTTTCCACCACTGTAGAGTGGTTATATGGTTAGGATTGCAGTGGTTAGGTAGTACTAGAGCCATACCAGGCTATTCCGAGGTTGTTTCAACCACAAATTTTCCTCTTTTAGGCTTTCTAGTGACCTTCCGATCATCTTCTCCAGTGACCTAACCTAGGGTGTTCTTGGTGTTCTTGTTTGAAACATTTCAATTTCCAACCTTTGATCTTTAGTTTAGGTAGCATAAGTTGTGTACCTGTTTGCAGTTTGAGTTTTTCCCAAAGTGTAGTATCGTCTTCCATATGCTCAGACCTTTGTACAAACTAATTGAAGAGTTCCCAACTCTGCTTGAGAAGACCTTTAAGAAGATTAGGTAGATAAAGTTAGCCCAAGAGGAGGCTCTAAGGGCTGAGGACTTTCCTCTCAAACTAATCTTTCCTCCACCCTTGAAGGTCATATACCCTGAGCCTGTGGAGGTTCCTAAACCCATGTCTGAGGATAACGCTTCTTCGAACCCGATGTCAATGTCTGAGGCGGGCGAGTCTGTAGACTCATTTCAAGAGGCTATAGAATATTCCCCTAAGCAAGGTGAGGTTTTAGAGGACGCCGAGGTTTCAAGTCGTGCCTCGTCCCACAGAGGTACTAGTACTTCATGTAGATCTTCTTCCGTTGAAATCTTAGGACCCAGTGTGGCAATTCCCCCTCCTATTGACGTCATTCCTCTATCGGTTGCCACTGGTGTTGATTTTCTGAAGAGGTTTCCCGATAGTTCCCCTACGAGTGCCCAGGAAGAAGTTATTGGGGATGGTGATGATGATGAAGGGAGAAAACTTAATACCTCTGCAGCTGCAGAGTATGAGAGTACCATGCACGAGTACGACCTTCTTTCTTTTAGGCATATTTATTCCATAGATTCCTCAATAATCCTTAGGAAACCTCTGAAGGAAGAGAGGGCCTTCGATGGCTGAGATGGAAAAATCCGCGTCTATGAGCAGATGTGTAAGTTGGGTTTTCGTCTTCCTATCCACCCAACTATCAGAGATATACTCTGACACATAAATCTTACCCTTTCCCAATTGTCCCCAAATGCTTGGAGGGTTATGATTGGGTCCATCGTCCTTTGGAAGGTTGTTCACCATTCAAACCTTCTAGTTAGAGTTTTTAGTGATTGTTACGTCCCCTCGTTTATAAACAATCACCCCGGCTACTATTACTTCTTAGGCAGTAAATCCGAGAAGAAGATGCTCTTAGTTACCTAAACTTCGAATCATAATTGGAAACCTCGGTACTTCTTTATTTATGGGGCATGGGAGTTCGGTTTAGACGAGGCTTGTGGAATGTCTATTCCAAGGACCCCTCTGACATGCGAGAAAGTCTCACTCGCGGCTAAAGACGACCCTGGTCTTAGCCAAGATAATTACAAGAACGTTGAGGACCTTCGTAACCAAGGCGAGAAAGGTCGTCCTATTAAATATGAACATCTGATGACCCCCTATTACCTATCTCAAACAGGTTTGGGGGGTGGTCCCCTAGAAGAGCTTCGTAAGTCCACATTTTTTCTTACCAAGTGATGTCTCGTATGTTTTTTATCTATCTGACTTGATAACTCAGAGACTTATCTTTTTGCAGAGAGACCAGCAGGCATTCCATATGACTTTTAGGAAATTTCGGCTCCCAGTTTAGTGAAGCTCATGGAGAAGAGAGGTGGCAAGAGTGCTCCCCCACATGCCACAAAAAAGAACTTCGGCTCCTCTAAGGCCGATGCTTCTAGGAAGAGGAAGCCTTTCGCTGACTCGACCCATACCAGGCCGAGTAAAACTCAAGCCAATGATCGTGCCATACCAATTTTAATTGATGATGCCCTGGATGCTCATCTATCTCAGCTCAAGATTGGAGATAGCATGATCGGCCACAGTCTAAAAGTTGTCGACTCTATTGGTACGATAATGACAGAGGAAGATAAGCATTTACTTCGTGCCTTAAATGTCCCATTACTGGCTTAGTTCGCTCTCACAAATCGATCCAGGTATCAGTTTTAGCTATCTTTTCTCCAAGTGTTACCTAGGATTTTTAGAAATTATTACTCATGTGTTCATATGTTTGATCTTCATTTGCAATGTATCTTACCTTTTCACCATCTTATTGAGTGGACCTTAAAGAAGATGCCCCTAATAGAGAGGGTAAGGATGCTGAAAGAGTTGAGGCTTCTCTGAAGGTCGAGGTTGAAAGGTTGAAAGAATACCTCAAGGGGATGGATAACTAGATATCTTAGCTCAATAAGGATCACAGTAAATCTCTGAAGGCCAAGGATGATGTCCTTCAATCGAAGGTTAATGTTGCAGTCCAGGCTGCATTGGAAGATGTCGCGGAGAAGGACATTAAGGACTAAAAGGTCTCTGGCGAGTTTGTAAGCTTCGTCTTTGAGTATTTTAAGAGGGGAATCAAAGCGACCAGCAGATGGGCGGCCATGAAGTAAGGTGAGTATGGGAGCTTGACTATCGAAGACTTTGTTGGTCCCGACTTTGGAGACCCCCAGTTTGCCCAGCCTTTGAACGAGGTTGAAGAGAGTGATGTTGCTCCAGCCGAGACGGCCCCTCTTGAGGTCACTGAGATAGACGACGGAGCTCATCACGACGACGAAGTTAAAGTTACAAACGTCGATCTTGATCAGACAACTCCAGCCGCCGGTGGGTCGGCTCCAGCCGATGTATAGGCTCTCTTGCTAATTGAACTTTTCCTAGTAAAGCTTTTTTATAGTTGTAGTTTTGATGAATTTTTTTTAATTCATTTCTATGAAATCTGATGGTAGTCTCCTAATATTCTGGATTGTAATTCTGAATCCTCTTTGTGATATGATCGTAAGTTGCTTGGATTTTCTGATTCTATTTCTTCATATGATGTTTGTTGTTCTATAATTGTGATACTCTACACGTTCACAAATTTCATCAGACCAAACTAATGATGTTAAAGGATCAGAGGTCACAAAATAATGATGTTTGACCTCATATTTCACCAAATAAATGATGTTAAAGGATCAGAGGTCACCAAATAATGATGTTTCACCTCATATTTCACCAAGTGAATGATGTTAAAGGTCTGAGGTCACCATATTATAGTGTTTTCCCTCATACTTTCACCAAACTAATGATGTTAAAGGTCTGAGATCACCAAATTATGATGTTTACCCTCATATTTTCATCAAACTAGTGATGTTAAAGGTCTGAGGTCACCATATTATGGTGTTTTTCCTCATATTTTCACCAAACTAATGATGCTAAAGGTCTGAGGTCACCATATTATGGTGTTTACCTTAATATTTTCATGAAACTAATGATGTTAAAGGTCTTAGGTCACTAAATTATGGTGTTTATCCTCATATTTTCACCAAACTAATGATGTTAGAGGTCTGAGGTCACTAAATTAATGATGTTTACCCTCATATTTCACCAAATAAATGATGTTAAAGGTCTGAGGTCACCAAATTAATAATGTTTTACCTTGATATCTTCACCAAATTAATGATGTTAAAGGGTCTGAGGTTACCAAATTATGGCATTTTACCTCCATATTTTCGCCAAATTAATGATGTAAAAGGTCTAAGGTCACCAAATTATGATTTTTTACCTCATATTTTTCACCAAACTAATGATGTTTAAAGGTATGAGGTCACTAAATTATGGCGTTTTACCTCCATAATTTCACCAAACTAATGATGTTAAAGGATGTCATCAAATAAGGGTGTTAAACACACATACATTGGAACAAAAGTATGAACACAACGTTGCTACTTTTTCATTGACATTCTCTATATAAGTTGATACATGTATTACAAAAAGATAGAACAATTGCAACATCATAAGTAATATTTTTTCAAGTGGTCGACATTCCAAGGGTTGGAGAAGGGCTCCCCTTCTAGATTTTCTAGCCGGTAGGTCCCAGGTCCAACCTCATCAATTACCTTCTAAGGACTATGCTAATTAGGATGGAGCTTATTTGTTTTCTGCCACGTCTTCTTCAGGACTAGGTCTCCTACAGCTATCGGCCTTGACCTCACCATCTGATTATAGAATCTTGCAGTTCTCTGCTGATAGGTTGCATGTCTTATCTCTGTATCCTCTCTTTTTTCCTCAATTAAATCAAGATCAATTCTTCTCTATTCCCTATTACTCTGAGGGTCATATGTCTGAACTATATAAGTGGTAAGCCCTATCTCTATTGGGATAATAGTCTCGGAGGCATGGGCTAGCATGAATGGAGTTTCCCCTGTGGGTGTCCTCACTGTCGTCCTGTAAGCCCAAAGCACTGTGTATACCTCTTCTATCCATATTCCTTTGGCCTCTTCCAACTTCTTTTATATCCCATCAAGGATTGTTAGATTTGTGACCTCAGTCTGATCATTTGCCTGGGGTTGGCCAGGGGAGGAGAAGAATTGCTTGATCCCTACTCTTTCATAGTACTTTTCTAAGGAAAAATTCTTCAATTGGGTTCCATTATCTAAGATGAGGGTGTTTGGGAGGCCATACCTGCATATGATGTTTTTCGAGATGAACTGGAAGGTCTTCTGCTCAGTGATTATAATCATGGGCTCAGCTTCTACCCACTTGGAGAAATAATCAATTGCCACAATCAAGTACCGATATTTATTTACAGCCCTTGGAAAGGGTCCTACCAAATTAATACCCCATATAGTAAACGGCCAAGGGGAACTAATAGAAGTTAGAGGTTAGTGTGGCTGATGGGGAACAGTGGAGAGCCTCTGACACTTATCACATGTCTTCACATACACAGTTGCATCTTTGGCCAAGGTCAGCCACCAGTACCCCTGAGTGATTATCCTCTTAGCCAACGGCCTCCCTCCTATGTGGCTTGAAAACGATCCCTCATGCACATCGTGAAAGATGAGTGGAACCTCTGAAGGGTGGACACATCTCAGGAGAGGGAGCAAGAATCCCGTTTTATACAAGACATCTTCTATAATAGAGAATTTAGCAGCTCTGAACCTTAGCTTTCTCCTTTCTAACTTTGACTCTGGTAGTTCTCCCTCTCTGATGTATTTGATAAGAGGGTCTATCCATGAGGCCCCCAAACTCAGATTTAAGCAAGGTTTAGCAATTTCATCCTCTTCGATGGTCGGCTTGAGCAGAATCTCAACTAGCACTGTTCTCCTTATGTCTGTTATTATTGTTGAGGCCAACGTCGCCAGTGCATCATCTCGGTTGTTGTCTAGATGAGGTATCCTCTTCATCTTTACTTCCTTGAAGCTTTGTAGCATTGACCTCACTCTCTTCAGGTATTTGGCCATTCTGTCATCTTTGGCTTCATATACCCCCATTATTTGGTTCACAACTAATCTTGAGTCACTGTGGACTAGGAGTTGGTAGACGCTGAGGGCTTTTGCTAAAGAGAGACCTGCTATTAATGCCTCATACTCTAACTCGTTGTTGGAAGATTTAAATTTGAACCTTAACGCATATTCAGTATCCGTACCATCTGGTGCCGACACTATCAGCCCTACTCCACTTCCCCTTTCACAGGATGACCCATCAACGAAGAGGTTCTAAATAATTTCATTTAAAGAGACGTTTCCCTCTGATAGGTTCCCCTGCTTGAAGAGGTATCTCTCTTCCTCCTTCTTAACTGCTCTTTGTCCAGCTGTGCTTGACTCAACCTCATTTGAATCTCGGTCGACGCCCCTGTCGTCTGTTGTCTGAAGCTCTTTAGCAACATCGACCTCATAACCCTTCTCAACATCGGCCTCATCCCAGTTAAACTCAGCCACAAAATCTATGAGTTCATGTCCCGTGATGGCAACCATGGGTTGATAAATAATATCATACTCTCCCAACTCGATTGCCCAGGTCATTAGCCTTCCTGACTTCTCAGGCTTATAGAGGACCTTTCTTAGTGGGGAATCAGTGAGGACGACCATGGAGTGGGCCTGGAAGTATGGCTTCATTTTTCTAAAAGCATGTATCAAAGCATAGGCTAACTTTTCAATTCGAGGGTACTTCTGGTCAGACCCTTAGAGTGCTTTGATATTGAAGTACACTGGTCTCTGCACTCCCTCCTCTTCTCTTATTATTGTAGCACTGATGGATGACTCTGAGATAACTAAATATACATACATCTTCTCACCCTGAATTGGCCGAGATAGGAGTAGGGGGATCCGAGGTAGGTCTTGAGCTCTTTAAAAGCTTTGTCACACTACTCATTCCATTCGAAGACCTTTCTAAGAACTTTGAAAAAGGGAAGACATTTATCTGTAGATCTTGAGACAAACCTATTAAGTGAAGCAACTCGTCCGGTTAGCCTCTGAATTTCTTTGATGGTTCTAGGTGTCTTCATTTCCAGCAAAGCCTTGATCTTCTCAGGGTTAGCCTTTATTCCCCTTTGGTTGACGATGAAGCCCAAAAACTTACATGCTCCTGCCCTGAAGACATATTTAGCAGAGTTGAGCTTCATTCTATATTTATCCATGGTACCAAAAGTTCTTTCAAGGTCGTCCACATGAGTGTCGGCCTTCAAACTCTTCATCATCATATCGTCCACATAAAATTCCACGAACTTTCCTATCTGATCTTCAAACATCTTATTTACAAGATGTTGGTAGGTGGCCCCTGCATTCTTCAGTCCAAATGTTATGACCTTATAGCAATAGGTCCCCTTGTCTGTAATGAATGATGTCTTCTCTGAGTCATCCGAATTCATGAAGATCTATGCATCCATGAAGCTCATAAGCTCATGTCCTGCTGTGGCATCCACCATCTGATCTATACGAGGCAGGGTAAAACTGTCCTTTGGGCCAGACTTATTTAGATCGATGAAGTCTACACACATCCTCCATTTCCCATTAGCTTTGGGCACTATGACAGCGTTAGATAACCACTTAGGGTATATAACTTCTCTAATGAACTTGGCCTATTCAAGCTTTCCAACCTCATCTCTGATGACATCATACTTCTCTCTTGAGTATATTCTTCTTTTTTCTCAATAGGCTTCATCTCCTCTACAACATTGAGTTTATGACATATAATCTCAGGATCAATACCTGGCATGTCTGTATGGCTCTAGGCAAAGATACTTTGTATCTTTCTTAACAGCTTCACCAGTTCCTCATTGATCTCAGGGTTTAAGGCTTCGCCGACTTGGATTTTTTTTTCGGCTCGTTCTTATTGAGGATGATGGATTCTACCTCCTCCGTGGCCTCTCCCTTTTTGAGTTTCGTTTCATCTATAGGATCAAGGGTGTTAATGTTGTACATGGTCGTTGCCTTCTTATGAACCTCTCTCTCTTTTGTAGAGTTGAAGTAGCATTCTCGTGCCGACGTTTGGTTACCTTTCACTTCCTATACTCCATAGGGAGTCAGGAATTTTAGCATTTGGTGGACCGTTGAAGGCATGGCCTCAAATTCCTTAAGGGCTACTCATCCCATGATGAGGTTGTAGGCTGAGAAGACATTTTCATCCATCACAAAGAAATTGATTTTCCTGGTCAACCTCTTAGGCCATTCATCTCCCATTATCACATCCATCTCATACATACCCAATGGATGGACCTTTTTACCGCTGAAGCCAATCAAGGGATGATGATAAGGGACAATCCTAGCTCTGCTGAGGCCCAAGCTCTTGAAATATAGCCAAAACATAACGTCTGTAGAACTTCCCCCATCAATAAGGATCCTCTGAACTTCACACCCATGTACCGTTGTGGTGATGACTAAAGGGTCATTTTGAGGAGCTAAGATACCCTTGAAATCAAGTTGTGAGAAGCCGACTACGAGGGTGTCCATATCAAATTCCTTTATCTTCTCTTGTTTAACCTTTGTAGAAGTCAAGTTCATAACCTCATCCTTAGTCACTGCTTTGGCCTCTTCCACGTGAGCCTTGCGATTAGCTACCTCTAAGCCACCCCCTGCTATCCCTCCATAGATATTTCTCACACCAAAAGAGATCATACCACCCTCTTTACTGGGACATTATTATCCTTTGGTGGGAGGTCAGGGTCATCATCATCATGTGAGTTATCGGCTCTTCTGGCAAGGACATCTTCCCGGCATTTATTATTTCTTTTCTTTTTGGGGTCGTCTCTTCCACCCTTAGAAGCTCTACCATCTACATACTTTCTAAGCTTTCCAGACTTCAACATGTTTTCAATCTCATCCTTCAGAGAGAAACACTTCTTAGTCAAATGTCCATGATCTTGATGGAACTCGCACCATAAGTTCTTATTTGCCTTATATAAAGGAGCCTTCAGCTTCTCCGACCATCTCAGAGACCTATCATTATTTATTTCGTTGAGGATGTGTTCGTAACTCGCAGTTAAAGGAGTATAGTTTGCAAACTTGTCGTATGCATCCCACTTCTTTCCATCCTTTTTCTTTTGAAACTTCCCGCTACTACTTCCATTCTCATCCTCATATTTCATCGCTATTGCTTCTTCTGCATTCATGACTTTTCAAGCTATTGCTAACAGCTCGGCCATAGACTTAGGTGGGTCTTCAGCAAGCTTCCAGAGTAACTTTCCCTTCTGAAGCATTCCTATAAGGGTTGTCTTGGCTATACTCTTTTCATAATCTTTTACCTCCAACTTTTCCTTATTAAACCTCGCGATATATTATCCTAGGCTTTCATTTTTTCCATGCTTTACATAAATCAAGTGAGTCATCTTCTTCTGAGGTCTTACCCCAAAATAGAAGTTGTGAACAAACCGCTCGTCCAACCCTTTAAAACTCTCAACTGAATTTTTAGGAAGAGAAGTGAACCAGATATGTGTAGCTCCAGTTAGGGCTCTTGAGAAAGCTTGACACCTCATCTCATCAAATATTGAATAAATGTCTTCTACAAATTGATCATTTTAATATGATGGATTCGGTTATTACTTCCATCGTACTTGGGAGACACCACTGGAGGTTTAAATTTGGTCAGGATTGGGAAGCTAACAATCCTTGCCACAAAAGGTGAACCCTCTGAGTACCCCCTCTATAATGGATCTCGGCTTTTTATGATATCCCCTATCTTCTTTTCAAGACTTTGAATAGAGTCGTTACAAGGCTTAGCAACATCGACCTGGCCGAGGTTGTCCCCAGCCACCTCCAAAGGGTGGAGTGAGGATTCCCCAATTGCTGCACAATGTCGACTGTTGACCTTCCCATGACCACAGTCTCGGTCATGTGGATGTCGACCATGATGAGGCCGACAATCGTCACCCTCTCTTCATGAGCCAGATATACTTCTTGACCTAGACATCCTCTCTTGCAGGTCATTAACTGGACCGAGTCTCTCTAAAACCTACCCTCAACTCAGCCGATCAAAAGTTGAACCTCTTTTGCCTTGTCATTTGCTCTGCTGCATAGGACGTACAATGTTGTTTGATACCTCATATTGTAAGGACACAAATTTCTAATTGAGTCCTTTGTAGTTTTGGCTCGATTTCGGATAAAAATGTTTGAGTCATAGGATAGAGTAACTGACCATCCTTCAAGCCTGTGACATACTAAAGTTGAAGACGTAGCGGCCAAGAGTTTAAAGCTTCATCAAATGCCATGTGTATTGTGCCTCGTTTCTACGTCATTAACATTGTTCCATTGCTCCTACGGTATGAATGCATTTTAATATATATATATATATATATATATATATATATATATATATATATATATATATATATATATATATAAGAGCTTGGAACAATATTTATATGAGTGTATCTTGTTTAAACTGTTATTTCTTTTCAGAAAGTATCTTTAAAACTTTAAAATACAGTTTCTAGGCTAAAAATAGAATTTTTATACTATTTATTTGTTCGTTCGATATTATCGTTCGAACGAGTTTGTCGTTTAAACTAGAATGTCGTTTGAACAAGTTTGCCAACGAGTTACCACATTGGCCACTAGAATGTCGTTCGAAGTGTCGTTTGAACGAGAATGATGTTAGAACGAGATTTCTAACGAGTTCACTCTGGAACTTCGTTATAAGGCTCGTTCGAACAAGACTTCGTTCGAACGAAAATCTCGTTCGAACGAGTTTTGGCAGGAACAGTTAATTGGCAGTTTTTTTGAGCATTTTTCCCACTTTCCCACTTCTTTTCCCACTAACTTTTTACCTGATTAATTAAGTGCGGAAACCAACTTTTTCTTTTCAACTTTTTCATATCTTATAACCTCCAAGAGAGAGTTTGAGAGCAAAATTCCATGTTTAAGTGTTTATTTTTCAAAGAAAAATCTTTAAAACACTTATGTTTTACACTCATAGTTTGTTTATCCAACTTCCTTTATATATTTACATTGCTTGGAGTTTTAGCACTGGGTTTTCTCTACCGCATTGAAGAGATTGTTTGGGTTTGCTTATACATCCCCAAAAGAAGAAGATTGTTTGCTGTGACATACCCACTTGGAGAAAGGCTCCTTGTTCGGGTGGCGGTGATAAGAAAAAATTCGATTGGTGGATTTTGAGACCGCGGTGGAGCTCCGTGGTTATTCTCTAGGCAGAGGTAGTTACAAGAAGACGCGTCGGGGCTTGAAGGAGTCGAGTCTATTGTTGTAAGTCATCTTGCTTGTAATTGTAAATTTCGTACTTAGTGAATTTGAGGCTAGGCCCGTCCGAGGTTTTTTCCCGTTGTGAGTTTCTCCTCGTACATCGCGGCGTAGTAATTTGTTATTTATTTTATCTTTCGCATAATTTACTTAGAACGCATGCTTAGGTAATCCAAGATAAAATTTGGTTTTAATCACTACTCTTATTTAATTTGGTGCTACATAATTAATTGGGTAAATATTAATTTAATTCAAGTCATCACTTAATTTGATAAAATTGGTTTGGCCTAATTAGGTAATATTGAAAATATGACTTAGGAAAATTTCTAGGACTTGGGTTAAATTGGTTTAAGTGAAAAATGTATTAATTGTTTTACTTTAATTTCACTTGGTTTAATTTTAATTTGAAAAGAAATTAAAATTAGTAAATTTGTTGTTTAATTGAACCATCTTTCGCTTCCGCATCTCTTTTCAAAGGAAATATCTTTTTGTAAGCATTTAAAAATTGGGGGCTTCGTGTTCCAACAAGTGGTATCAGAGCAGGAGCGCTAATTTATCGCGTCAAAGATCCGTTTTTCGGCTTTTAAAATTTTTGTGCTCCTTGCATTTTTAGGTGGTTCAATTTTTACTCACTCTCAATTTTCGTTTTGTATCTCTCGATGGGACGTCTTATTGATAATTTGTCCATTTCTAATGATAATGAAGTTTTTTCTATTCGAGAGAAATTTAATGGGCTTAATAAGTGTAATGAAAAATTAAGAGAATTAAATTTGAAATTTGCAAAAAGAATTAAATTTCTTGAAGATGAAAATTCTTGTTTTAAAGCTAAAGTTGAATTTTTGCAAACCTCGCTATCTCAAAAAGGCATTTTTCGTGAAAAGCTCATGGACATAAATTACAATTTTAATATTTTAGAAAAGTCCAAGAAAGAGAGTGATTGTCGAGAAAAGACTCTTAGGGACATGTTTGCTCACATTGAGGGGGAGCGTGATAACCTTCTAGGAGTTATAGAAAATCTAAAGAAGGAGTCCCGTAAAATTGAGGAGTCTAATTTATTATTTGAGTCCAAAATTTTAAAAATGAAAAACTATTTACAAGACTCCAGTAGTTGTGATAATGGTTCTAGTTCATCTTGTTCAAATACTTTCGTTGCTAAAGCGAAGACCATTGTTTGTTTTAGAGGGTCGACTTTAGCCAAGGACTTTAGAAAAGGTCACACCGTAGGTATCATTCCTCATGTTTTCACATGCTTGCATTGTGGTAGGAAAGGTCACCTTAGGTCATTTTGTTTTGATCTTAAAAGAAGTCCTAGGAAGTCTATGTCTAGCATTTCATTAATTTCCAAATACTATCATTTTAAATATACATCTATATGGGTTCGAAAATCATTCTTAGACGCGCTAGATATTATATTTGTTTATTCTCATTTTCTTTCACATGAAAGCTCCCTTGCAAAATCTAAAGGTTGAATGTGTTAGTATTGTTTGCATACTCTAGCTTTTTGTGCTTCATATTATATATGATTGCTAGGTGTATGCATGTTTAGTCATTTTCTAGTCTTTGCTTCATGATCAATCACATGCTAGAATAATGATTTTTTGTTTATCTTTTGTATTATATTTCTTTTGTTTGCATTAAATGAAAAATACAAAAAGATTTTTGTTTATTATTTGTGTTTTACCTTTTCAGTAATTTAAGATTAATGAAAAATACAAATGATTTTTGCTTGTCTTTTGAGTATATATTTTTATTTTTGGTTAAAAATTGTCAAAAACTAAAAAAGATTTTTTTGTGTGTGTGTATTTTAGTTTGACACACTCTATGTGGCATACACTTGTGTTAGAATCCCATCTTTTTCGCTCCCATGTGGCTAGAACTTTTGGTTTAGATTGTCAATCCTTATTATGTTCTTTAATATGCTTACATGGAGTAGTTGTATTTTTGTTGATATATATTTTTTTATATGCCTCTATTCACACATGCATGATCTCTTTGAAATTTAATTATCACATGTTATATTTGAGCTTTGTGAGGTGTTCTCCTACCAATCTTGTCATCTACATATTTATGATCTAGGAGGACTAGTGCATGTCAAAATTCGTTGCACGTGAGATTTGTGAGATATCAAAAAAATAATATGTATAAATGTGCATGGGGAAGGGCTCCGAAAGGAAAAATATTATCCTTTGCGAGTAAGCCACCGTTTGTTTGGACCTAAAAGAAATACGTGGTTCAGAGGCCTAAAAATAGAACTATGGCATTAAAAAGAAAAATAATTGCCAAGGCCTATTTTTGTTTGATATATTCATTCAAATATATATGCTTATTGAGGGAGATTGGATGGTATATCAATGGTTTGCACAATGTCCGTTTATCCTAGTTGTATTTTCAATGTCATGACTCTATTGATTTGTAGAATCATCAAAAGTCTAGGCTTGTATGCATTGTATATGTTTGTTCATTGAGTTCAATTTATATTGTCACATGAGGTTATATTCAAATGTGATGAAGTTTGCAATCAATTTAGAACTCCTTGAATATGTTTTAAGTGATTGGGTCTAAATTTAATTGTTGCTAGTTCATACCCCAACACTTCCATTTTCATATGACACATTTTTGCCATACGAGTGTGAAAAGCTTATCGTATTTTGTGTCATTTGTTTATATATATATGATATTTTTATTTATCTTTGACTTGCTTTCTAGTCCATCTATGCTTCAATTCATAATTGGTATCTATCTAGTTGCATTCTTTGTTGATATCACATGCTTAATACTTTATATATCATATTGGTATCATTTTATTGCTTTTTAGTTGGTATCCTTTATTCTCTATATGGATTAGTTATAATTTTGTTGCCCATATGCTTTAAATTTTCTTAATCTCTTATGCATTGTCATGTTTAAATTAGTTAATATCCTTTGTCTATTCCTGAACAAAAAGGGGGAGAATGATAGGGGGAGAAATGGTATTTAATTCTATTGTAATCGTATCTTAGTTTGGGGGAGATTTAACTTAGGGGAGTCGATATCTTCTTAGGTTGATCATAGTTGATAAAGGGGAGAATTAATTTAAGGGGAGTATTTATTTTAATTGCATTTAATATTCTTGATATTCCCTATGCGTTTGATAGTTTGCTTAAGTGTGCAGGAATTCTTCTAAATGGCAACGTTCATCATCGGGAAAAGACATTGATCCTTGGGTTGTTTGAGTCAAGCTTTGTACTTTTATTTTGGGTGGGACATTTTTTCTATGTCTAGTAGAGCTTGACGGCCCTTTAGGATTTTTTTTGTTGGTTTTTGTCCCGGAATAGCCAAAGGGGGAGATTTGTAAGGACACAAATTTCCAATTGAGTCCTTTGTAGTTTTGGCTCAATTCCAAACAAAAATATTTGAGTCATAGGATAGAGTAATTGACCATCCTTCAAGACTATGACATACTAAAGTTGAAGACGTAGCGGCCAAGAGTTTAAAGCTTCATCAAATGTCGTGTGTATTGTGCCTCGTTTCTACGTCATCAACATGGTTCCATTACTCCTATGGTATGAATGCATTTTAATATATATATAGGATCTTGGAACAATATTTATATGGGTGTATCTTGTTTAAACTGTTGTTTATTTTCAGAAAATATCTTTAAAACTTTAAAATAAAGTTTCTGGGCTAAAAATAGAATTTTTATACTTTCTATTTGTTCGTTCGATATTGTCATTCTAACGAGTTTGTCGTTCGAATGAGAATGTCGTTCGAACGAGTTTGCCAACGAGTTCCCACATTGGCCACTGGAATGTCGTTCGAAGTGTCGTTCGAACGATAATGATGTTCGAACGAGATTTCTAACGAGTTCACTCTGGAACTTCGTTATAAGGCTCGTTCGAACGAGACTTCGTTCGAACGAAAATCTCGTTCGAACGAGTTTTGTCGGGAACAGTTAATTGGCAGTTTTTTTTAGCAGTTTTCCCACTTTCCCACTTCTTTTCCCACTAACTTTTTACCTGATTAATTAAGTGCGGAAACTAACTTTTTCTTTTCAACTTTTTCATATCTTACAACCTAAAAGAGAGAGTTTGAGAGCAAAATTCCAAAAGGAAAAATTTCATGTTTAAGTGTTTATTTTTCAAAGAAACATCTTTAAAACACTTCTGTTTTACACCCATAGTTTGTTTATCCAAGTTCCTTTATATATTTACATTGCTTGGAGTTTTGGCACCGGGTTTTCTCTACCGTATTGAAGAGATTGTTTGGGTTTGCTTATACATCCCCCAAAGAAGAAGCTTGTTTCCTGTGATATACCCACTTGGACAAAGACTCCTTGTTCGGGTGGCGATGACTAGAAAAAGTCCGATTGGTGGATTCCGAGACCACGGTGGAGCTCCGTGGTTATTCGCTAGGCAGAGGTAGTTATAAGAAGACGCGTTGGGGCTTGAAGGAGTCAAGTCTAGTGTTGTAAGTCATCTTTCTTGTAATTGTAAATTTCGTACTTAGTAGATTTAAGGCTAGGGTCGTTCGAGGTTTTTTCCCATTGTGGGTTTTTCCACGTACATCGTGGCATAGTAATTTATTGTTTATTTTATCTTTCGCATAATTCACGTAGAACGCATGCTTAGGTAATTCAAGATAAAATTTGATTTTAATCACTACTCTTATTTAATTTTGTGCTATATAATTAATTGGGTAAATGTTAATTTATTTCAAGTCATCACTTAATTTGATAAAATCGGTTTGGCCTAATTTGTTAATATTGAAAATATGACTTAGGCAAATTTTTAGGACTTGGGTTAAATTGGTTTAAGTGAAAAATGTATTAATTGTTTTACTTTAATTTCACTTGGTTTAATTTTAATTTGAAAAGAATTAAAATTAGTAAATTTGTTGTTTAATTGAACCATCTTTCGCTTACGCATATCTTTTCAAAGGAAATATCTTTTTGTAAGCATTTAAAAATTGGGGGCTTCGTTTTCCAACACATATGGTTCCTAACAGCCAACTGGAGCGCCCTCGGCCTCTATATCATCATACCTATCTTCTGGGCAAGGGTTTCCTTACCTACCGAGGTGTAAGCTCCTAAGATCAGCAATATCCCTCCGTTGTTGAGGATGAGGTAGGTCTTTCCGTGGTGCCTGGGGTGGTCCCCTGGGCTCATGTTGTCCCTGATCACCCGTGGAGTAATCATCTCCTGTGAGACCCCAGGTGGTCTCATTATTATATTCTGGCTGAGCTGAGAAAATTGCTTCTACGTCGCTTGTTGAGTTACAACTAAGGACTTCAATGTTGCTTCCACCTCAGCTATCTCGGACTGGGGTGGTGTCTGGCTGGAACTGGGCCCTCCAACACCAGATAGCAGAGGTGGTAACTCTGGTGCCATATAAAAGAGTAGAGATCTTGTATTGAAAATATTAGAGAGCCTGAGACCTTAAGGGATCTCTTTCAATGGTGAAATAGCTCCACGCAAAGGGGGGAGGTCTTGTTCACCACCAGAGTCTACAGTGAGGTCAAGCAGCAAAGGGGGAAGAGATATCCTCTCATTCCCATAAACGGTGCCAAAATGATGATGCTGTAAATAGCACCACCCGATGAGGTGTTGATAATCTCAAACTAGTAATAACAATGGCAACACAAGAGTAAATATCTAGTAGAAGGAGATGAGGAGAAGAGGAGAAACACTTGTATATAAGTGGTTCAGTCAATTTGGCCTACATCCACTATGAGTGTGAGTAAGTTTCACTAAAATGAGGGCACTAATGGCCTGTGATACAATCTCACTCTCTCTCTACTGTGTATATTTTACCAGAGCTTTCGCTAGGATTGTATTTTTGGATCCCTTTGCAAGGTAGGAGAAAACCTGTATATATAGTTCTTGGGCGGTGTAGTGTACCCCCCAATCATGCCATGGGCATGTGTGAGTTGAATACACTAATCATAAGTAGACACCTGGCTATGCCATATGTAAGGAATGATGACAAAATATTCCCTCACGTGGGAGGAATGGTTCGGTTATAACTGATTTGACACGTGTTCCAAGTCTTCCATGTGCTTGCATGTGATCGGACTTATGACATCAATTGTCGTAACCTCGGCCTGGCCGAGTATGAGGTTGGGGAAGTTCGATAGCGTCCCTATCCTACAAATTTTAAGTATGACCTCATCCTGGGAGACTGGCTGAGGTTAGGCATAAGGCAGGATATAACATCGGCTGAGGCAGAGTACGATGCTGGTAATAGCTTGAGCTCATAAGATGTTGTTGGCCTCGGCTCCTGGCCAGCCGAGGTTGGTCAATGAGGAGTCGACCGTGCAGAAGACGACCTTTCTGATGGCTGTTGTAAGCTTCTTGTCAACTCGTCTGTCAGACAGGCCGATGTTAGTGACCCTGAGTACGAGAGTACACTTTGGGCATATCAATGAATATGTTACCATGAACTCTAATTTCACTATGACTAGTTAGACATAAATTCTTCCTATTTATCACCATAATTTAGAGTTTTTTAACACTCTGTATGGTGTAACTCGAGTTGATTTATCTCATATCATTGCTACTGACATTTTCTAATGAGTACACCGAGTTTTGTGTATTTTTCATTGATTTTCCAGGTATTTAGTGCAAACAAAGAAAGAAAGAAAGAAACTGGAAAAAAGAAAAAAGAAAAAATAAGAAAAGGCAAAAGGCAAAAAGAGTAATTTTACATCTAGAATTCGGACGAGAATCCTAAAGAAAGGTTGAAGACCTCGAGTCTACAAGCACATAAGAAGAAACGGAATCCAAACCCGAGTCACGGATCAAAAGATACGAAGTGTCAAATTTAAGAAGAAATCAAGGAGAAAAAGGAAGAAAAAAAGTGGGCCGAACCGAATCGATGGAGATATCACCGGATCGGTCCCTTGAACTGGACTCACCAAACCAAAATGATGAAGAGGAAAAACAAACCGGTACTATGTTGGTAAATATTCTGAATAAAACGAACCGAACCGATGAAGAAAAAGAACGAACCGGTCCGGTGTTGCTAAAAGTTCTGTATAAGGCGAACCGAACCGATACCCCTGGACTGGATCGGTTCGGCTGAAGAATTTTTGAATTACCTTTCTTTTCAATTAAAGTTGTGCATGGACTAAACTCTTGTAAAAACATAGTGTTTTTATTTCAAATTGTTATTAGACATTAAGGAGTTCCTTTTTGCATAGTTTTAAAGAGAGAAAAAGGCCAAGAACCCTAGGAACTCAAGTTTACTATTTTATGGTTTGCAATTCAAGATTTCTGCAATAGAGTCTATTTCTTCTCCTTTATTGTTTAAAGTTTATAATTCGTGCATGATTTGTTTGTTTTCAAAAGTTTTTATATTCTCTTGCTTATCTAGCATAATTTCATAATGGTTTTGAATATGTGCACAGTAGAATACATAGCTTTAATTAATTGCATAATGTTCGACTAGATTTCTAAGGGTTGGGATGCATGAACCCAACCCGATGTGGTTTTCATGGCTATAAAATTAGTTCTCTGAATTAAATAAGTGATTGAATCATGTTGTGTAGTAGTCACAACCGTCGTAGGACTTTTAACCTCATTTTCCCTAGGTAACCGGGGTGTTTAAGAATGCGACCCACATGTTAGATATTTCGATAACGCTTTATTCTTACTCTTGATTATGTATGATGCGGGCTAGTACCCTCAGATATGTAATGCTTGAGATTAATAAAGACTAAATTTAACCATCTAATTCACAACTAGTTTAATATCCGATAAACATATTAGGGTTCGGGGAATTGTATTCCAACCTATTTTTCCCATTCATATTTAGTTAAATCACAGTTATTTTACTTCTTCTCGCATATCTTAGTTAGTAGTTTAATTTGATTTGCATTTAGTTAGTAGAAATCAAATTCCAAAATTTCATCATCTTTCTCGTTCTTTTTCTGAGTCGGCTTAGGATTAGTCATCTTACCTATCGTCATCACGAGCATTCTATTTATGCGACCGGTTTGAACTTGAACCGTAATTAGCACGCACTAGAGACACATTTTGAGTCACGTCAATGACCATGTTCAACGTGATCTCTAACCCCACTACAACCATGTTCGCCATGATCTACATTTCTCTTTGGACTTGTATTCACCATGACCCACTGATCTTTTCTCTTGGATTAGTTCATCAAAACCCCTGTTTATGTTACATTTCACTATCACAATATATGGATATCAAGTCCACTGTATACATAACATATCGAGAAACATCATGAGACTTTCCACGCACTTTCAATTCTTGTGATTATAAAATGCAAAGTTTATATCGCCGGTATCTCAAAAATATTTTTCTCCATCAACAGGACATATCTTCACATTACCCATCATATTTTATACATGATCTTACTTTAAACAACACCAATATATATATATATATATATATATATATAATATATATATATATATAATCATATAATGGGAGTTATACTTCAATTCACAATCACTTCTAATGCTTAATACATCTATATGAATACTTATCGTGGTAATATTCATAAACTTTTTCTAATCTTATCTAAATAATAATTAATTTCACATCAATAAAAACGAATAACCAAAAGCTCACTTATATATTCTTCTCAATTTATATAATTACTTAATTCTAAGAACTTCATATAATTCATAGAAGAACCTTCATGAACAGATGTTTAAAATATATACGCATATCATCATCCTAAAGGTATTTAGGCAAAAATTCAACTATATAAGCTAAAACAATTGCAAGATAACATGTTAGTCGTTTACCTTAAGCCATTTCAACAATTCATAACATTACCTTACCAATTATTTCTTCAATTCTCTATCTCAAGCCTCTTCTTTCTTTATCTTTAGACAAAATTTCATTCCAAGAATCGCAATGAGGCTTAAAAAGTTATCACCATAGGATCAATTAAGAGGTGTCACCCTCTTAGATGATAAATGTGAGGAAACCAATAAGATATTTTACTTATGCGAAGAGTTCTTAAGTGGGAACTCCGTGTGAGTTTATAGTAATTTTAAAATAAAATGAGGTTCAATTGATTGTTGGCCTTAGTTCTACCTACCACCTTTTCACATTATATAAGGTCAGCATCTATTGAGAGTGGATTGATGGTGTTGAGAAATTTTCATCATAATGAGTTGAACTAGAATAATGAAAAATCTAGCAAAAGGGATACAAACAATTTTTGAGTAGATTACGAGCTACTAGCGGGTGCAAAATCATGTTCACATATGCGAATAACTAGCACCTTCTATTTCTTTACAAAAAACATTTTTCATCCCGCTAGGCTTTAATACTATTAAAAGATTACAAAAACTAAAAATTATTAATGTACTAAACTATAATAGTTACAAAAATGATGGTCCCACGCACAAGTCATGCTTGAGTTCTTAGTATTAATTCAATTAGAAGTAAAGTATTATTTTGCCTTAATATATCATAATAAGGTTTGGGGTTTCCCAATTCTCCCATACTTAAGGAAATTCATCCCCAAAATTGAAATACACTAATCAAATCCATAGTATTACATCAACGTTATTTTGAAAATATCTATCATTACCATCTTACCAAACATGTTATTGTATATGTGTGTGTGTGTGTGTGTGTGTGTTTTTAATTTACACTCCTTTGATACTTTAAACTTTTCAGTTTCCCTATTCGTTATATAGGAAAAATGAGATTAAAGAAAGTGATTAGTATTGTTTAGATCACATTAGCCAGGACTATTCAAACTTCTCAGTTCTCCTAGTTGATGCATAGGAAAAATGAGATTAAAAAAATTGATTGGTATTATTTAGATCACATGTGCCAGGAATACAGATTATATGTATACACATATTTTACCAAACTATAACATTATATAAAAATATTTTATTATCGCGGGAAACTTTCATCTTTATCTACAGAATGCGTTGGAATATTACTCAAAATTAAAAGTGGCATCCATAAAAGTAGCATGCCCACTTACTCTAATGCTCTTATTTTTCAAATTCTCCATTAAGAGCACCACCACGAGCATCCCTATTAAGAGCACACCAGACCCATTAAGTGCTCCACCACCATTCCACCAATGATTTTTTTAAACCTTTAACCCTATCTCTATCAACCTATATAAGGAAGGCATTTCATTATTGAAAGACACACCAGAAATCAAGTGAAAGATCAATTAAAGAGAAGTTTATAACTAAGGCATTTTAGTTGTAAGTGAGTGAAAGAAACAAGACCATTTTGTACTTTCTTGTGTGAGGATTCCTACAGTATTATGAGATTAATATTGTGAGTTGAGTGAGTGTTCAAATTAGTGATTGAGTGAGTAACACGTATTCTCCTATAGTGAAACCTCTCCTCCCCTCCTGTGGACGTAGCCAATTTTGGCGAACCACGTTAAATATTTGTGTCTCCAAATTTGTGTGGTTGTTACATGCTTATTTCATTTCATAATTCTATTAGTAAGTCGATTTAATAGCTTGAGGAAAAAGGTCTTGGGTTGTATTCCGTACAATTGGCTAGTGGTGTTTCGAGGCTTTTGGAATTTACCTCCAATATAGCATTCATTCCCATCACCATACATATCAAAACTAAGGGAATTGTATATCAAAGTCGAAGAAGCACAAGAAGCATCAAGACCCGAATTTGTTGTTGAAAAGATGTAAAACTATTTGCAAAATTATTAGCTTTTCGATAGTAGAAGGACATCCATACACGGTCAAAAAACTATAATATTTTAAGGTATTCCCGAGTAGCTCCTGGACATACCGGTTAGAAAAATAGCCCCTGCAACACACATAGTAGGTTGACTTAGAATGCATTTTAATATGAATAGTAATTAACCTTTTTAGTCTAGCAAAATTTTATCCATCTCTTATAGCCCATATTTCAGCTTTATTATTATTAGCACTCCCGATAATTTTAGCAAACCCCACATGAATTGTCCAAGTTTATTTCTAACAACCCCGTCAATCCCATAGTTAAAAGAAGATATATTAGTGGATTCGTCGATGTTAACTTTATAAGGATACGATGAAGGGCGCCTCTTAAACCGAAGTCTAATTTTGTTAAAGTTAGTTAAATTGTTATTATTAATTTGAGTAATCCTATTCTCGCTAAAATATTTTGAAATGTTTTGCCTAATCATATATGGTTGCATTGTCTCATTTCTAAACATAGTTGAGTTACGATTTTTCCAAAGTCCCCATAAGTTGAATAGTTTTTCAATTATATTTTGATTGTAACTAGTGTTATAAGATAACACCGGTACCGAATTTATTAAAAAAAATTAGTTAAATTTTGATCATGACTAATGTTATATGATGTTTACACAAAATATCAGCAGTGGGAAGATGGCAAATAAACCACATAAATATATGGTTTTTTAATTAGAAAGTAACTTCTATATTTTATTCCATGAAATCTGAGGTAATATGGGAATGTTAATACTATTACACAACTAGTAATAAGTTGATTAGATTGTGAAACTGCCAATTTTATCAGGGCCCGCATAGGTGTGTCATTTCTAGTTGTGTAAGGCTAAGGAAGATTTAAAATATTTTTAATAATATCGGTACGTAAATATGTTCAAGTTTTCTTGTCTCCCAACTATTATTATTGTTATTACAGAATTTTAACTTGGAATGTCCTATCTTGTGGTATAATGATGTTAAAGTTGTCATCTCGTCTCGAGTTTCACACCTAAGTTTCAATTAAAAAATTAACATAAACTTTACCAATATACTAATGGAGACTATAAAACACGAGGCGCTACTACGGCTAAAACTAAACTAAATCCTCAACAATTAGTATAGAGCATCTATATTCCACAAAATAAATATAATGAATCAAAAATCTTACACTTTCAAAATAATTACAATTTGAGTTCCACTCAAAAATAATACTAAACTCTCCAAATAAATTATACTTCCATGCTATACAAAATAATTTTCCAAACACCAATGTCTAAAATCCTCCAAATAATTCGTAGCATCCAAATCCACGATAACCTGTCACTAAAGAAAAATACGAGGAAGTACACAATATGACAAGAATATATGCTCAAAAATAATAACGGTGAATAAAGCGCAACAATACGAATTCGCGTATACGAATCAAATGTAATACTCAAGAATTGTACCAATTTTAATTTTTCGATAACACATCAATGGGTCACCAGGTCTCACCTCACCTCACCCAAGCTTCGTAAAGCCTCATCGTAGCTATTGGACTTTTGGGCTATTGGCGGGTGCCCATTCTCCGTGCCATATAAAAATCTCATTACACCATGCCCTTCAACAAATACAATATCTCGACGAATCAATATTTTGCGTTTTATTTTTGAGAAATCTTTAGAGATTTATATACTCGTCTTTGTGTTCAAATCGTTTTCAAAAACGTTTATTCATGAGTATGTATTTTCTCTACTTTGCCTTAAAAAATTTATTGTGAGATTTAGAGCACTATACTTTTCTAATACACCTACCCAACCTTTTAGTATTGCCTCACAATTCTAAGTGTAGCTTTTGTGGTTGCTTGAAGATTCCATTCTTGGAACAAAGTTTCTTAAACATTAAAGAAGACTTTTACAGCCAAGAGGATTTCAACACGATTGGCAGTTGTTTAGCATTCTTCAGTTGTTGGTGCTTTATTCGAAAGATATGGTGTGAAATAGTGTCTAGTAAAAGTTTTGTAAGTGTCTCACAGTTTCCTTTTGTAAAACTCTGGCATAGTACATTTGCAATTCATTTCGGCCCGATATTTTTCCCGTTACTGGGTTTTTTCCTCGTGCATCTGATCTTGTGATTATTATTTTACTTTTTTGCATCTTTTAGAACTAGTGTCTTAATTTAAGAAGACGGAACTTGGATTCTAAAACTTAATAAAATATTTTGTCCCTTAGACTTTTAGGATTCTTTACCC
The DNA here is from genome assembly GCA_949130495.1 of Sambucus nigra. NCBI lineage: Eukaryota > Viridiplantae > Streptophyta > Magnoliopsida > Dipsacales > Adoxaceae > Sambucus > Sambucus nigra. The sequence goes on along the minus strand of OX422215.1, from coordinate 605,016,376 downwards.
TTTTGTAGTAACAAATTATTCCTATGTTTTATTGAATTAGGTGAATAATTTTTATTTGGGAAGTTACCATTGTGAGGAACACTCTTAAACGGTATTAGAGCTAGTATCCAACGTTTTAAGGATTATAACCAAAAGTATATTCTTTTCATGTTCAATGGATGGAATTTCAACCCTCTTAACTCCTCCATTATATGGTAACAATTGTTCATATTAGAAAGTTCATATGGCCTCATACTTGATGTATATTGATGACAATATTTGGAATAATGTTTTTTTAGGATGTAAGTGTGCCATGGTTGTTATCGATAATGTTCCCGTAGACAATATTATATCTAGTTAGGATGATAATGATTTTAAGGAGAGTAAGTGGAACATGCTAGAGGTAGTACTCGAGAAACTTCATTATCTCCACATCACTAGGAAGGAACCAAAACTTCATAAGGAATTATAACATCTTGAAACCATAACTATCAAGGGAACCATACTCGTCTTCTAACAAGAAAAAATGAAAGATTACAAGGTCTTATAACGCCTTGACTCCCATCAACAACAGTAGTATCATACATGAACATACAATGAAGTACAATCGTAAGTGATGGTGGTGTAAATCTCTTTAGACACCTTGGCTCCATCAAATGCTTCTCACATGACCTTAGATCAGGTTGTAAAGAGGTGTGTCAAGTGATAGATACGGATATAGAGTGCTTTAGGAACCTCTAATGAGGATCTTACGTCCATTATGACCGATGTTGCTCTTTATATTGAATTGTATATAAGAGTATTACAAACTAGAGATTTATTGAACTTTGGCCAAGTGAATATAAGGTTTCTGAGGTCTTTATTACAAATCAAAAAGACACTTGGGAGTAATGGATGGACCCCTCAAAGGGTTTCTTAACTTAGTTTAATACTCAATATAAAATACAAGTATGACAGCATGGAAGTGGTATGATCCTTATCTAGTGTATAGTTAATAATGGGTCAGCTAATGCTAAAATGATGAATTATTATGTGTGGCCAAAATATCCACCCGAAAAGGATCATGATAAGAATATAAAATATATTAGATAGATTCAAATATTTATGTGAATCGGCCATTGTTGGCCTACGTCCATGGGGATTTAATGGTGTTTCACTATAAACTTGAGATAATTTACATGATAGTGTTTCTTTAGCCTCTGAGCTCCCTTTGCACAATGTGGGGTCTCCCCTTTACATAGATTTATGGGTTACAATTGGATAAATCTTATCATTTTAGAGTTTTAGTTATAACAAAATAGTTCTTCTTCACATAGTTGGCCTTCTACTTTATCATTTACTTTTGTCATCCTTATCTTGTTAGGTCGGGTATAGGGCATCATCTTGATCGGCCCACTTGCCACATGGCACGTTATTAGTATTAGTATATTTTTACCCCACAAATTAGGATATAAAGTTTCTCTAATTTCTCCGGTAGTTGCACGATTATTTTCAACCTTCTCAAAGTCTCTAATATATTTAGGTAGTTCGTTAGAATGGGTATGAGTGGATTGCAGAGGCATGAGAGAAGTGGCCTTAAGGCCTGACTACTATATGGTAACGTGGTGGGGAGTGGGTGAAATGCTTTAAGATGGTTTAAGGTAGTTGATATATAATTAAATGTGAATTATATCATTCAATTCTAGTGGTAACAAGTGATGGCGATAGGTATAGAACAATGTTTATACCTTCTACCTACCCGTCAGAGAAGCAGTGAGAGCTTTATCAGAAGTCTGAGGTGTCCTTGAGTAGTTATGGTCATTTTGGGATAATCTGAGCTTAATCCTTTGACATAGGATGAAATTTATCCTTAAAGCAGAGGTTGAGGTCAACTTTTATTAGGTGACGGTCTGTCGAACTCGTCTGGGGCATGGTGTTGTTCACTTTAAGGTTTATGATTTTAGTCTTCAAGGTTTGAATGCACGAGTGAGTACTTGGTAGCACTAGGATCGCTGTTATGGTATTGAACTCATTTAAGGATCCTTTTTTAGGACAACCATGGTCGCCGCGACTCAAAACTACCTAGCGGAGGACTCTGGCATGTCTAAGGACCTCATCTTCTTTGTTAGGGAGAGAAAAATGAAAAACAAACCTTTGAGTTCTCAAGGATTTAAATGTGTTATCATCAGAACCCCCTATTGATTCTTTCAAGAATTAGAAGTCGCAATAATTATCTATTTAAATTAAATATGTAGCAACATAACTAGCCAGTGAGATTCTGGTCATTATGAGATTACATTAGGAATCAATGTGTATTGAGTGTAGAAGGAGAAGAGATATAGAGTCCCAGACCTTGGTTAGGTTATAAATAAACCCATTGGACTTATTGAAATTTTCATCATTCACTTGTACGATCACTAAGATATTTTCTAGCTTAAGTTTGCTCCTATAATCACTCAATCTATTTCTTTCCCTTTCCCAAAATAATTTATTCCGATCACATTTTCCCTTCAAATGTCTTGAACCCCACTTTACTTTTGATCATAGCGTCGCTTTACTCCTTGACTTCCACCATTGAACCTGCACCTGAAGCTTCTACAAAACACCCCACTTGGGAGCTTCCTATTTGGACTCAATTGATAAGGTACTTGGGGTCTACAGATCCCAACTTCTCTAGTGTGGCTGAGGTAGCCTTGAGAATTACTAAAAAACATTTAGAGTCTACTAGTCTAAGGTACCATACTTGATAAAGTGACTTCAGGGGTTACTCAGCCTAAAGAGATGGATTATTTAATTTTCCCACAACATGTATTCTCTAATGAACTATTCTAGGCCTATGGGGTCCAATTTCTATTACCTCGCTCGGTGGTTGAAATCTTAAAGTTCATTGTGGTAACCCTCAGTCAAATCATGGCTAATGCCAAGAGGCCATGGATGGCCACTGTTATGGCTTGTGGGGATGCTAGAAGAAGCAAGTTCAATGTCTCCCTAACTCAATTATTTATTTTGTATTAGGTCTAAGAGAAAACTAAGTCTAAGGGCCTATTGAAAAAGCAGATCTATGATTTTAGTGAAGAAATGGATCATTTGATGGCCTAGGGTCTGAATTTAAAAGAGAAGTTATTTGGGATTCAAGTAAAACATCCTGAGTTCTTAGGGAAGTTAAACTCTATGATATAGCTCTGGATTGATGCTTATCTGAACTCGAATGCCTATAAGAGGTTCCTTTCTTAGAGATATTCCTCAGTCTTTGAGGATTGTAAGACCAAAGTCCAATAATTATTTCCTAATAATGATGTTTTGGGAATTCTTTCCAAGGATTTGGCCTACTAAGGAAAAGACTTTAAGACTGAGATCAATAGTTAAGGTGATACTGTTAAAGCATCGAGTTCTGAAGCCAAAAATGAGGCCCATGCTCCTTTAGGTGTGGATACCCCACCCCTATTAATACCTACTCTAAAAGAAAGTGATGTTGCGAAACCCAAGCCTTGGAAGGCTTGAAAAACCTTGTATTTTTTCTTTCTTCGATCATGTGACCTTTGTATTGGACCTAGAAGTTTTTAGTACAAATGATAACTATTTATTTTGAAAAACAATTCTCTTCTTGTACCATGTTTACTTTGCCAAGGGTCCTAAGACCTAAGAACTATAATCAACTAAGGATGAAAGCCTTGAGTTTAGGACAACCCTCATATTTTCTTTTAAAATTGAAAATCTGAGAATTTTTTTTACAAATTCTTATCCCCCTATAAATTGTGAGATTAGAGGTTTTTAAAATTTTCATTTTTATCCATGTATTTTTCATATAGTTAAGGCTCTCCCCCCATAGAAATATTTTAAAGTAAGGGTTGAAAATTTTGGAATAATTTTGAAGAGTTTCTAGCAACTTTTGTTTTTTTTTTAAATTATCTGAGTGCAAAGTCCTTTAAATAACTATTTTGGGTCCTTAGATCTTAGTCATTTTTGGAATAATCAAGTATATGAGACTTAGTAATTTAATTGGTCTATCTTGGTTCTTTAGACCTTAGAATCATTTATTGGAGCCAAGGATATATGTCTTGGAAGTCTTATTGGGTATTGAGACCTTAGAATTGTTAGGTACCAATGGTAAAAAGCCTTTTAATTCTTAGAGTTATGGGTTTGATGTTCTTGGACCTCAGTCGCATTATTTAGAGATAAAAATGAATTCCTTGCAACTCTTGTTGGGTCCTGATACCTTAGGTTTATTTCCAAGTTACGGATTAGAGCCTTGAAACTTTTTATCACGCTATATAGAGACAATGAAGGTAGAAAAAAGGTTATTTTCTTTTTATTTCAACAAAAAAGAACATCATTGGAAGTTCTTCTTGCAATGTTTTATGTTTCAAGGGTAAGAAAGCTCATACCCTTCCATATCTTTCAAAATGTTCTAAAAGGCGCACCTATGCTCCACCTAGGCTTGAAGCTTGGGAGAAACGCCCCACCTTAAACCTTTCACGCCTTATTCTTAGTAAAAGGCGTAAGGAGCACTTTTTTAAAACAAAAAGGCTTTTGTGAAATGATATCACCTTTAAAGACTTTTTAAAGAAAATCGGACCAATATCTCATTCAAAACAGTCAAAAGAAAAATGGTGTCCCAAACCTCTCTGCCTCTCGTCCAAAAAATGCGTGTTTTTTCTTTTTTATTTTCTTTATATTTTGTTTTTTTCTTAGTATTTAAAAAAATAGTATTTTAGTTTGCATATATTCAGATATATTTTAAGGTATGTACGATTTTAGTATTTTTAATAGCCTTGTTATAGTTAAAGATATTAAAATATATTTTAAAAAGGCCTAAACGCCTTTTCACATTTTTTTAAGCCTAAGGTCCGCCTAGGCTTCTAAGGCTTAAGGCTTGGCCTTCACGCCTTGGTAATGCCCTGCATTTTTTAGAACCTTGCTCAAGTAAAAACATCATGGCATTGTGATCTTAGTAACCATATGGGAGGTTCGGTAACGCCCTGCATTGTGATCTTAGTAACCTTAAGTAAATACCCTGCCCTAATGTTCCATCTAAATTCTATATAAATTGTAAATAAGGGAGGTTCGATGATAAATGTTGAAATTATGGGTAAAAATTGGAATTTGCAGAAAAAGAAAAGGAAGGGTCATTTGAAGGTCGTTAAAAGACAAGGATCAAATGAGATTTAGGTCTCGTTAGAAGTAGAAGAACGAACGAGCTTCGAACGAGAGCCCACTGTGTAACTTTCAAGGGTCGTTTAAAGATCGTTAGAAGCCATGAATCGAACGAGATGTCCTTGTCATTCGAACGAGGCTTAATGTCATTCGAACGACGCATTTTGAAATTTGGTGTATCAGATTGCCCTTGTGCGTTGTCACATTATAGACCCCTGATTTAATGACCTGTCGAGCTCTGGGTAGCCCAGATTCGACATAAAGGCATTTTTGGTGTTTTTAGGGTTTTTATTAGGATTGATTTGGTTCATTTGGGCATTTTGAAGTTAGAATAAGAAGAAGAGGGTGAGAGAGAAGGATGGTCTTTCACCATTGATGAGATTCTCTCAACCTCAAACCCACCCCAAACAACCTTATTCCTCTAGTATTTCCCCACATTCAAGCCTACAACACTCATTTCCACCATTGCTAAAGTGGAGCTACGAATTATGGAACTTTTTTTTTTTTTTTTGGGGGGGGGGGGGGGGGGGGGTCTTGAAGATGGAGAAGGAAACTTTCATGGAGTTTGAAGAAACTTTGTTGGGGTTTTTCTTAGAATATTAAAAGAAGCACATATGGAGATTTAATGGAGGATGCATTTGGTAAACCCTTGAGGCCAACTTTGGAGGTGGGGGTTGCTCCTCGTACACCAACCTTTCTACAACCGTTTTGAGTCTTTAGAGGTGGAAAAATATGTCCTTAGTATTTAAGACTCTATTTGCATTTTTATTAGTCTTGTTGTTAGATTACATAAGTAGGATGCACATATATAAATGATGGTTTCTAGTAGATTAATATTTTAAAAAAATTATGGGAAAAATGTTGAAAACTCTCATTTTATTGGAAATATGGATAAGCAAATATTTCAAAGTTTTGAAGTATCAAAATTGGTATTTTTATGAAAATGGTGTATTTTCTAGAAATTTGATGTTAAATATTTTATGAAAATAAAATGTTTGAAAAATGATGTTCATCTTAATACATGTTTGCGAAATAAAGTTCCAAAGTTTCTGCAAAAATGAAGATTTTATGAAAAATGGACATTTGTAAAGTTTAAAGAAATAAAATGTTCTTTGAGTCTTAAAAATGTATTTTTTCAATGTGTTATGAATTTTTAGAATGAAAAGTATGTTTAACCCATTTAATAGGATTTTAGGATTTAAAATCTATCTCCTCGTGCATATAAACTTGTAGTATTTTGATAATGGACACAAAAAAAATTTAAAGAGGGTTTTGTTGGGTTCAAACATGAAATAAGAAAAGTAGAAATTCTAATCTTCAAAGTGGTGAAAAAGGTATTATAGGTGATACTTGTAAGGTTTTAAGACTACATGTATTAATAAAAGAAAATGGTATTTTTCTTATATAGTAATCTTATATGTTTGATGATTTATGAAAATGAAAGTGTTGAAGTAAAGATGTTTCTAATTGAGAAGAATATTACTACAAAAGGTTAAAAGGGTGTCAATGTGTCAAAAACACTTAAGAAGTTAGTGTGGGTAACTTAATGGTGTTTGAAAAATTAACACTTGTGAAATTAAGTAAAAGGTGCATCTAGAAACAAAAGGATAAAATGGTAATTTTACGTAAAGTATAACATTTTTATGAAATAAATATGTTTAAAAGGGTGTTACACATGGTAGTCCTACTGAACATGATTTTTGAAATAAAATCGGCGTTAAAGTGTAAAGGACATGAAATTATGATTTTCAAAGTGTAACCTAAGTTGGGGTGAAACACCGGGTTTTGGTTTCGAATGGGTAAAAGAAAAAGTGGAATAATGTGGACATTTGTAAAATGTTAAAACACATTAAAAGGAACTCGTATGACACCGAGATAATTAAGGAGGGCCCGAAGTCCTGGGTTGAAAGACCTAAAACACTGGCCAGATCATATGGTGGCGTCCTCGGTGGTGTAAAGACCCTTAAAGTACGCGGTTATTGGATGGTTCTGAGATAAAGATAAAGGAATAAGGAACATGTCAAGAAATGGGTTTTGTGGTGAAAACATGTTAAGACAACCTAACTTTAATAAACTAATCAAAGTTTCGATAAAGGTTAAAATGGACAAGTAAATGTGTAAATTGATTAATGTCCGTAAGTTAAAGGAAAGGTAAAGTAAGCGGTTAAGCAACCTAAGTAGTTAAACTAAAAATTAGCACAAGGGTGTGTTCCGAAAGGTTTTCAATGGCTAAATAAGTATTTTTTAACACGGTGTTTGCGTGTGTTGAAAGGGTGGTTTTAAATAAAAATACTAATGTGGGTCAATTTAAGTAAAAAGGGTAATTTCGATAAAGCAATGGTTTTCGGTCAAACCAAGTTTGGTTGTTTCAAGTATTTAACTGTGTGTGTTAAATAAAGTGAGAAATGTCGAAAAGGAAGTATTTTACAATATTAAGGTGAATTAATCTGAATAAACAAGATTTTCAAAAATAAAATGGTTTCATGCATTAAGTATATGTATGTGTATGTTGATATTTATATGTATGTTTATATATATATATACAAGGTAGTTGCATGTACATAGGTATAGAGTGTTTGAGCCTTCTTTCTGTCATTCAATTCTATACTGCATTGTTGTATATTTCTCATTGAGCATCGGCTCACTCCCATATTCTGTTACTGCAGGTTGGGTACGGTTTTTCTTGTGAGAGAGTTATACAAGTAAGTAATCTATTTTATTTTACGTTGGTAGCTTTGTTTGCTCGGTCTCCGAGGTGCTCCCCATGGGTTCCTCACATAGTTTGGTTGAAACCAAAATCGCACGCTAAGAGAAACGCTAAATAAATAAAATTGGATTACCAATATTATATAGGTTATTTCATCGCACTTTATACCTAATGCTCGATTTGGATCGAGTTGACTACGGGTAACCCATAAATTCGGATCGAGACGTTACAAATTCCCCCTTATTTGGATTTATGGTTGCAATGATGACATATCTTAGGAACAATTCACCTACTTAATATTATCTATGGCACACTTTTAGTTAAAGTAAGAAGTTTCCATTTGCTTGTAGGTAGCCAATCTGATCAAGGTCGCTTCACAGCATTCCTTCTGCTCGTTTAAGGACCTCTTAAGCCCCTCATTGTTGGTTTATAGCTCAAACTAATATACCTTTTGTGTTGGGATCTCGATCTCAGTACGAATGACATCCTCAGTTCCATAAGTTAGGGATAAATGAGTTTCCCTAATAGGACCTCTAATAGTGGTCTTTTAGTCCCACAATATTCTCGACAACTGCTCAACTCATAAGCCTTTAGATTTGTCTAGAATTTTCTTCACACTTTGGAATATGGTCTTATTTTTTACCTACACCTTCCCATTCGTGTGTGGATGGTCAGGAGAAGAGTAATGATTGTAGATCCCATAATCCAAGAATAATTCTTAGAAGTTTGGGTTATCGAACTGCTCCCCGTTGTTTGAGATAATGTCCCTAAGAAGTCCAGGCTACGAATGATTTTTTTCCACACAAAATTGGAAGTATTCCTCTCTGTAATGGTGGCTAAAGACTCAGCCTCATCCCAGTTGGTGAAATAGTTAATTTCCATTATATATTACTTATTTAACCTTTGTTAAGAGGTAGAGACCCTATGATGTCCATTCCCTGTTGAAAAAAGAGCCATCGGCTTTTCATAGGGGGCATTTTCTCCGTTAGCTGCATTAGGACAAAGGCAAACCTATGACACTTATCATAGCGCTACACTAAATCTTTAGATTCTTTAGAGGTATCCCTTCCTGAAGACCTAGTAGATTAAGGTTTTAGGTCCAATGTGGGCACTACACACACCTTCATGGAGATCTTTGAGAACAAAGTTATCTTTTTGTGGACCAAAGGATCACTGAGGTGATGAGTAGTACCCATTATTAAACATAACTCCATTTTATAAGTGGTATCTTGATGATAAGGACTTTAGCCATCTCAGTTGGATATTGTCTTTGGTCAAATTTTCATCTCTAAGGTATCCATTAATGGGAATTATCCAATCTGAGCTATGTTCTTTTGTTATCATGTTGATTTAAATTTGAGTGATTTTTGCCTAGTCTAATGTGACCACCATGACACTTAGGTTAATCTCATCTGAGGAGGAAACCTTTGCAAGATGGTTAAATTTTATGTTTTCTTCCTTGGGGAACTTTTTGATGATGAATCTTGGTATTATGTGGATGAGATCTTTGACAATATCCAAATATCCTGCATGCGATCACCTTTGGACTCATATACCTCAGTGGCATAATTAACCACTAATTAGGAGTCTCTCACAGTTATGACCTACTATTCATTCAAATTAATAGCTAATCCTAGGACAGCTACCAAGGCTTCATATTCTGCCAAATTTTAGTGGATTTAAATTTAATGTGGAGGGAAAGAAAGAGACTATATATCCTTATAGAATCAGAAGGCCAAGACCAACACTACTTTCTGAGACATTGGAATATTTATCCACATGCAATACCCATGTTGGGAAGTTGGGTAGTTGGGTTCTATCTCTCAGAATAAAGGGAGCTTGGGCTCCTTTGGTACTGCTAGTTTTGATCTCGGGGGCTCTTCTTTAACTTCTTCTATATTGCTAAATTTCACTATGAAGTCATCCAAGGTCTGGCATTTGTTGGAATTCTTTGGCTGATACATGAGGTTAAACTCCACCAACTTGACAAACCATTAATAATCCTTCCTGAGGTGTCAAGATTGTGTAAGATTTGTCAAAGTGGTTAATCTGTCATAATCACTATAGTGTGATATTAAAATTAGGGCCTTATACACCTTACTGAGGTGATCCGATAAAATTTTAGTTTCTCAACTTTTGGATACTTGTTTTCAGCCCCTACAAAGCTCTGTTAATGTAGCACACTCGTATTGGACCCCATATTCCTCTCTCAACAAAGATGAATTGACTATAGTATATGAGGCAGTAATATACATGTACAAGTCCTCACCTATAATAGTGTAGGATAAGAGGTCCATTAAAAATCTTTCTTTAATATTTTAAAGAAAGTCATGCACTTGTCTGTAACCTTGGAAGGCAGCAATGCTTCTAACAAGGCTTTGAATTTCTTTGACTATTCTGGGGGATTCTATTTCTATAAGTGCTTGGATCCTCTTAGGGTTTTCCTTTATGCCACGTTTCGTAACCATAAAGCATAAGAATCTTCCCCTGCCACCTCAAAGGCACACTTTTTTGGATTAAGGATTATTCAGTTTATCCTGAGGATAACGAAGGTCTCTTTGAGGTTCTATACTCAATACTGAGCCTCTAGACTTTTAACTAGTATGTCGTCAACATAAACCTCCATAGATTTGCATATCAAATCTTTGAATATGATATTTACCACTCTATGATATGTAGCACTTACATTTTTCAATCCAATATGCATTCCTTTATAATAGTAAGTCCCTTTGTCAATGGTGAATGAAATATTGTCATAAATCTATGGGAGCCATTATGATCTCATTATAATCGAAACAAGCATCAATAAAGGAGAGGAGCTCGTGACCAGTAGTGAAACCCACCAAAGTATCGATGTAGGGAAACGGATAACAATCCTTTGGGCAGGATTTATTGAGATCAATGAAGTCCACACACATTATCCACTTTGTGTTGGGCATGGGGATTATCACTACATTGGCTTACCATTTTAAATATTACACTTCTCGGATGAAGATGGCCTCTAAAAGCTTATTGACCTCTTCGGTTGCAACAACATTTCTTCAGGGATAAAGAATCTTTTCTTCTGGCGCACCAGCCTGTGGTTTGGGTCCACATTGAGTTGGTGGACCATGACCTCAAAATCTACTCTGATCATGTCTAATGGCCCCACACAAACACATCTCTACTTTTTCTCAAGAATTGAGTAATCTCTTCTCTAAAAGAGGTGCTGAAACTAGATACGATCTTAATGGACTTGGTTGGATTTGCCTCACTAAAGAAAATAGTGATGAGGTCATTAACCAGTTCACCTCTTTGTCCTTTATCCTTCATCTCGTTGATTCAGAGTGTTGAGATTCAGTAATTCTATACACAAGATCTCATGTAGGAGCTCGGACTATTTGGATGAGGAGGGAAAAATCTCTGTGAAGACCTCAACATTTTTATAAGAGCTTTTTTGGACCTCATAAAAATTTTGGACTGCCTCAAGAGGTCTATTCTTCTCTCTCATAAAAGTATTGTAACACTCCCTACCCTTATTCTGATATCCATGCACTTCTCCCACACCCATGGTGTTGAGAATCTTATTACCATCCTCTAAGTAGACACAATAGCATCTAATTCATTAAGAGAGGGTTTGACTATAATGAGATTGTAACTTGAGGGTTGGTTTACCACTAGTAATTTATTCCAAATGGTAGAGAAAAACTCTTTGGAGCCAACTATAAAAGGAAGAATGATATACCCCATTCAATAGGTCCATTCTCCATTAAAATCCATCAATGGAGTTGTGATGGGCATCATGTGCTTCATGGTGAGGTCCTTGGCTTTGAAAGCATCTAGAAACATAATATCAACTGAGTTCTTAGTGTCAACCAATAGTGATCCTTCTGAGGTCTGTGTCTGGGAAGATCATTATGGGAGCCTCATTTGGAGACTTATTCTGATAATATACACTATTGATTAGGCCCCATATTATTGTATGCTACTGATATGAGCCTTTCCTGTGGTGGAAGATGATTCTTCTCTCAAAATCCTCCTGAGATAGTACTGACATCAATCAATGGGAAGTCATATATGTTTTTGTTATTTCGTTGTTCTTTACCATTATATTTGGCAATAAATTCTTTGAGATACCCATATTTGATTACTCATTTAATAGCCTTCTTAACATAGAAACAATCACTACTATTGTACCTATTGTCCTTGTGGAACCGACAGTACTTACACTCGCCCATCCTACCCTTCGAATCCCCCATATGCTTGGGCAAAGGCAAGAGATATTGCAACTCCATAATTGATAAGACCTCTTAGATAGTGGATGTGAGAAGGGTGAAGTTCCTGTCTTTTAGTGGTCTGTTATTCTTTCCTCCATTCTTCTTTTTCTTGGACTCCGAGGCCTCATGGGACTCCTCTAAGAATGCGAATACCTCTTTCCTCTTCCGTTATTGAGGGGAAGACATTGTACATATGAGACTAACAACATCTTCAACATTCACTTACTTCTGAACCATCTCTAGTATCTCAATCATGGAGCGAGGGTCTCTTGCTGAAAGACATCATCAAATCTTCATAAGTGGGTCTTAAGATGAAGAGGGCCACACAAATGGTTTCATTCATGTTATTGACTTGCAAGGCTTCTTGGTTTAACCTTTTTGCAGATTCCCTCGGAGTTTCTCCTGACTTTTGGATAAAGTGAAGTAAAGAAGTGACGGGATTCCTCATCTTCTGTACTATAATAAAATAGATGACAAAAATCTTGCCAGTTAAGCGAATCTCTAAATGGTTCCATATTTAAGCTTGATAAACCAGTACCTAGTTGTCCTTCTCGGAATTATGAGAAAATATTATCATAGAACTTCATTTAGGGTTCCTTGAAGGAGAATGAGAGACATGTAGGTCTTCAAATGGTCAATGGTATCTTCGTACCCATTGAAGGACTCAATGTTAGGCATCTTCCATTTTGGTTAAAGCGCATAATATTGAACCTCATTAGATAAAGGAGACTGAGTCTTCTATAGATCTAACTCTATGGTGTTGGGAGTCCGAGTGTTGTATTAGTTGATGAAGTTCCCCAACCTGTCTTACATATTCTTCATCTTATTTTCCCCGGTCTTTCCATTCTAGAACCTCCATGAGACTGATCATTGGGGAGTGATAAGCGCTACCTGTCTTGTATTAGTAGGGGGATTTGGGCCATGCTTTAAATCTTATTTTCTCTTTCAAATTGAGGGAATTATCTTCCCTCATTTTGCTATTAACTGGACCAATAGGTATTCTACCACTTGGGGCAAAAGAAGCCTTCAAAAAAATCGTTTATCTTATATTCGATCTCCTTATAGCGAGCCTCAACATCTTTAAAGGATAAAGCTCACTTGGCATTTATGGTCATCCTTGGAGGAGATGAAACTTTATTTGAATTTTTTTATTCAAGGAACAATCATTCCCATAGATAGAGCCGAAATGATGGCATTGGAAATCTTTTTGGAGACCTCGGCTCTAATTGATTCTCCTCACAAGACCTTATATCAGGTTATAAGGAAATGTGTCTAAGTGAAAGATAAGGATATAGAGTGGTTCGAAACCTCTATTGAGGATCCTACGTCTACTATGAATAGTTTTGATCTTTATATTGAATTGTAAATAAGAGTGTTATAGACTAGAGACTTATTGGGATTTGGCTAAGTGAATCAAAGGTTTCCAAGGTCTTTATTACTAGTCAAAGAGCCACTTAGCAGTAACTGATGGAATCCTCAAGGGGTTTCTTAGCATAGTTTATGACTAAAGATAAAATACATGTATGAGACGATGAAATTAGTTCGATCCTTCTCGAGTGTATATCCAATAATGGGTAAGATAATGCTAAAATGAATGGAAATTAGGATACAAAGGTTCTATAATTTATCTATTAGTTTCAAGATGATATTCACAATGATCCTTAACCCTCCCCAATCTCCAGTATATATAGGCAACCTGTCAAAATGGGCAAGAGTGGATTGCAATGATATGGGAGGAGTATCCCTGAGGTCTAACTGCTAGATTAATATGGTGGGGTGTTGGTGAAAGGCTTGCAGGTGGTGTAAGGTAGTTGACATTAACATTGAATGAGGATTAGAACAATTAATGATATTGGAAGGTGGCGGTAGTTAAAATGATGTATTTGCTTGTTACCTGCTTAGCAAATAAGTTATAGGAGTTTTATCGGGCGTATGAGGTGTCCTGAGGTGGTTATAGTCATTTTAGGTTTGTCTGAGCTTATTCCTTTGAAATATGACGGAATTTATCCCTAAAAAGAGGTTGGGAACCAGAGCGAGGTCATCTCTTAGTAGGAGAAGGTTTACTGGACTCATCTGAGGCCTAAAAATGTTAATTCCAAGGTATCCGAGCTTAGTCCTCAAGATATGAATCATTGAGTGAGTACTTAGTATCCCTAAAATTGTTGTTATGGTCTTCAACTAATTTGAGGATCCTTTTTTAGGACAACCATGGTCACCCAGGACTGAAAACCACTTATTGGAGGTCTCTGGAAGGCCTTGGGGCGTCATCATCTTTGAAAGGGAGAGCAAAAGGCCAAAAACCTATGGAATGCTCAAGGATGGGATTTGAATATGGTATCATCAGTAAGTATCAATAATAAGATATGATTAAAATGTAAAACAAGGTTGCTTTACTAAGAACAATCGTCAATGGGTTTACATTCTCTCTCTATCAGTGTAAACTATTAGGTAATCACAAGTATTTTTCTTAAATGGTTTTAGGTTAAATCTTTAACATAAATGGGTATTGGGGTTGATGGGTATTGAAATTTTATATGACCACGAACCTAATAGATGCTCCCCACTGGGCCTCAATTAGGTAAAAAAGGAGGAGTGTCAAAGTATGAGACAAGTATTAAAGTGGTTCGAACCTCAGATGAGGATCCTACGTCCATTGTCAAAGGGTGTTGTATTATTTATTAGATCATAAAAGACTATTATAATCTAGGAGACCTCTTGACCTTTGACCAAAAGAGTACGAGGTCATTGCGTCCTTTTTCAACAATAGAAAGGACCTTAGGAAGTAACTTCTGGACTTTTCTAAAGGTTCCTGAGTATTGATTTAGGGCCTAACAAAGAGTACAATGTATAAGATAACTGGAAAATATCCACTTTGTTGGTTGTTGCTCATAATAGTGGGTTGAGAGAGTATATAATAAGGAGTAAACACTTATGGCTGCTAAAACTCTTAGTTCTTTGGAAGCTTGATTACTTGAGCATGCCTTCAACCTTTCCCCGACCTTTTATTTATATCCAAACTCTTGGAGAGGTAATGATTGGACTGTCACAATATGGCAGTAATATATATGAGGTTTGATGGTGTTAGTAAAGTGGTGGAGTGTTGACCAAAGGTTTTGTAGGTGGTATAAGGTATTCTTGATTGCATTAAATGTGTATGGGAGACTTCAATGCAAGTGGGCTTATGTGGTGGCGGTAGGTGAAATAGTGTTATGCTTGTCACCTACCCTTCAGACTGGTTGCAAAAGCTTTGTCAGAGGCTTGGGAGCTCAGGAATTGCCATGGGACTACTATAGGATGATCTTGAGGTGATTTGCAATGGTATACCTCTATTATGAGGGTTAGGTAACCTTGGAAGGTCATTTCTCTTCAAGCAGAGGTTTGCTTTGTACTTTAAACATGGAAAAAATTAGGTACTAAGGTCTTTGATATTGGTTAGAGAGACATGTTGGAATGACTAAAACTTTTGGGAGATTGAGGAGGAAACTGAGGTCTGCTACAATACTGGGATCCTTTCTTGAAGACTACGTAGGTCTCGAGAATCTAGTAATGACCTGTAAGAGGTGTAAAGTCAGACCTTGGACCTCAGTCCTTATGTGAGGGAGTTAAGGAGCCTAATAACTCTTAAAATACCATAGGTTATATATAGTATCATCAGGGGTTGTATCTTTGGCTAAAGAAGGTTTAAGGGAGAATCTTTAGCTCAAATGGGTGTTTGGTTGAAGCTTTTCTTTAATGGAGTTTTGGGTTTAAAACTCTCAACTTGGAAATGGGTTAGGACTTGATTTCTCTCTCTACGAAACACAAGTATAGGGACACAAGCTATGAATTAGAAATTAAATTTTTGGATATTGTTTTGTCACTCCCCGCAAAATCCGACAGACGGGATGGCCAGCCACCGCCGCCGAACTAAGCCGGGAGTGAACTAAATAAATACCATTCTTAGCATGAGACAGATATGAGACATAAATTAATCAATCCATAAGATAAATAATTGAAGCAATCTCAAATGATCGCAAACAACTAAGCGATAACAGATCCATCACATGCTAACTCCGAATAAATCCAAACTCCAATAAAAACAACTTGCAGCGCACGATTTCTACTGTGGTCGATCGATCGACCCCTGGCGTCGATCGATCGATCGCCCAGAAAAACTGACAGTTCAACTTAAAAATTATAAGGGGCAAATACTTAAAAATTCATATAAAATCCGTTTTAACTCCGATTTTAATTCCGCTTGAAGTTTTATTCTTTTAAAATCATAAACAACATATTTAAGCAATAAAAATTATTAAATCCAAAATTTTATTTTTCTTAAATTTTTCAAAACTAATTTAAAAATTCCCATTTAAAAAAATCCGGGTTGTTACATACTTCCCCACTAACAAGAAATTTCGCCCTCTAAATTCGACGAAACCTAACGCTAAAAAATAGTACTCGATTCTATTTACCAAAAATTACAATACTAAAGTCTTCCAATCAATTCTAAACATCCTCAGCACGATACCTAACACGTCTTCAAAAATTTACTATCTCCAAAGAAAACATGTCTAACCCGAACCCAAGACCCGAGGGTTGTCGTATACCTAAGATGTGATACCATTCTGTCATACCCCGCAAAATTCGATAGACGAGGTGGCTAGCCACCGCCGCCGAACTAAGCCGGGCATGAACTAAATAAATACCATTCTTAGCATGAGACAGATATGAGACATAAATAAATCAATCCATAAGATAAATAATTGAAGCAATCTCAAATGATCGAAAAACAACTAAGCGATAAAAGACCCATCACATGCTATCTCCGAATAAATCCAAACTCTAATAAAAACAACTTGCAGTGCAAAATTTTTGCTGGGGTCGATCGATCGACCCCTGTCATCGATCGATCGATCGATCGCCCAAAAAAACTAACAGTTCGACTTAAAAATTATAAGGGGCAAATATTTAAAAATTCATATAAAATCCGTTTTAACTCCGATTTCAATTCTGTTTGAAGTTTTATTCTTCTAAAATCATAACCAACATATTTAACCAATAAAAATTATTAAATCCAAAATTTTATTTTTCTCGAATTTTTCAATATTCATTTAAAAATTCCCATTTAAAAAAATTTGGGTTGTTACGTGTTTTAAAAAGATTGTGTGTTTAATTAAGGAACCCAAAGTGTCCTTTTATAGGATTTTCACAAATTAATCATTGAAGGGTACTTTGATAAATTCTGGGGCTTCTGGAATTTGAAATATGAAAACAAACCATTGTAGTTTTGAGTCACCTAAATACTTAGAATCGACTTAAAGTATTCTGAGTTGACTTGAAGTCATAGTCTCCTTTTCATCAAAAATTGAGGCTTATCTATACAGGAGACTATGACTTAAAGTTGACTTAAACTCAACTTTAAGTCAACTTAAAGTGCTCGAATGGATGTTTAGGATAATTTGTGTTTGTTTTGGGTTTGGGTAAGGTTTGGTTGGACGGTTGGTTTAAGCAAGTATTTTGTCATCAGAGTTCATTTTCACTTTACAATCATTCCTTAATCACTTAGAACTCTGAGAGATTCTTTTAAAGTTTTAATCACTTCATTTGAGTGCATAGAACTTATGACTCTTGTTATAGTTAATTCTTATAACCACTAGCTTTGATTGATATTTTTTATTCATTGTTTGATGAGATGGAGTCATTGTGCTTTCAAGGGGAGGTTCTTGGAATAGGTATGTATTGACTTTTTTGGTTAAACTTGTCATATATTTGTGAAATTGTAGTTGACTTGAGCATGCATTTGGTTGATATGGATCTTGATCTTACCTCTAGGGTTTAGAACTTATTTAATGAAATGAAATCATTACTTTTATCTATATTATAGATATGATCAATATGTGACTTATTTTTCTTTAGTGCATGCTTTATCCCAAATGTGATAAATCTTTTGTGATTCTAGTTGATTAGTTGGTATAGTCCTGGTAATAGGTTTCATCATGTCTTACGTGATTGTTTTAATCTCAAAGACATTAGAGATGATACGATAGTGAAAATTATTGTTTTATATCAATTGAATTATTTTCATACAAAATCCTTATACTTGAAAATGTTTTTATTTTCATACACCTAAACCTAACTAACTAGGCACCAAGATAATTAAGGTTGTAACCTTGTTATGATTTTTGAATTGTATAAGTAAATTTAAATGGGTAGTTTAACTTGAATATATTTCTTAGTGGGATTATGTTATATTTAATCTTAGAGTAGTACGTTAAACACATCTTGCATGTTAATTAGATAAGGAAAATCCTTTTTTATCTAATTTGAAGATGATTTTTGAAAAGGAAATTCCCTTAAACATAAATTAAACTAGTATGAATAAATATAGATTTGTTATTCCTTGGTAGTGATATAGATAACTAATTTGGGATGTTTATGTTTAATTATCATATTAAATTATTAAGAGCCAATTCATCATAATCTAAATTATTGACCACAATTTTTAAATGGTAATATGTATGACATTTGGACTAATTCATCTCACTATTGATGGTCATTAGATAGTTATGCCTTATAATGGAGAATTAATACGAATTTATGTAAATACATAAAATTTAGTGCATTTGGATGTAATCCCTTTTATAGGAAAAGATTTCGTTATTTACGTTTTTTAAACTAATTTGGTAATTTGCCATTAGTCGTATTAATTGTAATATTTTTATTTTGGATTTCTTACCTAAGAATAACATTACTTAATATGGTAAAAATCAATTATTTGTTTGTGATGAGTAGTTCATGTCTTTAAAGATAATAAAATAAGGATGTTCTTTTAAAAGATTTATTTTTAGCAATAAAAAGACTAAGTTGTAGTAATGAATAAATTGACGTAACTTATATCCCTTGAGGTAATTTTAGAATTCAACTGCAGGACTTATGACAAAGAATATAAGAAGACATGTGTAGTTAAATAGGAAGAGTAATTACATAGATTGGTACATGAGAGACGAATGTATGAGTCATGTCTCCTTGTGTAATGCATTTGGGATCGATAGTCCTTAGGGTAGTCTTGATACAACGAAAGTTTATGCGGGAATCCTAATTGCAAGCTGAGTGCGACAAGGGTTGTTCACTCTACAACATATTTTTGTTGTGTTGATGGATTATGTTGGAATTTTGTTTACATTTGTAGTGCGACTAGGGCGATAACTCAAGTTAGTCTAACAATATTTATGAGATTATGTGGGAACCATATATGCATGTACATTATGGTACATGTGCTAACCTAAGATGTAGTATGTCTACAAAGCTGAATAATTATGATATAATGTAGACATCCCATCCTAGTACCCTCCAAATACCTCCTTAGGTCCCTAAAACTTCTCCTCCCACCTAAGACCTTAGGTCCTACTTCTAACCCTAATCTAGAGGTCATCGATCACTCTCGAACCCCATTTAAGTTTGGTCAACTATCCAACCTGAGTGAAGTTAATTTCACCTTCATATGGCTCTAAATACTCTTTTCAACGGTCCCTACCGTGCACGAATCGGCCTTATGATTCACGCGTACTCACCTTTTTTCTCCAAACCCTGATTTAAAGGCCATCGGGCACTCCCGAGCCCCATTTGACTTCGGTCAACTCTCCATCGGATCGAAGATCATTAAACCTTCATATACATCTAAATACCCTTTCCAACAGTCCATACCGTGCATGAATTAGCCTTAGATTTCACGCGTACTCACCTTTTTACTCCCAAAACTCCCATCTAGGTGCCATTGGGTTTTTCCTTGCCCCATTTGACTTTAGTCGACTATCGAACCCAAGATTGGCCCTATAAAATTTTATAAAGATCTGAATCCCCTTTATAACGGTCTTAGTCGTGCACTATTCGGCCTTACGGTTTTCATTTTATACCTATTTTTCTAAAAAAGTCCTTTTCAGACTGCCTATAGGCACCCCAGACCCACCTGCCTATAGGCAGGGTTTACTTTACTTCGCCAGCAAGGTAGGGGTATGCCGATAGGCGAGCTAGGTCCTATGTCGAATGACAGACCCATAAACCCTGATTTTGGTTATTTAAAAAATGCAAGTTTCCAACATTCCCCTCACTTTTGTACCACTTTTTCCTACTTACCTCATCCCTACTACACCATCATCCCATCACCATAAAATCAACATACTCTCCTTCAAAAATCAGTCACAGATCATTTAATTAGTGTTTTTTATTTACTTTTCTTCCACTTTTGATATCCTTTAGTCTTACTCCATTATCACACATCAACTAACATCTTTTTTTGTTACTAATATTCACATAATATATTTTCATAAAACTAAAAGGACAAAAGGAGGGTTTACTTATAAACCCCAAAGTAGGATTTCCTCTTTTTTTCTACACATTTACACTTGAGCATCGCTTTCCAAAACAACTAAAGAGGAGTACTAAATTTGGGTTTATGGTATAAACCCCACCCTTGTGATATGTGGAACTACGTGGACTTTGATGCCTGCTTTGGCTACATAGGTGTCCCGAGTCATTATCAGGATTTGAGTCTCATCTACTCATTGTGCTAACTTTGTTTATATCTCATATTTAGTTTTATTGTGTGCATGCACACGGCTACATATTAGTGTTCCACCCCACAATCACATTCACTTTCTCATAGTGAATCGTGATTCGGTGGGCACAAACATTATATTTTATATTATTCTCTTTTTCGTGTACTCCTTGGGATGACTCATCTTCATCCTTCTCATGATATGAGTAGGTTGATTTCTTTTTCTCCCCTATTTTTCACATCACACACATTATACACATGAGTCATATCTTTGAAAAAAAGAGAACATTATTATAGCCCATGAGAGACCGAAAGGGCGGAATGGGTGCCTCACACCTTCCCGTTTTGCAACTTAGTCACCGGACCCTCGATTCATTTGGTTTCGTATGCATTAGTTTCTCTTTTGAAAACACAGTCCCTATATGGTGTGTGATAAGGCAAGGATGGTCGAAAGGAATAAAAAGTATTTTTTTCAATTTTAAAGATTAAAACTTTAAACAAATTAAACATAATTAAACTATGCACTAATTTTAAACTTATGTTATGAAAAAACGATTTACCCAATTTTATATTTTTAACCAAAAACATGCATCTAGTTGATAAGAAGATAAAATAAATAAACCCAACACAGCACGCTGATATTCGAGGAAAATCATAAATGGAAAAACCTTTGACAACCCGGCCAAACAGTTCACTATGTGACGAAACTACACAAGTTGATAGATGACTTACTCAACTACTCGATCCCCATAAACCTTAACGCTTCTTAAATCTTCAACCACTACTCCACTATGAAACGTAAGAGTCCACCCACGCAATCTTCCACAACACACGATCCACGAACTCCTCAGTATCCACTAATGAGGATCATCAACCGTCTACGGATTAGAACACTGAATCCATTTCGTATTCACTACAACACCATAAACACATAGTCCACCAAGTGTAAATAGCAAGTACGGAGTCCACTACATGAAACACATTCTCTCAGATGTACAGAAACAACTTAGGTGCCCAAATAAAAGATCTTAAAGCATATGAATAAGAAGGTGAAACTAGAGTTTTGAAACTTTGGTAAACAAGTAAGGAATTCATTTTCACCAAAAGTTCTTCAAAAAACTGAGTTCGACACCCATATAAATAATAAAACATGAATCTCAAGGCGACAAACTCGTTCGAACGAAAACATTAAGGCCGTTAAAATGAGAAGAATTTTTCGTTCAAACGGCACTCTAGTTTGTTCGAACGAAGAAGCTTTCTTGTTTAAACAAGCTTCTAACGAGCTTTCAACGAGATTATTTTTGCTAGATAGGACATTCTTGTTTGATGTTCATTAGATGTCTATTCCAACGAGATTCTAATTTCGTTATAACGAGATTAAACTTCATTCCAACGAAAACAACATTTCGTTTTAACAAGATTCAAAACTCGTTGTAACGAGATCAGGACCAAAAATATTTTTCTTTAAAAAAACATTTTAAAATAATTCCAAATGATTTTGTTCAAAAATAAAAACCATTAAAATATATCCAAGGAAAATATTCAAAATGCATTTCATACCTACGAGATCATCGATAGGAGAAAAACTTGGCACGATAAACAGGGAACAATGTGCAGCCAACTTTAAACCTTGGCCACTACGTCTTCATCTAACATGTCATAGGCTTACGAGATCGATATTACAATGGCTAACCTATTACTCAAATGATTTATACAGAATTAAGCAAATTACAAAAAAAATTAACTCGATTGGAAATTTATCTTTGCAAATCTCCCCCTTTTGTCTATTCCGCGACAAAACCAAAACAAAAACCCTATGAGCCGACAGCTATCTAAAAAGATTCAATCCCCAACCCCATAAAGGAAAAGGTACAGACACTCAATACACACAAAAACTTGAGTGGCTTTGTATGCTTGAAAACTTTATCGCATGTTGTAAACCTGCACACTTAAACACACCTTCAAACGCAAAGGGAATATTATAAGTATAAACCCGCATATGAATAGACATTTAACAATGTCTAAACAATCTCAACTTAGGTAAGGTGTCTCCCCCAAAGATAAAGATATCCTAATCATAAAAAGAACGATACCATTTCTCCCCATTTTTATTTAGGAGTAGGCAAAGCAAGAAAATATAAATATATTACTCCCCCATAAACCAAATCTCCCCCTACATATGTAATCATGAGATACCAATTTAAAATAGGGAGGGGGGAATAAAACCATGCAACATTGTAAAGTATATAAAACACACAACATGGAAACTTAAGCACAAATAATCCAAACAATATCAATATTAATGCAAAAAGATACCAATATGAATACGCAATGGAGTATGATATCAATAGGAAATCATCAATTTTGAGTAGAGTAATTTCAATTCACACAATGAGAGACATCAATATGATCATATTGCATGCCAAAAAAAAATCCTATGATAAAGCATATGGCAAACATATACTAAATGCAAACCCCAAAGACTCAAAACACACAATACCATATAAAAATATGCAATATATACTAATAAAATATAGGTGCATATTTATAGATATAAATAACCATAAAAACTCGACACAAAACACATAAGCTTTAGACATTAGTATAGTATCGATGTGTCTAAACACGTGGGAATGGAATGAATGTGTGTGAACTAGATACAAGTGAATTATGATCCAAACACTCAAATATGTTCAAGGAGTACTATTTGACCATAAAACTTTATCAAAGCAAGATTTAGCCTCAAGTGACAAGATAAAGTGAACTCTATGAATAAACAAGCACAGTGCACAATAGCCTGGAATATTGATGATTTTACAAACCAATAGTGTTACGACAAAATAAGCATAACTAGAATTCATTGGGTATACACGTTCATCTTCAACTATAACACCCTTAAAAGATAAACATATATCATATTGCTTTTATCTCAATTCTTTTAAAGTTATCACTTTTGAAAGATCAAATAAAGTAAATATGCTGGCCTTTGGCAATTTTTCTGTGATACTGCCTTTAACCTTTTTGTTAGGCTCTTCCCAAGTTAGGCTCTTCCCAACGGAGGCTTTCCCCTAAAGGATATTTCCTCCTTTCGTATCCCTTTCTTGTGCACCCTCATATTTTTTAAATAAAATCAAGCATTCGCATGGGCATTGGTTCTTACAGGCATAAATACCTCATAGTCACAAAATATATAGATGGCAAGATTGATGGGAGAATATCTCACAAAGCTCAAATATACATATGAAATTAAAATTGAAAAGGCTGGTGCATGTGTGTGGGGAGGCATATGAAAAATGAATCCATTAAGCGAATCAAGTTCAAAACAACTCCATGCAAGCATGATTAAAAACAATCTTTATGATTAAGAATAATCTAAGTATTAACAATCATAACCAAATGTCCTAGTCACATGGAAGCATGGAATGAATTGGATTCAAATACACTAATATGCCACACCAAATGTGTAAAACTAAAATACAAAAAAATCAATTTTTTTTTTGAGTTTTTCAAAAAATATACCAATTTTTTGAAAACAAACTAGCTCAAAAGACAAACAAAATATTTTTGAATTTTTCAATATGACTCAATAAATGAAATAATAAAAATACAAAAGATACAAACAACATACAACAAGCAAACATATATCATGAAGTACAAACTAGTGTATATAAATATGCGAACATAATCAACCACACTAGATATAGAACTAGAAGTATTATATAAAAGCAAGTGATAATGAACAAGTCTAATACGTAAAACCTCCAAACCATATTTCCTAACCCATTTAGGTTTAACTTGATGCTCTATTCTTAGACTTTTTAGATACGTTTTTAAGATAATGGAAAAAATGTCGAAGGTGGCCATTCATACCGCAATAAGTCTAAGTGTAAACATGGCGAGGGGTGTTACCTAAGGGTTAACCTTTAACAACTTTCCTAATCGACTCTTTCAAATGCATGGTCTTGACATGGGCAGAGGAAGTCTTTCGATCATCGAAGCAAATTACACACTTGTCATCTTTTATTTGATCGGTGCTTAACATTTTATGCAATTTTTCTGACTTAGACTCCAAATCAAATTTGACCTTACTCGAATATCTCAATCTCTCATCTAGCTCGACTATCCTTGAGTCGAGTAAACATCTAGACTCCTCAAACTCAGGAAGCTCTTTCTTCATGGACTCTATCAAACCACGAAGACTGTCTCTCCACCCTCAACATACTTTAGCTTCTCCAAAAAATTCCTCTCATGTGCCCTAATATCCTCAATCAAAACACTATCATCATTCGCTATGGCACGTTCTTTCAACTTAGCTTTCAATTTCAAGTTTTCCTTCTTTACTCTCAATCTTTTTGCATACAACTCACGGAAGGGAATTTAGAGTTCACTCTCCTCCTCATCTTCATCCTCACTTTCGTATCCATTTTCTTCACAATCACTCATATGGGATCCACAAACTATTGCATCAGAAGTGTCATGTATAAAAATATTTTTATGGGAAGATTTCTCATCAAAGCTCACATGACTAGCCATGAACGCGGTGTAATTGCGCTCAATGGGGAAATTGTATCCCTTTTCTGTATCACTATCACTAAGGGAGACATTGTACACCTTCAATTTCTTTCTCTCCTTCCTTAGTTTAGTGGGGAACTCATCTACCCTATGTTCGTAACCCTCATAACCACAACATCTTTTAGACTCATCCCTCTTAAATTTCTAATTTTCATTTTTAGGGAAGTGATCATCCTTATTGAGCATATTTTTCACAAACATTTTTGCAACTTTTGATTACTTTTGAAATTTCTTGAATTTCTTTGCTATCATTGCCAAATCCTCGGACTCGGTGTCAAACTCATCATTCGAAATAGATATCTCCTATTTCTGAGATTTTAAAGCAATGCCCTTTATCTTTCCACTTCTTAGTATTGGAGGAAAACATGTAAAGCTTATAAGTTTGTGAGCCATCTAAAAGATCTTCAAGTTTCATAGAGTCTAAAGTACCCCAATAATTCAAAACTGTCACTTTTGAACTAAATCTTTTAGGCAAAGACCTTAAAAAAAATTTAATTACTCGATTTTCGTGCATCTTCTCTCTTAAGTTAAAAGACGAGTTAATTATGTCGAACAATCTAGCGTAAAATTCATCAACGGCCTCACTCTCCAACATCTTAATCCTTTCAAATTGAATGGTGGTGTTTTGTAGTTTCGGAGCTTTAACATCATTAGTTCCTTTATGGGTGAGTTGGAGTATGTCCCAAGCCACTTTAGACGTCTCACATGTCATTATACAGCGTAACTCCTCTGGGTGATAGAATAAAATAAATCAGTTAAACCTCTGGAGTTATGATTTGGTAACCTATGCTCGACCTCACTCCATGATTCTACGGGTTTGGGTATCCTATTATCTTCAACTAAAGTATTAGGTGGAGTCCAACCATTAAGTATTGCTAGCCATATCGGCCCATCTATAGCCTTAAGTGTTAATTTCATATGCATTTTCCAGTATGCATAGTTCGACCCATCAAACAACGAGGTTCTAATGCCATCAAAACCACCAAAACTCATGCCTAACAACACGGGATCAAAACGCAGCTCCTATGCGGTGTGTGTGTAGGCAAGGATGGATTGAACAAACAAAAATTCTATTTTTATATTTTTTAATTTTAAAGATTAAAGCTTTAAACATGCATTTGGGTGATAAGAAAATAAAATAAATAAATCCAGCACAACACGTTGATGTATAAATAAAACCACAAAAGGAAAAATCTCGGACCACCCAGCCAAACAGTTCAATATGATACGAAATTACATAAGTTGATTGATGACTTACTCAATGACTCAATTCACACAACTCTTGGTGCATCTTTAATTTCAGTCTCTACTTCACAGTGTAATGCAGAATTCCACTCAAGTAAGCTGCCACAACGCATGAGTCCATGGATGTCTCAGTATCCACCAATGAGGCTCAATAGTCGTCTACAAATTGGAATACGAAATCCATTACTTCTTCACTACAACACCACAAACACAGAGTCCATCGTGCATACAGAGAAAGTACAAAGTCCACCGCATGAAACACGTTCTCTCAAATGTAGAGAAATAAACTTTGGTGCCCAAAAAAATATCTAAGGTATATGAATATGAATATCTTGGATCTTTATGGGTGAAACTAGGGTTTTAGAAATTTGGTCAACAGTTTAAAATTTAATTTTTGCCACAAATTCTTGAAAAAATTGAGTCCAACATGACTATAAATAATATAACATAAATTTTGAGGTGGAAAACTCGTTCGAACTAAAACACTAAGGTCATTCAAACAAGAAGAGATTTTAATTCTAACGACACTCTTGTTCTTTCGAACGAAGAATCTTTATCATTCAAACGAGCTTCCAACGAGACTATTTTTGCTAGACAAAATATACTAGTTTGATGTTTATTAGATGTCCATTCCAAGAGATTTTAATTTCATTCTAATGAGATTAAACTTCATTCCACCGAAAAAAACATTTCGTTTTAACAAAACTCAAAACTCGTTCTAATGAGATCAGAACCAAAAATATTTTTACTTCAAAAAAACATTTTAAAAATAGTTCCAAATGATTTTGTTAAAAATAAACACCCTTAAAAAATATCTAAGGATCAGATTCAAAATGCATTCATACCTATAAGATCCTCAATAAATGTAAAGACAAACTTGGCATGACAAACACGGCATGATATGTATCCAAATTTGAAACGTGGTCGATATATCTTCATCAAATGTGTCATAGGCTTACGAGATCGACAATACAAAGTCTAACCTATGACTCAATTGTTTTGTTTGAAATTAAGCCAATTAAAAACAAATTGACTTTAATGAAAATTTGCCCTTACATCGTTTGATGTCGTTCTTTCAGGGATGGCTACATTCTTTTGCCTTATTTGAGCAAAATAGGCTGGCGACTCCTTTTTCTATATTTTCCTCCCCTTTTAACGAGGGTTGATTTATATTTGTGGTAGCTCGCGAAGATCTCGCGTGTGGAAAAAAGAGGACTCCTCTCCTCGAATCCCCACACATGCCGAGAGAGATGTCCCCATTTTCTCTCTGTTTAGGGCCAACCTGTGCCGGAGGAATCTCGGATGGACACAATAAGTATATTGAATTATATTTTTACATAAAGCTGTGAGATTTTATTGGTTAATCATATGATATTAAGAACTATGGTATTTAATTATACATATACTTTTGTTTAAGATTAAGTAGCATTATCTCTTGTTGTAATCCTGACCACTTTTATTGATTGCCATTTCAAGTTACCACGGTGTTCCGCCATTAGACTAAGCCTAGAGTTGCTAAGATTTGGGTCATCCTTTCCAGAGTTATCTAGCTATCTATGTACAATGAACTCCTTTATATTTTTCTCTTCTTTTTACCTTTAGTTATTGATACTTTATGATCATTATTTTCGAAGAAAGGGTTTCATTATGTGGTGGATTCTAGAGTTATGGTTCAGAATTTTTTGTTTGGATTTTTGGTATTTTGGTATTGAGTTGGTGATATTATTGTTTCAAATTTTCCTCTCGATTATTTTTCAATTCATGTTAATTGTCCATTTTATATTTGTCTATTATTTTTATATATTTGTTACGTGCTTATCATTGTATCGATTTTTTTTGCTCTTGTATTTATTGTATTTAAAATTGGATAACTTAAATATTGCAAATATGGTTTGTCACAAAATCCCAACTATATAATTAAGTTTGTCATAGTATTTGACTAAATATCCAAATCAAATGAAATTCACCTTATTAATCTTTTTTGGGATAGTAGGTGATTCGTCCCAAATCATGGCACTTATTACCCTCTATACTTATGCATTCCCCCCACGGGTACTTTAATGCCTATAATTATGATCATTAACCATAAAACTTCAATTTTATATGTTAACATGATATTTGAGGTATTATTGAGTGTTTGTAGGTATTAAGGTGCTTAGGGTGAAGTTTTGTTGTATTCCGATAAAGTTCCATCAACGCTCGCACGTTCAGGGGCAATTTAGTAAATTCACACTTTGGGATTTTTGCCCAAAGCATTCATGGAAGTTTAGTTCCTCAGAACAAGCTAATATTGACCGTGAAAGGTACACGAATCCGAGCCCAAACGAAGATTGTACGTGCCTTTGATCGGAGAGGAATTATAAGGGAATTAAATAAATAACAAAACATAAAAATTTAATAATTGCCAATTGTGTCCTGTTTCTCTTTTGCCCAAATTGAAGGTCTATGGCGATAGTGAGGGTCTTTGGCCACGAGAAAATCGAGCTGGACTTGGTTTATTATCGATTTTAGCAAAGAATTTGGAGGTTGGAGCTGCCACCAGCAGCCGACCGGCCTCTCACCGGCGGTTGACCAGATTTACCATTTTATACCTGCGTTCGAAATAGTGGGGTTTTACTATTACTACCGGTCGACCGGCCACCACACCCGAACGATCAGGCCTCCTGATTTTTTCCTACGACCAATCCAGTGGCCTCTCCTCTCACCGGCAGTCGACCGGCTTGACCCTCGATCGATCGACCCCCTGTTTTTATTTTAGCAGAGATTTGTTGCTCCCCTTTTTCTTTTAATTTTTCCTTTTTCTTTTATTTATTATTTGTAACTTAGTATAAATAGCAGACTTTGTTTATTTTTTGGATATCTTATTTTTCCCTTCTCTTAGTTTGTACCTAAGGTTAAAGAACATCTGGGGGGTTTGTGGAGCTTGCCCCTCTCCTCCATTTTTGGGTAATACTCATTTATGTACGTCTCTAGTTATTGTTCATTGTCTTCTCTATTGTATTTAATCTTTGTTCCTTTATTTTCCATGCTTTGTTATTTATTTCATGCCTAGATAAATTGTTAGAGCTAATTTATTTCTTGTTTTCTTTAATTAATTAGTTGTGTTAATTTATGTATTTCATTATGCTTAGTGGCTAATTTAAAAGTAGGTTGTGTTCGATTGATTTAGTTAATTTTCTTTGGTGATGGTTTTTATTCATTTAATTTGATTGGGTTGTCCTTGTTATTACGCATATGATATTTAACGGGCTGTATCATGTATGCTCTGTATTTACGACCTTGCGTGTGTAATTTTCGGTGTATTTGTTGATGCCAAAATCATATTAGGCTTTTATGATGACTTAGGGGGTGACAACTCTAGATTCGATTAATTATTGAAATGAGACTTGATCTTACTAAATTTATAGATCCATGTAACCATTTATACTAGTTAACTCGAGGTGTGGGATGTTTATCACAACCTATAGTTTTTATTTCGTTTTTGTTAATCAAGTTTGAATACACATGCCTAGATTATCTTTTCATTTTTGTTAAAATCACCTTTTACACTTTTATTTATGAAGTATTAAATTAATAGAATTATAACAACTAGTCTTTGTTGATTCAATACCCGGACTGGTCGATGTACTCCTATAAAAGAGTGTAGTCATAGTTTAGGTTTTTGCATAGCGGTGGGAGCCGAGCATAACGCCCGATGTATATCTTCATACACTTGCACCGCGATTTTCCCCTGTTATCAAAATGGATGGAAATGGTTTTCGCCACGGCGCAGAAGTCACCTACACACCGGTAGTTTATGATATTCGGCTCACCAACTCAATACAAAAATCTAAACTATTGACTACACTCTTTTTAGGGAGTATAGTGGCCAGTCTGGGTATCGAAAATCCACAGAGACTAGTTGCTAGAATTTAATCGGTTTAATATTTCTAAAATAAAAATGTAAAAGGTGATTTTTAACAAAAAAGGAAAAGATAACTAGACGAGTGTATTTAAACAAGATTAACAAAAGGAATAAAAACTATAGGTTGCGACAGATATCCCTCACCTCTAGTTATTAGTATAAATGGTTACATGGGTCTACAAATTTAGTAAGATCGAGTCTTATTTTAACAATTAATCAAATCTAGAGTTGTCACCCCTAAATCTCCATAAGTGCCTAGTATGATTTTGGCATCAACAAATACCCCAAAAATTACACACGCAATGTCCCAAATACGGAGCATACATGATATACCCCATTAAATTTTCTAGGTGTAATAATAAGGACAACCCAATCGAATTAAATGAGTAAAACCATCACCAAAGCAAAGCATCTAAATCAACCCTAGGTGAGTTCAATCCAACACAACCTAATTTAAGTTACCCTATAAGCATGATGAAATACATAATTTAAATCAAATAATTAATTGAAGCAAATAATAAATATATTAACTATAACAATTTATCTAGACATGCAAATGAATAAAAAGCATGAAAATAAAGGAAATAAAGCTTAAGGAAGAAGATGAATAGTAAAGCTCTTACAATAATGGGTATTACACAACAAAAAAATGGAGGAGAGGGGAAAGATCAATAAAAACCCCAAATCTCTAACCCTAGTGCCTAAACTAAGAGGAAGAGAAAAATAAGATATTTCCAAAAATAAATTAACTCCCCCATTTATATTAAGCTACAATTAAAATAAATTAAAAAATGAAAAATAAAAGAAAGAAACAACACTCCGGAACTAATTAAAATAAATTAAAAAATGAAAAATAAAAGAAAGAAACAACACTCCGGAACTAAGCCAGGATCGGTCCACCGGTGGTCGGGGGCGGTCGACCGAGAAAAGGTGAGAGAGACCACTGTAAATATTGCACGACAAAAAGGGAAAAATGATCGATCGGTGGGGCAGGGCCAGTCGACCGGCGATAGCAGCACTGCTCCACTGCTCTCAAGACGATACCTGCTACTTTGGCTCAAGCAAAGACCATGAACTGCTACTTTGGTTCAAGCAAAGACCATAAATGGTTGAAGACCTGTTGTGATTTCGTTTATGTTCAAACAATCATACTTCTCCCCTTTGCCAAAAGCCAAGACTATGTTTCACCCCTCACCAATTGAGCTTAAGACCTGCTCGTCTATGAAAGGCCAAAGACCACTAATGGTCTAATTAGACCTGCTCACATAGTTTTTGGCAAGAAAAGAACACCTCTAATTAGTGAAAAGCCAAAGACCAATTATGAATCTTTGTATGGACAAAGATCCAAAAATGGAGAAATCACCGTAGAGACCTGTTTGCTGCAACTTGAGAACTAGGACATAAATGTCATTTATTTATTTGTTTTGTCTTTTATGAATTCCCTTTTATTCTTATCCGATAAAAATCCGTAATTTCTTCATCAGGAATAGGATTAGCGCACCGTTCATGGCCACGTGAAGCTTGTTCTGAGGGCCTCAACTTTCTTGAAGACTTTGGGCAAAAATTCCAAGGGGTAAATTTACTAAACTGCCCTTGAACGTGTGAATATCGACTGAACTTTACCGAAATGCACCCAAACTTCACACTAAGTACCGTAACCCCTATAAAACTCAATAATACCTCAAATAGCATGTTAACATATTAAACAAAGGTTGTCTGGTTATCGGGCATAATTATAGGAATTAAAGTATCTAAGGGGACTAAAATGCATAAGTATAGTGGGTAATAAGTGACATGATTTGAGACGAATCACGCCCCCTAACTTACACATTTCTAGTACCTAGCAATTAAATTCAAATCAAGAAGAACAATAAGAAAACCACAAGACATGATATATATACAAAAGTGATAAAAGCTCGCGGGCGAACGATTGTATTTAGTATATGCAATAAGCCGTTAAACCCCTAGCTTAACCTAATGGATGAGTGTCGTCTTGTGAAGGTTTTTCGGGATGAAACCCACAAACATCATATGATTTCCTCAAACACGGTATTAGCAAAGTGAATAAATTCACATAAAATTTCGTATTATTAACACTATAGATGAATCTCATATAATTGAAACCTTAAAATGTGGGAGGGGAGAGAGAACATGAAAAGTATGATTTGGCAAAAACTTATATAAATCGGATAATAAACATTAAAGCGTGCATATATGTCAATCCTCACCGGGCATTACGCTCAGAAAATGAAGTCATTATCAAATGGGAGGTAATACACGGGACATGCGGGCATAAAGAGTAAATATAAATGGAAACAAGGCCGCACACATGTCACAAATGAAGAACGCTATATATTAAATGAAAAACATGTAATCTCAATGAAAGATACCGACATTAAAGGTGGCGAAATGTATTTTCATAGAATATCAAAACTATTTAAACTTTTAAATTGAATCACCTTATGATCACATAGGACTTTATAGGGGTGTAATGTAGGTTTGGGGTTAAGGGTATGAAATGAAAGGACTATGTAAGGTTTCAAAGTGTTCGAAGATAAAAACTCGGGATAATGGAAAGTGTGGGAAAATACAAAATTTGGAATATAATTTTCATAACAAGTATTAGATACAACAATGGGGAGTATAACCAAAGCTTATTGAACACAATACATAACATATATATATATTTCTCTTTCTTTTCTTTTCTTCTTTTTCTTTTTCTTTTTCTTTTTCTCACTGTTTCTTTTCTTTTCTTTTCTCACTCTCACATGCTTAATTGCAACCACATAACGCGAACATCATTGAATCCCAAGTGTCATTCCGAACAAAGGTACGGAAGATGATATATGTGGTTTATAACTCCAATGTGGACTTGGTTATGGGATTCGGGGTTATGAAACGAAAGGCTATATTAAGGCTCAAAGGGGTTGACGAGGGAAAACATATAAGGTAAGGTCAAGGTCAATATGGGTGATATAACAAAGATGGTCTGTGATCATTTCCTAAATTTTACGCAATTCTCGAGTCAAAACAAACTTTGAAAATCATTATCAAGTAACACATTTTATAAATGAACTCAATTAATGAACGATCAATGAAAGAATAGTGAGATTACCAACGACTTTTCAAAGAGGAAAATGAGGTGTATAATACTCACAAACGAAGAAAAGCCCAAAGCTCACTAGGTGTAAGTATATACAATACAACAAAACATTACTAAGTTATAAAAATCTTAAACCAAATCAATAAAGCAAGAAAAGTGCATGTGCTCATGGGATTAAAGTTTAATTCATTATTCATAATATCAATAATTGATGACCAAAGTCTAATAACTTCTAAAATCGAGAACATGAATCATTGAATTGTCTATTGGATCGGGCATTTATTAAAATTTATCATCGGAAATAAAGGAAAAATGCCCAACAAAGGATAAAAAAGAAAGAAAATTTTTTTGAAATTTTTAATTTTTTACAAGAAACGAATGCTTGGAAATAACATATAATTAAATCAAAGAAACTACCAATAAATGGATAGTATATCCCACACCCCCTAACTTAAAACCTGACATTGTCCTCAATGTGAATTAAGAACCAAGTGAAAGAGAGGAAAAGAGCGATATTACCTATAATGGAGCGATTTCGTGAAAGTACAAGTCCAATGATTCTACAAAACATATTAGTACCAAGCATAGCAACAAACAACTAACAAAAACATAACTAACTACACTAAACGATGAGTAAGAGAAAGGAAAAATAAAAACTAACTATTTACACCTATAATTTTAATTTCTAACTAAAGATAAACTAAAAATTAATACTTTTGAGGGTACACCCAAAATACGATTTGAGTTTGGGGATCAACGAGGGACCCTCCCTTTCATGCATACCTTTTGAAAAATAGGAATTTCATTTAAACAACGGAAGGCGTGCGTAAGGCGGAAGAAATGAACCATCACCAATTAAAAAATTTGGAGGGATGGTGGGGAATTTGGATAAAACGAGTGACAAATTCACAAGGGGGCCAAAAAAATAGAATTTCGTCCCAAATATTTTACAATTGGAATGGGAGGTGGTGCACATGGAGGCAAACATGCCTTAATGAAAATCAACTCGAGCAAGTAATCCTCATCGGTGAAAGGGTTAAACATTTTAATGTCCAAAACCGATTCATTGGGTACTTACATCGGTTCGACAATATAGAATAAATATGGGAACGAAAGAAATTCAAACTCAAGAGATGAGTCATCGTCACTTGAAAATTGAGTTTCGAAGGAAATAAGATCATTTTCAATGAAATATTCTTCTTTGGGGGCTAAAGAACAAATCATTTCATTGCAAATAGATACTACATCCATTTCTTCCTCATTTTCATTCTCTATTATACCATAGGCCAAGTCAAGAATAATTTATTCCAAAGTAGGCACAAAATGCTCATTTGGTTCAAAACATTCCTCGACTTCAAAGGTCTCGAAAGAAAAATCATCGTCGGATTCAAATAATAAATCCAACTCATGCTCCAAACAATGATTTTCTTCCCGATAACGATTTTCAATTTTCTTATTTTCAAGCGTGCGCAAGTCCTCACCAAAAGTTATAGGCCGAGACGCGAATTCTTGCAAATGACAACTTTGAAAATAATCCTCGGAACTACTAACAAAATCATTATTATAAGAATTTTGAAAGTTAAGGCATTTAGCTTCACCATTCTTATCATAAGGATATTGAGGCCCAATATCGAAATAATCATTCCCAAAATTCCCGTAATCCATAACTTGACTTTGGTAATACTCACCCAAAGACATTTTAGATGTATCAATGTTTAGGGCTTGTAAGTATTTACGAAAAGTCATAGGTGTAAGGGGATTTTGAGAAATATCATTACGATTACCAAAAAAATTGGAATAAGACATGCTTACCCCAAAGAAGGCTCAAGATGGAAAATTCTACAAAGTGATGTGCGTTCGGAAAATTCAAGTGTTTCCTGATGCTCAAATGTATAAGTCCTACAAAAATAGTTAACAAAGAATACAAATAGAAAGAAAAAAATACTACAAAATACTAAATCAATTAAATTCTAAAACAAACAAGTCCCCGGCAACGGTGAAATTTTGACAACAGAGGGTTTTTGTCGTGGTATAAGAGTCACCTACGCGGTTGTTTATAATATTCGGCTCACCAACTCAATACAAAAACCTAAACTATAGACTACACTCTTTTAAGAAAATATAGCGGTCAGTCTGGGTATCAAAAATCCACAGAGACTAGTTGCTAGAATTTAATCGGTTTAATACTTATAAAATAAAAGTGTAAAGGTGATTTTTAGCAAAAAGGAAAAGATAACTAGGCAAGTGTATTTAAACTAGATTAACAAAAGAAATAAAAACCATAGGTTGCGAAAAATATCCGTCACCTCGAGTTAATTAGTATAAATGGTTATGTGGGTCTACAAATTTAGTAAGATCGAGTCTCATTTCAACAATTAATCAAATCTAGTATTGTAACCACCTCAATCGTCATGAAATCCTAATATTATTTTTCCGTCGACAAATACCCAGGAAATTATACACACAAGGTCATAAATATGGAGCATATATGATATACCCCGTTAAATCTCCTAGGAGTAATAATAAGGACAACCCAATCGAATTAAATGAGTAAAAGAATCACCAAAGAAAAGCAACTAAATGACCCCTACGTGAGTTTAATCCAACACAACCTAATTTAAGTTAGCCACTAAGCATGATGCATTACATAAATTAAAGCAATTAATTAATTGAAGCAAACAATGAATAAATTAACTATAACAATTTATATCTAGACACGGAAATAAATAAAAAACATGAAAATAAAGGAAATAAAGCTTAAGGAAGAAGATGAATAGTAAAGCTCTTACATTAATGGGTATTACACAACAAAAAAATGGAGGAGAGGGGCAAGCTCCACAAAAAAACCCAAATCTCTAACCCTAGCTCCTACACTAAAAGGAAGAGAAAAATAAGATATTTCCAAAAAATAAACTAACTCTCCTATTTATATTAAGCAACAATTAAAATAAATCAAAAAGGACAAGGAAAAGAAAGAAACAGCCCACCGGAACTAAGCTTGGACCGGTCGATCGGTGGCCAAGGGGTAGTCGACCGGGAAAATGTGAGAGAGACAACTTCAAAAGCGTGCATGGCAAAAAGGGAAAAATCGATCAACCGGTGGGGCAGAGTGTAATACCCCATATTTTTTATGACTTAAACAATTATGAGATTAATTATTATGGTGGGATTAACCGAATTAAAACATGAGAATTTAATTGTTAATTAATTCGGATTTAAAAATAAATATTAACTAGCGTGACAAGGGTTAATACTTATTGATTTAATATAACTGTGTGATATGTAATATGGAACTATACACTTCGATAAATTTTCAAGAATAAGAAATATCACAGTTTAGTAAATTAAGTCAGACATGCGTGTGATTCGTGTCGGGACTAATTTAATGAAATAAAAAGATTAATTATTTTTGGTAACTCATATGGTCATTCCGAGTGCGCCGTTGAGTCCGAAAGGGTCGAGATAGTCAGAATAGTATACCCGAGTGTTTAGTTTGGGTTCCGGGGCAATTTTAGCCTAACCGGCGCCCTAAGAGGGCATTATGGTAAATTATATTTTGGGTTTAATTACTGGACGAAAATTGGGAGTTAATTTATCAGCCACGAGAGGTCCATTAGGGTTGAGAGATACAGAAAGCAAAGAACAGCCATAGAGGGTGTAAGGGAGAACCAATTCCCAAGATGGAAGGCCAAATTAACACTACCTTGCACAACCATCACAACCATCGTGTAGATCAAAACGAGAGGAACGCACTCATACCAACAACATAAATAAATCTGACGACTAATTTGAGGCAAGTGTTTATTACTTGCTTTCTTTTAGCAATAATCATACTCTTGTTAGAGTAGGTGAAATTAATCATGATTTACATGTTAATTGGGTGAAAATTTAAGGTTAAATGATGATTAAAGGCAGGATTAATTAGTTGTTGATATTCCTTCATGTATGTAGAGGATTAATCACGAAATTGAATCATATATTGATGAACAAATCTGGGTTGATTAGGTTCTTTAATTGAAATTTTGGAAACTAGGGTTCATGTGAATTAATTTGGGGATTTTATATAATTTTGATGATTAATGATGAATTAATGATCCTAGGATGTTAAGAATGATTTATAACTTGTTAGGTGTTGATGAGTATTGATGATGAGGCGTTGGGTGTTCAATCTTAGAGATTTTTAGGTTAAAAAATGGTAGAAAATGCTCAAAATCTATGTTGAATACAAAACAGTAGCTCTCGCGCGAAGTCATTCAAACGAGATTGGTATCTCGCGCGAAGTCGCTCGAGCGACACGTAGCAGTCGTTCAAACGACATTGCCATCTCGTTCTAGGGACAGGGTGAATTTCTGGGAATTTTCTTAGAGTTCAATTTTGAGTTTACCAGTTTATTGGAGTGAGAGGAAATGCCCAATAGTAAACTTAAACAAGACATAATTTTGAAAAAGTATGTGAGAATAAATACTTTACTTACTTCGGAATAGAGAGAATGTACCTGGAGATTACGAGAGAGATAGTAATTTAAATATTTATACTATACGTAGTGTTGAGGTTAAAATACGTATGAGAAGTATATATGTAGGTTGGAGAAATACTTATAAATTCTAATAGGATGTGTGTATGCCTATTATGTGATATTATTATTAAGAGCACTAATGCGTGATAACCCGGGGGAGCAAGAATCTTATTATTAGGTGCACTAATGAGTGATAACTCGGGGGTGCAAGGGTTCTATCGTTAATAGTACTAATGAGTGATAACCCGGGGGTACAAGAATATTATTACAAGTGTACTAATGGGTGATAACCCGAGGGTACTAGATTAATGTTATAAGTGCACTAATGGGTGATAACCCGAGGGTGCCGCATTATTATGGTTAGGTGCGCTAATGGGTTTTAGCCCTGGGGTGCAGTATTAGAATATATATATATATAGAAGATATGACTATATGTGTATATACATAAAATTGTGAATCATTCTAGGGAGTATAGTTTGTGGAAATGAAAATGTTGATATATAAAATAAATCTTAAGAGTATAATAGATTTATTATGAAAATGAGAAAACATGTTAATTAGTTGTTCGACATAGGCTAATTTGAAAGCGTATTGTATGGGCGATACGGGTATACTACCGGTGGGTATAGATACTATTAGATTGACTTCAGACTAGTTAGATTGGGTAGTATAACCATGGGGAAAATTAGATGTACGTTAGGCGTACACAATAGATGAGAGGTGAGAAGCTCATGTGAGAGTTCGATAACTAACATGCGTATAAGACTTATTTTAAGAACCATTTTTAAATACTTGCTAAATCATTTTTAAACCTCGGGCCCTGAACCGTTTATTGCATCTCTTCTCTCTTTTGCGATATATATATTATACCAGGTGCTCAGCTGCAGGGGTACCAGAATTAGATATTGAATTGTCAGACGTGTTGCAGCTATTGTGGAAGCTGTAGGTCCTTGCATTAGACGCATATATCCTTCCCATTCAGTTTCGTTTAGACTTCCTACTTAGGGCATGTGTCGCCCTCTTCTAGTCTTCTATTTGAGATATTGTATTCAGTTTACTTTATGGTTTGGAGTTTTGAATTGGGAAGTTTTACCCAGTCTTATTTATTTCAGTACTCTATTCATGTTTAGTATTTATGATATTTCTATGTGTAGTGAATGGTTTATATTTTAAGACTGAATGAAAATGGATTTACTTGGTCTTAGTAAAATTTAAAATGTTTTGGCACCTAGCTTAATTTTATATTAGGTAATTAAAATGTTAAAAAGTTTTTCGACAGTGATGCTAAGAATGAACCAATCGAACATTCTATTTTAAATTGGTACAGGACTTATCACCCTTTATTTAATTGGGCGGGGTGTCACAGGTGGTATCAGAGCATCAGGTTATAGAGTACTTTAGGATCTGTACGGCTTACTATGTTTTTAACTTTGCGTCCTTTGATATAGAGCCCTATCTTTAGGATTGTTGTGATCTTATTTATGCGATTGCGTCTTCAGCTATTTGATATTAGTTATAAATATGGACTAATAAAATTATTTCTCGTCTCAGATGCCTCCTCGATGTGCACCAACAGATAGGCAGGCCCAGCCAGAGCAGTCGGCAGTGCAGGCTCAGGGGATAATGAACACAGTAGAGGATGCAGTGATAGTTGCACAAGCGGTGAATGCAGCTTTAGCGGTGGTGCAGCAGACCCCACCCTAGGTTCAGGAAGTAGCACTAGTTCCAATGCATCCGTTTCCCACTGCATGGGAAAAAGTGATAGAGTCCTTTCAGAGGACATGTCCCCCAGAGTTCATGGGAAGTTTGGATGTAGTTATTGCTAGTCAGTGGAATAAGGACATACAGCGACACCTTCGTATGTATGAGTGCACGGAGGTTCAGAGGCAAGTTTTGGCTATCTTTAAGCTGAGAGGGGAAGCCTTACAGTGGTGGGACTCCACTACTACTACCGAGGAATGAGATTTGATGTCGATCAGTGATTTATGGGTGCGGTTCGATCGCAAGTACTTTCCTTCCACTGTCAAGACTGAGATGAGGCAGAAACTTCTAGGCCTCACCCAGGAAGGGAGAACAGTTGCGGAATACGAGGAGGATTTCATGCGATTAGCAAATATGGTACCAGATGAGGTGCCTACTGAGTAGAAGCGCATTCAGATGTTCATGGATGGCTTGACATGGAGGATACGCCAGCATCTATTAGGTAACCTTTCCCTACACTCATATACAGACGTTCTGAATGCAGCCTTATTGCATTATCAGGACAATCCCTTCCATGATAAGGGAAGCAAGCGAGGGGGAGAACCCAGCCAGTTGGGTAAGATATGGGGAGGTAGTGCCAGTGGGGCACCAGTTGAGCAGAGTCAGAGACAGGGTTCCCAGCAGGGGGAGCCTGCTAAGAGGTTTCGTTCTGGAGGTTTCAGGCATGGTCATGGGGGTTGGAAGCAGGGCCAGCAGCAAGGCCAGCCATAGGGCCAACAGCAGGGAGGACAGTAGGGCCAAGGTAGGGGTGGTAACGACCAACAGGGTCAAGGCTATCAGGGACAGAGGGGAGGAAACTTCATCGGGAAATGTTATACTTGTGGCAAGACTGTCCATAAGAAATAGGATTTCCACGATAAGGATAGAGTTCCTCGGTAACAGGGTGCTCACCACGAGCCCCAAAGACCCATTTTTCCCATCACCCTACCATCACTAGCTTCAATTATAGCTTTACCCACAGCTCCGATGCAGCACGGGCAGTTACAGTATAGACATGTCTATAACGTCCACCAGGCCGCAGTTCTACAGGAACCACTCGCAGTGGAGGATAAGTTTTCTATCCATGGTACTTTGGGTCATATCTTATTTGACAGGGGGGCATCACACTCCTTTATATTCACTAGCTTTGCACATTCCACTGGATTGTTAGGAACGGCAGAGAGTAGAGTGATATGTGTAGACTCACCATTAGCTAGTGGGTCGCTAATTTTCTTCATATGCCGGGGAGTAGGCATAGAGATTGGCAGTTTGATTTTACCGGCTGATATGTTAATGTTAGATATGTCTGAGTACGACGCCATTATTGGCATGGATTGGCTAGTCGAGTATAGGTTCATGATTGATTGCTTCAGTAGGAGTATTGTGTTCGCCATTCCGGGCCAGGAGATGTTCTTAGTGGCGATGCCTCGTTCTGAGGGAGGGTCATTCACCAACTTGTTTTATATAGAAGAAGAGACCTCTGCAGTAGTGGTTTCACTCAATTCAATTCCGATCGTCTGCGAGTTTGCTGATGTATTTCAGGATATATCGGGGTTACCTTCGAGTAGGGAGATCGATTTTATGATTGACTTGGCACCGCGCACTCGTCCGATAGCATGTGCGCCTTATCGTATGGCTCCGGTAGAGATGAGGGAGTTACGAGATCAGATATAATAGTTGTTGGGATGGGCCTTCATTCGTAGGAGTACCTCGCCTAGGGGTGCCCCAGTTCTGTTTGTAAAGAAGAAGGATGGGTCCTTAAGACTTTGTATTGATTATCGGGAGCTCAACAAAGTCACGATAAGGAATAACTATCCGTTACCATGCATCGATGACTTGTTTGACCAGATGAGAGGAGCAGCCCACTTCTCGAAGATAGACTTGAGATTCGGGTATCATCAGCTAAGCATAAGGGAGTAGGACGTGGCTAAGACTGCTTTTCTGATGAGGTATGGGTCGTATGAATTCAGGGTTATGCCATTTGGGCTAACCAACGCCCTAGTAGTATTTATGGACTTGATGAATAGAGTATTCAGAGAGTTCTTTAATCAGTTTGTCATTGTCTTCATAGATGACATCCTGATTTATTCCCTCACCGAAGAGGAGCATGCCAAGCACTTACGTATGGTTCTGGAGACCTTACAAGAGCATAAGTTGTACGTTAAATATGAGAAGTGTGAATTTTGGCAGCGGGAGGTACAATTTTTGGGACACATTGTATCAGAGAGAGGGATATCTGTGGATCCTAGTAAGGTGTTAGCGATGAGGGAGTGGGGACAGTCCACGACACCGACGGAGGTGCGAAGTTTTTTGGGATTATCCGGTTACTACAAATGGTTTATTCAGGGATTCTCGAAGATTGCGGGTCTGATGACGAATCTGACTCGC
Organism: Sambucus nigra; assembly: GCA_949130495.1. Taxonomy (NCBI): domain Eukaryota; kingdom Viridiplantae; phylum Streptophyta; class Magnoliopsida; order Dipsacales; family Adoxaceae; genus Sambucus; species Sambucus nigra. Next base: position 604,974,300 of record OX422215.1, on the reverse strand, counting down.
AAGGGTGTGCCGTTTGTTTGGGATGATGCATGTTAGTTGGCGTTCGATGAGCTGAAGGATAAGCTAACCTCAGCACCCGTACTAGCTCTTCCCAGGGCAGGGGTGGAGTACCTGGTTTATACTGACGCATCCTTATAGGGGCTTGGGGGAGAACTCCAGCAAGAGGATCAGGCTATAGCTTTTGCTTCCCGGAAGCTTAAGCCTCACGAGAAGAATTACCCCACCCACAACTTACAGCTGGCAGCAGTCGTGTTTGCACTTTGAATTTAGAGGCATTATTTATTGGGGGAACAGTTTCGCTTATTTACAGACCACAAGTCACTGCAGTACTTGTTCACGCGGAAAGAGTTGAATATGCATCAATGCAGGTGGCTTGAGTTTGTAAAAGATTATCAGTTCGAGATACACTATCACCCGAGAAAGGAGAATGTACTTACTGATGCGTTGAGCCGTAGACCAGTAGACGATAGGGCCGAGGTGTGAAAAGAGAAATGGAAAGAATTGGGACACCAGGATGCCGTGGCCCGATCATTTATGTCTGCGATGATAGTTATGCCTCAGATTGTTATGAGAGTAGTATAGGCACAGGAATTGGATTCGTTTTGTCAAGATCGGATTAGGCAGCTTTTAGCCGATGGAGCCGAGTCATATTCAGTGAGCTCCGAGGGCGGTTTGCACTTAAATGGGAGACTCGTTGTTCCAGAGGAGGAGGACCTTTGACATGCAATAATGACGGAGTCGCATGGGTCCCGATTTGTGGTACATCCGAGTGGGGACAAAATGTACCAGGATATGAGGCGGCAGTATTGGTGGAGCAAAATGCAGAGAGACATCGCGGAGTTCGTCTCCAAGTGTACCACTTGTCAACTAGTGAAAGTGTACCACCAGAGGCCGCCAGGTTTACTTCAGCCATTAGAGATCCCTACGTGGAAATGGGAGGGCATTTCCATGGACTTCAATACCGAGTTGCCTACTTCGCAGAGAGGACACGATTCTATATGGGTTATTGTGGACCGGTTGATGAAAGTAGCCCTTTTTCTGCCAGTCAGGATAAACTATACAGTGGGGCAGTACGCTCAGCTATTTATTGTAGAGATAGTGAGACTGCATGGTGTGCCTCTTAATATAGTGTCGGATAGAGACACGACATTTGTATCTCATTTTTGGGAGAGTTTCTAGGAGGCTATGGGTACCGAGTTACGGTTGAGTACAGCGTATCACCCGCAGACCGATGGGCAAACAGAGCGCACTAATCAGATGCTCGAGGACATGTTACGCATGTGTATCCTTGATTTTAGTAGAAGTTGGGAGCAGTACCTTCCACTGGTGGAGTTTGCTTACAACAACTCCTATCAGTTTATGATTGGCATGGCCCCGTTCGAGGCATTATACGATAGACCTTATCATTCTCTGACTTGTTGGCTAGAGGTGGGGGAAATAAACTACTCGGGCCAGAGGTGATTCAGGACACATCGAGCAGGATCGAGATGATTCGAGGTCGCATACGGGTAGCGCAGGACAGACAGAAAAGCTATGTCGATGCTAAGCAATTCTTCAGAGAGTTCGCCATAGGGGACCAGGTTATGCTGAGAGTATCTCCTATGAAGGGGGAAATGAGATTTGGAAAAAAAAGGAAGTTGGCTCCGATATATGTAGGACCATTTCCTATTATCGAGAGGATCAGACTAGTGGAATATAGGCTTGGGTTTCCAAAACACTTGCATTGTATCCATGATGTGTTCCACATCTCGTCACTGAGGCGGTATCTTCGGGATGAGTTGGCACACACTCACATCGCGATTAAGGAGATTGTGTTACAACCCGACAGTTCATATGAGGAAAGACCGGTGGCTATCCTAGATTATAGTGAGAAGAGGCTGAGGTCAAAGGTAGTTCCACTTGTTCGGGTTCAATGGTAGCATCACAATGTGGAGGAGTCTACCTGGGAGCGTGAGGCGGATATGCATGAGAAATATCCAGATTTATTCGTACCAGGTATGCCTTATTTTCCAAATTTCGAGACGAAATTCCGTTATTAGGGGGAAAGTATATAATACCCCATATTTTTTATGACTTAAATAATTATGAGATTAATTATTATGGTGGGATTAACAGAATTAAAATGTGAGAATTTAATTGTTAATTAATCCGAATTTAAGAATAAATATTAACTAGCGTGACAAGGGTTAATACTTATTGATTTGATATTACTGTGTGATATGTAATATAGAACTATACACTTCGATAAATTATTAAGAATAAGAAATACGACAGTTTAGTAAATTAAGTCAGACATGCGTGTGAGTCGTGTCGGAACTAATTTAATGGAATAAAAAGATTAATTATTTTTGGTAACTCGTATGGTCATTTTGAGTGAGCTGTTGAGCCTGAAAGGGTCGAGATATTCAGAATAGTATACCCGGGTGTTTAGTTTGGGTCCCGGGGTAATTTTAAGCCTAACTGGCGCCCCGAGAGGGCATTATGGTAAATTGTATTTTTGGGTTTAATTAATGGACGAAAATTGGGAGTTAATTTATCAACCATGAGAGGTCCATTAGGGTTGAGAGATACAGAAAGCAAAGAACAACCATAGAGGGTGTGAGGGAGAACCAATTCCCAAGAGGGAAGGCCAAATTAATACTACCTTGCACAACCATCACCACCATCGTGTAGATCGGAACGAGAGAAACGCGCTCATTCCAACAACATCAAGAAATCAGATGACTAATTTGATGCAAGTGTTTATTACTTGCTTTCTTTTAGCAATAATCATACTCATGTTAAGGTACATGAAATTAATAATGATTTACATGTTAATTGGGTGAAAATTTGAGGTTAAATGATGATTAAAGGCATGATTAATTAGCTGTTGATATTAATTCATGTATGTAGAGGATTAACCACGAAATTGAATCATATATTGATGAACGAATCTTGGTTGATTAGGTTCTTTAATTGAAATTTTGGAAACTAGGGTTCATGTGAATTAATTTGGGGATTTCATATAATTATGATGATTAATGACGAATTAATGATCCTAGGATGTTAGGAATGATTTATAACCTGTTAGGTGTTGATGGGTATTGATGAAGAGGCGTTGGGTGTTGAATCTTAGAGGTTTTTAGGTTAAACAATGGTAGAAAATGCTAAAAATCTGTGTAGAAGACGAAACAGTAGGTCTCGCACGAAGTTGCGCGAAGTCGTTCAAACGAGATTGGTATCTCATGTGAAATCGCTCGAGCGACACGTGGCATTCGTTCAAACGACATTGCCATCTCGTTCGAGCGACAGGGTGAATTTTTAGGAATTTTCTTAGAGTCCAGTTTTGAGTTTACCAGTTTATTGGAGTGAGAGGAACTGGCCGATAGTAAACTTAAACACGACAGAATTTCGGGAAAGTATGTGAGAATAAATACTTTACTTATTTCGGTATAGAGAGAATGTACCCTGGAGATTACGAGAGAGATAGTAATTTAAATATTTATACTATACGTAGTGTTGAGGTTAAAATATGTATGAGAAGTATATATGTAGGTTGGATAAATACCTATAAATTCTAATTGGATGTGTGTATGCCTATTATGTGATATTATTGTTAAGAGCACTAATGGGTGATAAACCGGGGGTGCAAGAATCTTATTATTAGGTGCACCAATGAGTGATAACTCGGGGGTGCAAGGGTTTAATCGTTAAGTGTACTAATGGGTGATAACTCGAGGGTACAAGAATATTATTACAAGTGGACTAATGGGTGATAACCCGGGGGTACTAGATTAATGTTATAAGTGCACTAATGGGTGATAACCCGGGGGTGCAGCATTATTATGGTTAGGTGCGCTAATGGGTTTTAGCACAGGGGTGCAGTATTAGAATATATATATATATATATATATATATATATATATATATATATATATATATATATATATATAAGGCATTCTCCTGTAAGGACTCCTTATGGTGCAGACCCCGGTACATACCATTTTTTTTAAATAGTAAAAAAATGAATTTTTTTATAAAACTTCATGGATATGATCTTCATAGAGAGAAGATCATCTCCAATTTTTTTTGTCGAAAAATTCAATAAAAAAAACGTTGAGATGAGGTGATATGTAAAAAAATAGTATAAATATGCATTTTCAACCGTTGAAATGTTGGGTTGGCTCCATCCACTTTTAATTGAATTTTTTGATGAAACTTCATGGATATGATCTTCTTACTATCGATATCATATCCATGAAGTTTCATCAAAAAATTCAATCAAAAAGTGGGTGAGATGATCGCCAACATTTCAACGGTTGAAAATGCATATTTAGACCATTTTTTTACATATCACTTCATCTCAACGGTATTTTTATTGAATTTTTTGATGAAAAAAATTGGAGATGATCTTCCTACCATGGATATCATATCCATGAAGTTTCATCAAAAAATTCATTTTTTTACTATTTTAAAAAAATGGTATGTACCAGAATCTGCACTATAAGGAGTCCTTACAGGAGAATGCCTTATATATATATATAGGGAAGATGTGATTATATGTGTATATACATAAACTTTTGAATAATTCTACTGAGTATAGTTAGTGGAGATGAAAATGTTGATATATAAAATAAATCTTAAGAGTAAAATAGATTTATTATGAAAACGAGAAAACATGTTAATTAGCTGTTCGACATAGGCTAATTTGAAAGCGTATTATATGGGAGATACGGGTATACTACCAGTGGGTATAGGTACTATTAGAATGACTTCAGACTAGTTAGACTGGGTAGTATAACCAGGGGGAAAATTAGATGTACATTAGGCGTACACAATAGATGAGAGGTGAGAAGCTCATGTGAGAGTTCGATAACTAACATGCGTATAAGACTTGTTTTAAGATCCAGTTTTAAATACTTGCTAAATCATTTTTAAACCTCGGGCCCTGACCCGTTTATTGCATCTCTTCTCTCTTTTGCTATATATATATTATACCAGGTGCTCAGCTGCAGGGGTACCAGAATTAGAGATTGGATTGTCACACATGCTGCAGCTATTGTGGAAGCTGTAGGTCCTTGCATTAGACGCATCTATCATTCCCATTCAGTTTCATTTAGACTTCCTATTTAGGGCATGTGTCGCCCGCTTCTTGTCTTCTATTTGAGATATTGTATTCAGTTTAATTTATGGTTTGGAGTTTTGAACTGGGAAAATTTACCCAGTCTTATTTATTTCAGTACTTGATTCATGTTCAGTATTTATGATATTTCTATATCTAGTGAATGGTTTATATTTTAAGACTGGATGAAAATGGATTTACTTAGTCTTACTAAAATTTGAAATGTTTTCGCAAGTAGCTTAATTTTATATTAGGTGATTAAAATGTTAAAAAGTTTTTTGACAGTGATGCTAAGAATGAACCAACCAAACATTCTGTTTTAAATTGGTACAGGATTGATCACCCTTTATTTAATTGGGCGGGGTGTCACACAGAGACGGTTGACTGGCGACAGTAACACTGCTCCACTACTCTCAAGCCGATATTCGCTACTTTGGATCAATCGTACTTGATTTAGTAGATAATCCCACTTGTTTTAGTAGATATTGAATCTAATCTGAGATGAATTTGATAAACTATGTTGGAATTATAAACTAAAGGTTTATTGACTTATAATCTGAAATTGAATCATGAATCCGTATTATAATCGCCTAAAACGTGTTGTTATAGGTTAGTATTGTTGTTACATATCTTATACTTGAAGGAGGATCGGAAATGAACTGCTTAGATACTTAAAATTTAGGTTTTTGAGTGTTAATGGTTGTTATTGCAATTTAGGGAAAAAGCCTTCTGTGTGGATCTCGTTCGAACGAGATTGGGATTTCGTTCGAATGACTTGTAATTTTGGTTCGAACGACATAGGGGCTTTCATTCGAACGAGTTAGGGGTTTCATTTGAACGACTTTTATGCAGTTTGAATATTATTATTAATTAACTTGAGATTTAAGATACTTTTAGTAATCTGTGAGTAGACTTGATTTCTACGTACTTTTTTTATGTGCAAGCTTACCTTGGGTGTGTGACTTCTCTTGGAGGACGTAATAAGAAGGATGAGGCGCATACAACATTGGCAACACTGGTACCCCAGTGATAGCGATGGGCTTACCTTAGTTCTTTTGCCCCGATCCTACTACTGACATACCCGTGTCCTAAATGAGGGTAAACAGGGGTTTTCTTCACATAACCTTGGGTATGGACCCTATAAAATAGACGAGAAGGTGTAGTTATGTTCCTTTATTGTTGCTTTGAGGGTATAGGGTAGGGATGACTATACCCAATATGCACGAGTAATCCCCGAAGACAATAGGGATTGGCCTTTATGCTTTTATGTGCGGGTTTATGCATATCCCATCTATTTTTATGTGAGTGGGGACGTACTCACTTGGGTATTGGGTTTATGTGATTCTACTTCCTTTATTAAGATTTAACCAGATATGTATGTACGGGTTACTAGTTTATGGAATATAGTAATTATAAACAATCGAGAAAGATGTATAATTTTGTATCATTGGATTCACTTAGGCTTAGGATTAGACCTTATGGTATATTTAGGTTATTTGGCTTAGGTTAACTAAAAAAATTAAAATATGCTATATTTTTTTGTCAGTCGGGGACACATGAAGAGAAGGAACCATGTTGTACGACTCATTATGGATGGGGAGATCTCGATGCAGAGTCAATGTGAGGATTCTTTTTTTAGGTTGCTACAAGTATTGTGGTTAGAAGAAACATATTCCACATCTTGTAGCTGAGCGGAATTTCAAAGTAGAGTCGAGGTGAGGACATATTCCCAAATGTTATATGGTGATCTCAAAGTTCATTTTGGCAATATGTGGTCTCTCGGAGAGCTACAAGGGATCTATATAGAGTCACGTAGGGGACTAAGATTTCTCAGCCCTTGTGTGAGGTGCTGATTGGCCTTTAAAGGTGAAGTGGAAATTGTGGTCTTAGGTTTAACCTATCTACCGATTAGTAGATATGTGTTTTAACCTAGTTGTCATGCAACATAAGGAGAAATGCTTACTTTTTTTGGATATATGTTTACCTTTTTCAAACATTTATTGTACGATAAATGAGTCCTTTTATCGTGCAACGGATGGATTAGACGAAGATAATCCTTTAAATCTCTTGACAACAAACTAATTCAAGAAGCTTCTTTCGTTCCTTTTGCTTCTTCTGAATGTGTTTAGCTCGTTTCAATGGATTCTCTTTTTATGGGTTTTATTCTCCTTTTGTGACACTATTTATTAATATATGGTGCTAGTGTAAGTGAACTCTGAGGTGGGTTTCCTCTAAGAGATTTCATGGCATACTTGATAGTTAGGGGGACCCACGTACTATTCTCGTGATGGGCATAAGATATGTCTATGTCAAAGGTTTATTGAAGAGACCCCTTGCTAGGTGGTGGGGATATTAAACTGAGTCATATTACCTCTACTACTAGACTATTTTACCTTCCACCAAAAGGAGATAGCTAAGTTCCTATCCATATCTCGAAGGGATGATGCATTCAATTTATTCCTCCCTTTTGTATTTCTCGCCTTTTATCGCTTATATATTGATATATTCTTTCTTGATCCATATTTAAATTTATGGCGATTGGGGTGGCTCACCTGTGCGACATTCATGCAAGGTGGTCATATTGTCACCTTATGCATCGTTAGGTCAGTTTGTACAAGAAGAGGTCATCGCTCATCTTCACACTGATTTGGGACTGACGATACTCAATATTTTTGGGTATCCCCAAAACCTCATTTGTGGATGCCTAAGCATCACATCAAAGGCCTACGGGAAGCAAGTGCACGAGTGAAGGACAAGTATGGCCGAGAATAAATATTTTTTGTATAGGCATTTTGTGGTGAGGGGTTATGCTCATCGTAAACATATGTATTTATTTATTGTTCTTATTATTTTGTTAACAAGGGGGAAAATAAAGTTTCGACCTTATCTTTTATAGAGAGTTTCTAACTCGAGTACAAACTTTAGATGCATATATATAATTTCTCATTTTTATTATACTTAGTGCATATATAAGTATTATGAATATTACAAACGGGTGTAAATCACGAGGAAACTATGAAAAAATTGGGAGGGAAATACGAACATGACTTTAAGTATGGCATCTGAATGGGGGTAGGAGTTGACTCCCATAATATGGAGAGTAAAATATTTTGGACTATTTGTCATGCGATAAAAAGCATTATAAACTGAAAAAACAAGAGACTTTTTTAGTGTAATCTATGAGACTCTAAACATGAGAAAAATATGAATGAGTGCATGATAAAAGTGTCATATGATTAGAATTTGCATGAAATTTCTTTAATCATAAAATGGAAAATAACTCAAACTTATTTTTTTAACCTGACTTCAAAAACGAGCTTAAGCCTAATATACACGGGGTTTTAAGAGAGTGAATAATATAGATAATAATAACATAAATAAGGACACTGCGGGAACTATATGGGAGTGGGTGAGTTATTTGATGTCATGAGCGGAGGTTACAAGTTCTTTATGTTATTCCGTTCAAGGTTATGTTTCACGTGATTATGTGTCTCGATTATTCTTATCTTATAATTCTATTTGGAAATAATGCTTATTTGTCTATCTTATTATCCTTGCATTAAGAGATTTTGGGCAGAATGTATGATTCTCTCTATCACCAAGTAGTGGGTAGGTGAACTTGGGTAAGCATGTTTATTTTTTATAAATAGGGGGTACTCGGAAGTTCTTTGAGAGGGTTAAGAGGATTGATGGTGTTGGGGGTATGTGCTTTCTTGTTTGTCTCTAGATTCGTAGTTTAAAAATACAAGTTGTTGTGTTATATATAAATAATAAAAACCCTACAAAATTCAAATGCTTTGGAGTGTCTTTTATTAATTTACATTTAGATCACGTGACCTCTTTCATGACATATGGACAATGATCACGTTGCTTGAGTGCCCATATTTGGGTTTGTATATATTATTAAATTAGGCCTAATGTGATATCTCGGGTTTCCTACGTAACTCCAATTTGGTTACAAAATGGTGTATTTTGAATTTGTAATAATGTTAATATCAAAGTATGAGTTCTACGTAATTCTATCAATGAAAAGCTTGGCTCACTGGGGCTTAACTATTTTCAATAGAATGGTTGAGATCCTAAAGGGTGTTTGTGGTAGGTGGGGTTTAGGCGGGGTTCTCTCTTCCTGGCTTACATGTTCATTTCACGTGTTCATCATAACTGTATTCTGACGGTGTTAACTTTGGACAGGCTTCTCCTTTTCTCATTTCACTTTTCATTTTGTTTTATACCTTTGGATTTTAATTTATATCTCTATTTATTTGTTTTGTAACTTTAGTTATGTGCTTTTGGACTTGCACATTTATTTTTCTCTCTTCCTTTTGTCTTAGTGCCTTATATGACTCTTATTTTTTATGACATGGCTATTGGAGTAAATTCTTTTGACGATCAATGTTAAAAGCTTGAGAGAATATGGCACAATCAAGGTTGATCCTTGCTCAGTGGGAACTTACCTTGGGATTCACGAGAATTTTAAGTTTTATTTTAGGCCTAAGTCACTTTATTTTATGCACCAACCTCTCACTTTTTTGTTAAATTCCTTGGTGATACGCTGTTGGTAACCCTGGTTGTGCTATGAAACTTTGAGTCTTCCTTCATTAATAATGTTAATATGTAGTATTAGGTTTGAAGCCAACTTTTATGACATGGTCTGAAGAAAAGTTCTTCGAATTCTAATGACCATATTGGTTATATGTCCTATACCGGATAGTAGGGGTAGAGCTAATAAATTTTTATTTCGTGGTGCGATATTTCCATAGGGCATATGGATACTTGTATAACCGCTCATTATAGGTCACTGTCATTTTGCTGATGATGTTCTTGAAATTTTGTTAGGAAATTCTACATCTCCAATAGTTTTCGGATGGTATAACAATGACTTGTGTTTGATGATCCCGTTTTTGCCTATGAGGGAGGAGACTTCCTTTTTAAAGTGGGTGATGTTATCAAATATTAGTTCTTGGGGGAGACCAAAACAACTAATGATATTTTAGCATATGGATTTGGCAACCTTTGTCATGTTAAGTGTGGCGTAGGAATCTGCCTTAACCTATTTATAAAGTAGTTTATGGCGACCAATATAAACTCGCGTTCAATGGAGGATTTAGAAGTGAGTTTGCCAATGACGTTGATTCCCTATGTGGAGAAAGTCCATGGCTAAGTCATCAAATATAACTCCTTAAGGGTCATGTGTTTCATGAGAGAATATTTCGAAATTTATGGGACCTCTTGATGTTGTTCGTCTAATCTATTTTTATAGGTGGTCCTATAACAAGCCCATCAAATGACCCTTCTAGAAAGGGTATGACCACTTATATAAGGTTCGTATTTACCACTATGGATATTTTCCATTATAATTGTTTGCCCCTTTTTCTTTCGAATGTATTTTAAGGATGTTAAAACTAATTTTATTTTAAAAAATAAACTTTTTCTAAATTTTAACCGCACCAAATGTGCGAACCAATTTTTAATTTGCCAAATTTTATCTTCCTAAACATGAATCTAGATGAGATTAAGTAGGATAAATAAACAAGTTCATAAAAGCGACGATGGATGTACGACGAAACCACAAAGGAAAAAAAACTCGGATGACCCAAGCCAGACAATCACTATGATGTAGTATTACAAAGTACAAACGATAGACTTACTCAATGACTCGATCCTCACAAGTCTTGAAGCTTATTTGAATATTAAACCACTCCTCCACAGTGCCCACGCAGATGTCCTTTCGTGATACTTGTCTACAGCACACGCATCCACGAATTCCTTGGTGTCAACCGATGTAGCTTGGTAACGTCTACGAATTCCGAACACGAACTCCTTGGCTTCTCCACCGCAAAACCCAACGATGTTCAAAGTGATGAACAAATTCCTAATGGTGAAAACAAAGAACACCATCGCATATGTGAGTGAAAGCTCAGATCATGAAACTCTAAGGATGTTTTTAGACTTTAAAAACCTTAGAAAGATTGTGCAGAAAACGTACTGTATGTAAACTGTTTTTCACGTTCTGCAACTTACGAAATGCTAAGAGAAACACGCCTTAATTAATAAACTTGAGTCGGCATGTCGTTCGAACGAGATCAGCATGTCGCTCGAATGAAATGGCCATGTCACTCGAACGACATGTTCATCTCGCTTGAACGACATTCAATGTCGTTTGAACCACTAAACACAAGAGTTTGTTATATACACAACTCTAAATGATCCTTATCTCAAAATAAACAAAATTTAAGCATTTTAAAAACATTTTTAATAAAAATAACATCTTAAAACATTTTTCGAGTCCCGTAAACATTATGCATTCATACCTGAGCGATCTTGGAATGCAACGAAAACGTGAAATGTGCACTAAATTAATTTTGGCATGATTTATCTTTGAATCTTAGCCGCAACGTTGGGACACCCCGCATATTCTAATCCTGAGTGATTAGTCCATTATTAAATTAAACATGAATCATTAATGGTGTCATTCTTAGCATCACTGTCGAATTTCAAATTAATTACTAATACCCTAATAGCCCGGTGTAAAATTTTAATCTTAATTATTAGTGTGATAAATCGGAATAAATACATCATTCACCATTTACATGCACATAACAATGAATAATAAGATAATGACATAAGTAAATAACTGAGCCTGGAATAACACTCCAGATAAAAATCTAAATACAGTCATCCATGAATAAAGTCTAAATCAATACTAGAAATGAATGGGAATACAAAGTCCCTGAAAATATTATCCAACTAAGAATGGGTGACATGCCCGGCTTAGATAAATAAGCATGCCTCAGAACTGAAATAAGTATGGAGGCATCTAATAGCAAGGTCCTACAACTATCACAGTAGATGCAACACGTCAAATGTAGGAAAACCTATGCTTGGCGTTCCTGTAGTTGGGCACCTAAAATGGTTTTTACAAAAAGAATGTGAAACGGGTTAGAGCCCAAGTAAAACAGTTTGAAAAAGTTTAGTAAGTGTTTAAAATGCGACAAGATAAGATATTAAATACATGTTATAAATGCGTGCCCTCACTTGAGATCCTCACCCCTCAACTAATGTGCACGTCTAACGTACTACTCTAACCCACCTAGTTATGCTACCCGCCTAACTAGTCTGGCTTACATCTCTTCGCATCTAATTAATTATAGTGCCCACCCGTATTGCCTATACAATACGATATTATATTTTTCCCAATCCTTTATACTCATTAGGAATATCTAATAAGTGATTTAGTTCTCATATACTTTGGTTAATTTAGATATCATTATTTATCAGTTATTGATTCCATTCTCACACACTTGAGTATTTTAAATATTACAATCTATCTTATCTACTAATATACTCATACATACATATATACATCACACTTATCGTACCTCAGGCTTAGAATCAATTGGGTGGAGCCCATTTGGGGGGATATTGACTTGTTCCTCAGGACATAGAACTTAGGGATGGAGCACCACTTGTGTGAATGAGGATGTGACCGGTCATTTGGGTGCGTTAGGAATGAGCGTATCCCAAAGGCTTAGAATCAATCACACATACATATATACATCACACTTATCGTATATACTTATATAACACCCCAAGGTGGAAACTTGTGTTGTGGGCATACTCTGTTATCAAGTCCCGGTACTTCACGTACTATATAAGGACACTAGCTCAGATAGTCTCCATTGAACCATAAATCAAATCACACAATATTGGAGGCGAATATAGTTCTAAGCCTTTGGGATACGCTCATTCCTAACGCACCCAAATGACCGGTCACATCCTCATTCACACAAGTGGTGCTCCATCCCTAAGTTCTATGTCCTGAGGTACAAGTCAATATCCCCCCAAATGGGCTCGTCAGAATAACACTGTGCACGATGCGAAACCTCCTGTGATAGTAAGTAGCCTAGGTATGATTACATATACAAATCAAACAATAGGTGTACACACCACCCATACATAAATATATAATGTCATCATAGGTATACACATAACTTATATCCTATGCCCCGTACTTAGTATAATAACTCTCAGATATTCTACATAACGTAATACTTCTCATAGTAATTTTTCGAGTGTTCCTCAACACCCAAATAGTTGCCAAACGTCCCTCGAGTAAATTTAGTAAGCAATCCCACTCAAGCAGACTGGTCTTGGTCCTACACTCCTCTAATTTTCCATGATAAGAAACCAATATCCGAATAGGCTTTAACTACCTGTTAAGTAAATCAATTATTAGTCTTAAACCCTTCTCGTGAGATAAACCTCAAACCCAAATTAGCCTACTGGTAATTAGAATATCTTTCAATATGATTTTACAACAAATTCAAGGATCAACCCAAACATTTTCCATGATTCTAAGTAAAAAGGGGAAAAACCATGCAATTCTGGAAAATCGAATAGATTCGGCCTTGGTCCGAATCAATTCTCTTTCCGAATCGATTTGGTCAAGGAGCCGAATCGATTCGCCTGTAATAGGTCTCATCTTCTTCAAGAATAATAGTTGTGGGATTCAACATTTTTAACCTCAAAACCCCCATAATTCATTCTCAATTTATAAACCAGATATACTAGGCCTGTGTTTCGGCCGGATCGGATCAGAAAATGCCTCTTTGGAAAAAATTCATATTTTTTTGGAAATAAAATAATTATTCCAAGTTTGGATCCGATTTTTTTGAAAAATTAAAAAAAAAATCAAAAAATCGAAAATTCACAAAATATATTAAAAATCCCAAAATTTCAAAAATTCCAAAATTTCAAAAAAAAAAATCGATTACTCGAAATTCTCATTTTAAATAAACAAAGAAAAGGGTTTAACCCAACATGTAAATACATTAGGATTTGATCCATTTTTTTATTTGTGTAGAAGTTAGGAGGATACTCTCCTTTTATAGATCACACTTTGGAGCCCTATCCCTCTCCCAATTGATGTGAGATATGAAAAACTTTCAAAAAATCGAAAAAACAATCGAAAAAATCAAAAATCAAAAAATAATTCTGAAAAAATTGGAAATAATTCGAAAAAAATTGAAAAATTCAAATCGACTTAATTTCGAAAAAATAGGATCGAAAAAATAGGAAAATTGGAAAATCATTATTATTTTCGATTTACTATCCGATTTTTTTCAAAAAAATCAAAAATCGACAAACTAAAATTTCATTCCAAATTTAGAAAAAATCGGATCGAAAATCGAAAAAATCGAAAGTTCGAATAAAAAACACATCACTAAGATATACTAAACATGATACCATCACATATACATGATTTCTAACTTATTGGAATCATTAATCATCTAACAACACCTTTAAATTCAATTAATTCAAGATTAAACATTCAAAACCCTAGTTTATCATTCATATTCAAGAACTTCCATATTTTTCCAGATTTCCTCCCAAATTGAGTAATATTCCTCATCAATTTCAGTCTACATGTGTAAGGGATCAAATATAATACCAGTCCTACCCAAGAACATGATTTAGATCTCAAATTTTAAAGCTAAATTTAATGAATTTCACAAGATTATCACCCTACTCTAAAATGGATGATATATCAAATCATAGTTTAGCAAGATTAAACACTTGCCTCTGTTTGAAGGTCTGATAACTTGTAGATGAATGGTATGGCTTTGATCATCTCCTCCCGATCTACGCGATGGTGGTGTTTGTGGTGTAAGAATGGTATAATTTGGCCTCGGGACCTCCTCTCTTCTTCCTCCTATAGCCTCTCTATGGTTTTACAGATACTAACCCTAACTCTCTCGTTCTAACAGATGATATAAACCTATAAAATTTTTAGGTCTCCATTCTCAAAAAATACAAATTACCAAAATATCCCTTGGCCTAAAAGTGCCCCGGGATCGAAACTAAACCTCTCGGTAGACTTTTCTGACTATCTCAACCCTTTCGAACACACTGGCGCACTCAAAATGACCATATGGAATATCAAAAGTAAAATTATATTTTATTTCTCCAAATTAAGTCCTGACACGACTAGCACACACGTCTCGACTAAATTTACCGTAACTGTCGTATTTCTCACTCACGACAATTATAATATTTTCGAATCATAATTATTACTCATTCACTAAGTAATATTCAATATAAATAAATTTTAACCCTTATCTCTCGAATTAATATATATTTTACCGAATTAATTTCACTACAAAAAAAGTAGCTTTTGATACGGTAAACTAACAATCTCAAAAGATCATTTATCCGTCTCAAATACTTTTGTGACCCTATTTGGGACGGCTAAGGGGTCTTTTTGATAGGGGTTATAAATACATTTTGTGATGCCATATCCGTTCAAAAGAGTTTTTTGAGATAGAAATAGATCCGTCTCAAAAAGTCCACATTTTATATGACCTTTTGAGACGGCATAAGAGTTGTCACAAAAGATTATTTTTGAGACGAAAATTAATCTACCTCGAAAGATTACTATTTTATAAGAGCTTTTTGAGACGGTAACATAGCCGTCTTTAATATATTTTGGGGACAATTTTAACCATTCCAAAAGAGGTAAAGGGATCTTAAATTTTTTGCAACAATATTTTGTGGAGAATAAAATCTACCGCTAAAGTTTAATATAGAATTAAATTACATTTAAAACAACACAAACAACGAATAATCATAAAATGTAATACATAAGATGATTTTCAACCAACACAAGGAATCATTTTCATTCAACAATAAATAGAGTTCATACAATCATCTCCAAATATTCATCAAAATAAAAATTATAACATTAAGTTCAAATATTTGACTTGATAACAAAAATATATTAATTTATTAATACTCCAAACACAAAATGCTTTTATCCAAGTAATTCCGCAACACTGAAGCGTACGACCTCCAAAACCACTGATTAACATTTGCATGTTCTACAAAAATTATCAACTGCACAAAAGAAAAATAGTGTCAATTATGCCAGAATTAATACCCCTCGTCAACAATACAATGTGCAAAATGAATCAATATAGTATATTCTCATCATAAACAACATAAATATCTAACTAGTATTATTTTTAAAAATAATTGGCAGTCTCCTTTGTTTATTAATGAAAATCACAGGTAGTCAACCAGTTTTAAACACCAAAAATGATTCCAAGAATAATATAAAGCAACTAAGAGAAAATTTTAGCCACCACCATAACAAATTTTCACCCCACTATTGAAAATTTAACTTTAAACGAGAAAATTTTCCATTATATATATATGTATGAATTATATTGTATTACCTAGTCGAACTAAATCGTCGAGGTAGTGGAAGCATGATGAGGGGTAATACTTTGGAACAAACTTTGCATTTCACTTCACATATCATTATTCATTTGTAATAAATCTTGTTAATTGTGAATCTCTAACTCTTCTAGCTCATGTCGATATCGAGTCTCTCGGTCTTCAGCTTCTTTATTTAATTAGTTAATTTCTTCCAATAATAACGAGATTAACATATTTTTATCGATGTTCTCCTAATACCTTATGCCTTTAGTAAAGCATACCCATGCCCTCCACATCCTACTACATCAGTAAAAAATCTTGTTCCGCACTTCTGGGTCATTTTGTTGCTCTTCTGGTAGCTCATTTAGTCGTATTTCAAGCATTTTATACCAATTAAATTGATATTATAATTAATGAACATAAAATAATTTCAAGAACACAATTTATAACAAATATCAAATAAATATTTCAAGCATCACTTATGAATTAATATTTATACATACCGCTCTATCAAATGATCCATCTTCAATACTGAAAGGTTTATAATTTGGATCTCGAGTGGCTTTCTACATGTTAATATTGTCGACAGGCTCCCCCTATTCTATCCTCTGAAAAAAATAACGCATATATATATATATATATATTAATACTATTAGATTAAAATAAAAAATACTTATAATAATAAAAATTCCAACCTCCTTGGATATTTTAGCACGTGGCTTTCATTATGTCCTTGAGTAAGCACATTCAACTTCACGATTCTTAGTGTTTTGATCCGTAATATCCTAAATATTTGAATAAATAAAAATAAAAATTATGATACTAGTGACGAAGAATATAGGTTTAAAATTCTTAATAAGATGTGATATTTATACCTTAATCTTCTTTAGACCCCAATATTTCACCAATTCGGGTCATTAATCTTTTTCGACTCGTTCAGGCGTATAACTCAACCGTTCTTCATCTGTTTGAAACTTTTTATAGTGATCCACCTTCCCTCGATGCTTCCATTGCTTCCACGCAAGTCCCATCCTTGCAAAGAAGATTTGTTTAAAACCTTCTGGTGCATTTGTGTTATTCTAAGGACAAAAAGAATAAATTAGTTAAAACTTGACAAACTAATGTAAAACGGCACAAATAAATAAATCAAACTAATAAGTTACCTTCACTTCCTTCCAAATATTGTCAAGTGCTTCCTCATCTGCCTCGCTCCAATGAAATATTATCAATGGAAATAAATTTCCACACCTTCTATAATAACCTAAATGTGACATCAATTTACTTTCAAGATTACAAACAGGTTGACAAAGTTCATTACATTCCAATATCTTCTTTTTTCTATCATTCCATTCGAGCCAACGGCCTGCCCCCTTTCTAATCATTTTTTTACTAGTAAGGGTAGTCATTGTACCTGAGCAAAAAATTGGTAAATAATGTTTATACATCTTGTTCAATATGAATATAAACATAAAATGTAATACAAATGGAGTTGTACAAATAGTGCATTGTATAATACAACATACTTGTGAGATCCTTACCACCTAAAGCCATGACATTTTATGGAGGATTGACATTCCCAACTGAACTATTAATCTACTCAATATTTGGAAAAAGTCTAATTATAGGTGTTTGAAATAAAGAAACTTGAGCTCTTGAGTTTTGGGGTGTATTCTGACTAAGATGTTAATTCAATATTTGGGGAAAGTTGGGGTTGCATATCTCTAGTTCCATGGTCCTTTTGTTGTGTTGCACGGAAGTAATTTGGGATGTCCTCTCTAAATCATTTCTCACTGGAGCTGTGAGTGGTTGCTTCTCGAGTAGTCTTTCCTCAACTATGAGGTCAGACATAGTCAATCGACGATGACGACGCTTAAATGTCAATGTCATGGATCTATATGTTCATTTCAAAATCATTTCCAAGAATAAAGGGAACAATTGAAACCCATTACAGACAAACACTTATTAATTTAAGTCCCAAAGATCTTAATTTCATCCATCTCTGTGTAAAATGAACAATTATATCGAAGACAAGAAAGTAATAACTAAATTGCGTATGATATCTCACAGTAACAGTAAGCTAGAACGGTCTATCATGCACTTGTAATACCATATTTTTTTCTCCTATCACCTATTCCTTCCATTACTTGTCTATACCGATTACTTATAGATAAGTTACTTAATTTGAGTCCTAATGGAATTAACCAAATGATCATATCTAAAACATCAAAACTATTAAAATATGCCAAAGTTGGAATTCTTTTCCAAGGCAGCTAAAGCTGCTAAAATATGCCAAACTCTAGGTTTGTTTTATTCATGAAAATTTCATTATTTTTATGAACAAAACAGGGATGCTATATTTTTACAAATGCATGGTTGTTATATGTTTACAATATCACTGTATGGTTGTTGATATGTTATTAAGGGTTGTTATCAAGTTATGTTATGAACATGTTATTTATAATAGCAAAAGGAGGGGTGAATTTATTTATGACATGTGATTCAAAATTATACTTATAAAAAAATAAACAAAACTGATCAACTAAATGAGCTCGAGCTTGTAAACGAGCTCAAAATTGCAATTCAAAACAAACTCAAACACTAAACGAACACGAGCTTTGATCGTTTAATTAATCAAGTCAAAACAAGCCGAGCTTGAACATTCTGACAATCAATTGAGCTGAACTCGAACATCATGACTCAAGCTCAATTCGAACTCGAGCCGAATTCGAACAAGTATTATAATAAACTAAACGAATATGAACACCCGTTTGAGATGGATCATATGAGAATTACCAACACGCAACTGATTAACACTGGTAGATATATGATCAGTACCTACTCTTCAACCAAATATAAAATAACAGAGAAAAGATTGGCCAAGGCCAATCTCAAAATTCCAGAAGGCTTAGACGAATTCAAGGCAAACATTGGTAGGCCTTGGAAAAAATCCATCCAAAGTCTCGAAGACAAGTTGGGATACCTAAGCGAATACAATATGATAAAATATAGTTACCTTAATACTTTTTCTCTATTTTTGGAATAGTTAGGGATCATTTCTACATATAGCTACTATAAAAAATCTAGCATCAATAATAGTGATTGATGAAATTCACACCAACATATAAAATTATATTTGGTTATACTTTTTATTTATTTGAATAATAGTTTTTTTAAAAGAATAAATTAATATAGAGGAATTTTCATCCCATTACAAGGAAAATTTTACAAGTTTCAGTTAGTTACATTTGACTCAGATATTCAAAAAACAATAGACCATAAATTGGCAAGCCAATCAAGATCTGTAGCTTATAGTGTCGTTGTATATGTTTGGCGGATGTTTTGATTACCCTTTTAGTTATCCCAGTAATTCCTTAGTTGAGACATATGCGAAAGAATCTCATCCCTGCCCAAATCAATGACGCTACTAATCATGATCCATGCAGGATGCACCTTGAAGTTTTCTCTGATCATCTTTTGAAAACTCTTTATGTTCTCGTCAGGCCTTTTACCTTTACACCCCTCAGAAAATCAGTACCTATGTTGGTAATACTCAAATGATCAGTACTTCATTGGCTCATTCGCCTATATGTCCAATAAAACAGGTACATATATTAATGACACAATTTAGCCTCTTGATACGATTCAAATATTGCGTATTTCACCCGTTAACCGACGCGTTATTAACCCCCTTCGGTATCTTAATCCCTATATTTATGTTCGTTAACCAAAAAAACTCGAATTTCTATATTACATGCTTTGCAGGGGTTAATTGAGATTTTATAGGTATTTAGATGCTTAGTATGAAGTTCAGGCACATTCCGATGAAGTTCCGTACAAATCCGCACGCGCAAGGGCAATTTAGTCATTCCAAATTTTAGGCACCTGGCCTAATGTCTTCACGAAAGTTGTAGCCCTCTGAGAGAGCTTCGTGTGGCCGTAAATAGTGCGTGATTTCGAACTAGAACGAAGAAGTTACCAGACTTTGAGCGAAAGGGGATTCCATTCAACCCAAAGCAAGGGAGGTTGCATACTTTATGGATGGATCGATCGACTCCTAAATTTTTGCCTTGGTTCGAAGATAGCGGGCTCAACTCTGTTCGATCGATCGATCAACCAAAGGGGTCGATCGATCAATCCCCTATTTTTGGCCGACTTTTGGTTTTGTTTTTTATTTTTCTTTTCTTTTCTATTTTATTTTCTCACTTACTGTATAAGTGAGCCTTTGTTTTCCTTTGTAAATATCTTACATTTTACATTAGCTTTACGGTTTTTAAGGAGATTTGTCCCTTCTCCATTTTCCTTTGGGATTTGCCCATTTTTATGTACGTAAGTTTACTATTCATTATCTCTTTCATTTGTTTATTGCTTTCTTTACTTGCTTCTTCCATTCCATGCCTAGTTAATCTCTTATTTAATTTATTTATTACTTTCATAGTATTAATTAGTATTATTTCCATGATTAGTCCTAAGATAAATATGGTCGGGATTGTGTTTTGCCATTAACGGGCCTCGAGCACGAAAAGTTAGTTTTTGGGTAAAATTGCGTTTAACTGAAACCTCGCGTATTAAAAGTGGATTATTATGCGTTTATCGTCCTTTGTCATGCAACGTTAGAGTTTATAGCGATAATCCAAATTTAATCCGCGTGTGACCATTTTCGATTAAATGTTTTATCAAGTATATTTGGGTTAGAATCCCTTCATGCGTGATGTTTATGCTTATTTGAATATGCTCGATTAAATAGCTTTCGAGCCGGAATTTTGATTAGTAGTTGTTTTGAACCGTGTGGTGCGATGCGATCCTGACCCTCTCTTTACTTTTGCGTAGCGTAACTTATTCTTTTCTTTTATCACCATTCCCATCCATCACCTTTTCTTTTATTCATTTTACACATTTATTTTTGAAGTATCAAAACAATAAAAATCTAAAATTCAATCACTCCCTATGGATTTCTTATGATACCCGACTTACCATTGTGATTGCTTCTCAAGTGTAGCTGTAGTTTAGGTTTTTGCATCGCGACAATGAAACACACAACGATTGTGTCCTCACACGAACACACTTTTACCGCTCGACCAAAATGGCGCCGTTGCCAGGGAGTGTGTCTTAGATTGTAATTGTTTTATTATTTTGTAGTATTTTTTCCTTCTCTATTTGTATTCTTTTTTTAAAAAAATTTTGTAGGATTTGCATACTTGAGCGCTTAGAAACGTTAATTCTCAGTCTCTCACCTTTTCATCAGATTCTCCATCTACATACAATTTGGTAATCATGTCTATCATTTATAGTTATTACGGTCATTCTAATGATTCTTACTTGGGGGATAGTTTTCAAGTTTTCCAATTTAAAGATTTTCTTAAGATTGAAATACTTGAAAACAATTATCGGAATGAAAATTGTTATTGGGAGCTTGAGTTGGATTCATTATTCGAATCCAATAACGATTCTTATTCCGATGAATGTGAAGAAGAATTTCAACCAAATGAGGAATTCGAGGATCTAGAGCCGAGGAAGCTTACTTTGGAAGAATCTTTTCTTATTTACTCCCAAGGTTTGGAAAGCCTAAATGGTGCTCGAATGAGACTTAGAGCACTTTGCGATTAAATGAATTCTTACGTACAAAACAACGAAGAGGTGGAAACTTGTGTTTCACCTAAACTTTTCAAAGAATTTCTCATGGAGTGTGCATCTTTATCCCCCGAAATTCAATCTCCTTCTGACGATGAGTCGATTGAGATTGAATTTGTTTCATCACCATATTCATTTTCCATGATCGAACCATTAGAATACCGGTTGATTCCTATGAGTCGGTAGAAACTTTTAAAACTTCTACACTTTTTGCCGTTGAGGACTCTTTACCGGACCTATTTTCGATGGATGTTATCCCCGTGTGTGCACCATCTCCCATTCCACTTGAAAAACCTTTGGTAGATGAGTCAATTTTTCCTGGGCCTCAAGTGTACCTTTCCCCCTTGTTATCCAAATCCCACATCGTTCGCCCAAAATTTCAAATTGACAATGGTTCACTTTTTCCACCACCCACATGTCTTATGTTGTTCAAACGGAATTCATATTTTTCGAGAGGCGTGATTTTTTTGGAGGGTCCATCGTTGATCTTTCAAAGTCAAAATGTAGTTTGGGTGGATCCTCAAAAATTTAGACTTCTAGTGTATAGTTAGTGTGGAGTCTAAATAGTAGGTTGTAAATAGTTTTCTTTTTATTTTTTGTTTCTTTAGTTTTTCTTTCCTTTTAATTTTGTCCAGTGTAATTAGTTTACCTTTTGTTATTTGTTTTTTCTATGCTCGGTACTAACTTGTTTTATGGATTCGTTTAGACTTGTGCTTATGGGTGATCGCTCCAATTTTTGGGTAATATCGTTACTTTCCTATCTTTGTGTTGTGTTCTTAATGCGCATTGAGGACAATGCAACATTAAGTTAGGGGGTGTGAGATATTTTATCCATTTCTTTGTTTTATTAATGGAATTTATCGCAGGTTAGTTATTAAGTATGCCTTTTTGTGAAAAATTAAAAAATAAAAATTAAAAAATTTCATTCTTTCCTTGTTGGCATTTTGCCTTTATTTTCGATGATAAATTTTAATAAAGGCCCGATCCAATTGACAACTCAATGATGCATGTTCTCGATTTAGAAGTTATTAGACTTTAGTCCTGAAATCATTGATATTATGAATAACATCAGGAATTAAACTTTAATCCCATGTGCACATGTGATTTTCTTGTTATATTGATTTGGTTTAAGATTTTAATAACTCGGTAATCTGTTGGTGCATTTTATATACTTACATAAGTTAGATTAAAGACATACCTTCATTTGTGAGTGATATACACTACTCTTTCCTCATTAAAAATGTTGAATTCGTCGGTAATCTCACTATTCTTTCATTTGATCTTTCATTAATTGAGTTAATTTTCGAAATGTGTTACTTGAGCATGATTTTCAAAGTTTGTTTTGACTTGACAATTGAGTAAACTTTAGTATATGATCATAGGCCATTTTGTTATATCACCCATATAAGTCTTAACCTCACCTTATATGTTTCCCTAGTCAACCCCTTTGAGCCTAAATAGTAGCCTTTCATTTCATTACCCAAAATCCCATAACCAACTCCAAATTGGAGTTATAAACCAATACATATTACCTTCCATACATTTTTTTGGAATGATCCTTGGGATTGAATAACGTTCAAGTTTTGTGGTTGCAATTTAAGCATATAAGAGTGAGAAAAGAAGAAAGTGTAGTGAAAAGGGAAAAAAAGTAGAAAGTGTAGTGAAAAAGAAAAAGAAAAGAAAAGAAAACATGAAAATAAAAAGAAAAGAAAAATTTTGTGTATGTTGTATATAGAGTTAAATAATCCTTGTTACTCTTTAATTTTCATATCTAATGCTTGTTTTGGAAATCATTTTCCAACTTAGATATTGCCCACTATTTTCCATTATCCCAGGTTTTTATTTCGAACACTTTGAATTCGTATATATATCCTTCATTTCGTACCCTAACCTAGCCTACATTACAACCCCATACAAGTCCTATGTGATCTTTCAGTGAATTTAATTTAAAAGTCATAACAGTTTTGATAATCTGTGAAAATATATTTCGCCTCTTTTAATGAGAGGTATATTTCATTGAGATTACAATTTTTTAATTTCCTATATAGCGTTCTTCATTTATGACATGTGTGCGGCCTAGTTTCCATTTACCTTTAATCTTTATGCCCGCATGTTCCGTGTGTTACCTCCCTGTCTCGAGTGAATTCATTTGATGAATGTAATTCCCGTGAGGATTGAATATATGCTAGCTTTTATGTTTATCTGGATTATTTAAGTTTTTGCCAAATCATGCTTTGCATGTGCTCTTCCCCCTCCCACTTTTAAAGTTTCAATTCTATGAGGTGCATTCAACCTGTTAATAACAACGGACTTTATCTTGAATTCGTTCAATATGCTAATAACGCGTTTGAAATCTTTTTCATTGTTGTTGAGTTTGTCGCATGTTGAGTTGGGCATATTTGGGGGAAACTATTTGATGTTTGTGGGTTTCATCCCTGAAAACTTGTAACACCCCGCACTTTTGGGGATAATTAAATTTCATAAATGGGTGTAATTCGAAAATTTCAGGAATTTATCTGAATAATAATTTTTGGAATTTATGAGGGTTAGATGATTTCAGATGTGTGTTTCATTTAATTTTTGGATTAAGTAAATAAGTCGGACTATTTTAATTACATGTCGCAACTGGGCAAAGCAACAAAGGATATTATTTTATTTGGAAAACCCGTATCGAGATGTGTTGGGTTTAATAAGTGAACTTACAGTTAAGCGGCTCGGAGGGAGATTTCGAGTGCACGGTTGGTTTCGAAATGGCTGAGATAGTCAGAATAGAGTATCAGGGGTATTATTTAGGTTCCGAGAATTTTTGGGCTAATAAGGAGTCGTAATTGAGTAAACGAATCATTTTTGGGTTTTAAAGGGGTAAACCCTTATTTCTCCCTCATATAAGGCAAGAGAGGGAAAGAGAAGGAAAGGAAAAGAGAGAAAATAAGAGGAAGGAAGAAAGGGAGAGGAAAAATGAGGTTCCGGCAAAACACCGCGGGATTCGACTCGAGGTCGTCGGATTTTATCCACGAGGCAAGTGTTTACTTGGTTTATTCCTTTTGAGCATAAATATCATATTATAATTTGGTAATAACAAATTATATGATTTTGGGGTTGGGTTTTCGTGAATCAAAAGGGGTTTTCGTAAGTTAAACGAGAAAATCCCGAATAATAACCAATTTGAGAAACCTAGGATTTAATTAAAATTGATTCTTGGTTATGGGTTCTAGGATGTTTAGAACCCTTTTCATTTGTGTATATGTAGTTGTTTGAGGTTGGAGGACATTAGGTGAGGAGATAAAAGCCTGGGAGAAGCTTTAATGGCCGAAACAGCCTCTCGGAGAAGAAGCTGTCCGGAGCGATCGATCGATCGATGGCCCAGGGTCGATCGATCGATCCTTCAGGATTTTTGGCAATTTTGCCTAGGGTTAATTATATGGAATAAATTCCAATTTAATTGATTCTAGTTTATTTAATTAAGGTAATACGGATTCATTGAGGGAATTAATATCTAGCCATTTTTGGAAATTTATAGGGGCTAGAAGGGTGCTAAGATGTGCGACACTAAAAGTACAATTTCGAGGAAAATAAATAGATTGAGGAATTAAATGTATAGGGCTCCTAAAATCGAGTGGGGACCTCTAAATAAATTTCAGAACGGTATGTAAACTTTGAGTTCATGGAAAATGGGAACCGTGACTTATTTAATTGAGGGTGTTTAAGATGAGTAACACTCGAAGGAATATTTTGATGGGCGATTATATATAGATAATTGTGCGCATAGATAATGTAAGTATATGCCGACTATAATTGAGTAAATCCTATGAGGCGACTAGGACCGAATTTGGGTTATAGGCTAAAGATAAGTTGAGGGTATACTTATATAATGGTTATGAATTGGGATATTTCGAGAGTATATAAATCCCTAACAGTGATCAAGGTGCGAGGTATACTTATGTAAGAGAATACTTATCATTATGAGATTGGAAATTATAGCCATGCATACATTTGATGAGTGATGTATGTATATATATATGATGTGATTACAGTATATATACTATGATATGAATACATATATATATATATATATATATATATATATATATGTGTGATTGGTATATGTGTATCTTAGAGGCTGATTTCCATGGGCTTTCCTTTGGAGTAGGGTTGGAACAGCCAGATTATATATTTTCTCTAGTGCGATCCAGGGAGGTTGCGCGATGTGGGTGAAACCCCTAGCTTGAGGAGCAGGGAAAGTATATACCCAGGTCATATCGTCCCGCGTTCGAGTGCGATGTGTGTACTCCACTTGCAGAGGAAATATGACCGCCTCCACCGTTGTGTATTTGTTTACCATAACCATGAGATTGTCTGTCTTGGTACCGTCGTATCGTGAGTAAACCCGAATTTTGGATAGGCACTATGAGACTACATCCTCGAGTTATAGCTCGGTGGAATGGTTATTATACTTATGTTTATGATAGGTATAATCATATACTGGTTGCGTATAGTATATTGTTTGTATATGAAAATGAGACATCATATAATAAACTTATGTATATAAAGTGAAAAGCCTAATAATGTCTATTTTCCCTTTCCGGTAGATTTATATTCGTATTTATATGAATATGAATCAGAAGTTCTAGTAAGAATTATATGTGTATGTATATATGAGTCTTATATACGCGTCAGGTGCTGAGGGCCTAATGGATCTTGATGATCAATATTGTCAGGTAGTAGTGTAATGGGGGGTTCCTTGTTTGGATTTCGCTTCGCGAGACACCCCACGCACGAACATAGAGCAGTGTTTGGAATGGGGAGAAGTTTAGCTCTTAGTACTCGTGTTAACTAAGATTTTAAAAGATTGGGTGAAATGGATTAGTTAGGCAGGGTAGCTTAACTAGGTTGTTTGTTAGGTATGCGATAGGTGTGCACTATTAGAATAGGGGTGTGGGGTATCTCATGGGCGTGCGATGCCAAATTTAAATATGAGGTAAAACATAACTTTAAAAATATAGCATTTATACACTTGCAAAATATTTTCACTACTCGGGCTCTGACCCATTTATCTACTTTTCCCCTCTTTTGTTATATATATAAATATATATATAGGTGTCCAGACACTGGGACGCCTGGATGACGATTCCTTCGAGTCAGACGTTTGCTGCAGCAGCTGTGGATGTATGCAGGTTTCTTGTAGACGCTTCCATCCTTGAGATCTAGATAGGAGGTACTGTAGAGACATACAGGCTGATAACCCAATTGTATTTATTTATTCTTTTACCGCCTTTTTGTGCGGCCTTTGATTTGATTGTATTATATTAAACCGAGTGTTCGGCTATTTTATTTCTTTTCAGTTTCATTTATACAAACTCTGTGAATGTTTTATTTGAATAGTTTGATGAAAAAGATTAGTAAATTCAAATTTTGATACCAGCCTAATAAGTTAATAGTAATTAATTGAATTTTTGACAGTGATGCTAAGAATGAACCATATGAGACTCCTGTTTTAATTTGGTACAGGAGTGATCGCCTGGTATTTTTTTTAGGCGAGGTATCACATATGGTATCAGATCATCAGGTTCTAGTGTCCTTAGGAATATGTGCGGACATACTATGTTTTCGCCGTTACTTTCGATTTGATATAGAGCCTTATGATTAGGATTGTTGATCCCTCTTGTGATATTTCTTTCTCCCTCTATTATGTAAAATTATAGTAAATCTTCTGCGCGCTCGTTCTAGGTTTGTGTGCTGATCGAGGAAGGGCGACTAAGGAAGGTCGTGATGAGGGCAGTAGGAGGCGGGGCATTAGTTGGAGATGTAAGTTGAAATGGGGATTGAGGCCCGTAGTTGAGGTCACTACCCTTTGTGGCATTGTCAAGGATTGCTGCGATGACTAATAAAGCATAGTAGTTATAATTATCTATGTACCGTTGTAATATATAGTGGTGCCAAAGTTGCATTACCCCGGAAGTCATGTTGGGGGAAAAGTTTTAAAGGGTCTTTAATAAGGACCATACATTGAAGTTAAGTCATGCGAAGGAAGTGTAGAATTACTTAGTGGAAGTATAAGGCTCCGAAGCTTTGACTTAGAGCAGGGTATGGAAATACCCAAATGTGAAAATTTGAGGAAAATTTCTCACTAGTAGGAGCAATATTGAAATGGCAGGAATGGTGGTCACCATGTTCAAGAAAGCAGGATGTTTTGCTCAAGAAGGGATCTTACGGATGAATTTAAACGTTAGTTCATTTAATTCATCGAAAATGAATAGAATGCAGTTTCTGAACTATTCACATGAGGATCGATCAAAGGCCGGCAGTGAATAAAAAGTGATATGAATAAGTGAACTATGTACCGAATTAAGGCAGGTAAGTTGGAGAGAGAGTCCTTCGGAGGAACGATAAGCTCACGGGTAAGTGTTGCTAACACTTATGGAGAACTTGAGTTTATGGAACACTATCGGTGGACATCCACCCGGGGAGTTCATTAAAGCAAGGCTATTGAAGCCGGTAGTGGAGTTTCCTTTTAACGAAGAAGTTAAAGGGACTATGAAGGTGATTATCATGATCGAGGCTATAGAGTCCGATGATACTGATAACTTTATCATGGTTAGAAAGGCCAGAGATGGGGAATGTGGTAATGTGGAATGTTGAGCCTCACGGTTAGTCCTTACCCAGTAGGAATTAAAGCACCAGAGTAGTGTGCCGAGGTAGGGTATTGATGAGGGTAGCTTTGGTTCGATTAAGACAAGTATGCTAGGTTAGGGAACCAATCGGAGCAGTCAGGAAGACTGACGAAGTTATTATTATGAGTTTCACCTCGAAAGGAGGGGGTATATTTAGTGTGACTAGATACATGACCAAGCATAAATTCTTCGGAATTTAGCCCCTTAAGTTAGCGATTTTGATATCTCGAACAAGGTAATTCAATTATTTTTATTCCATATCATTTCCATTGATTGTTTCTAACAATTTCCCCGAGTTTCGTGTATTTCTGATGGATTTTACAGGAATTTAGTGCAAGAAAAGAGAGAAAGAAACCGGAAGAAAGGAAATAATGAAAGGAAGAAAGGTCAAAGGGCAAAAGTGTAAATTTCTATCCAGAATTCGAATCTGACACCTAAAGGGAAGTTGAAGTGCTTGATTTCACAAGAATATTGGAAGAAACGACACTCAAATCGGAGCTCGAGATCAAAAGTTATGGCCAGTCAAAGATGAAAGAGAAAAGTCAACATGGAAGAAAATCGGACCGATTCGGTGTACATCCGGACCGATCCGAAATGACACAAGTCCAGTAGACCCCTGATGGATGACAAACCGATGATAGCAGAATCGATCCGGTGGATACCGGACCGATCCGGTAGAATAAAAAAAGAACTGATCCGGTGGTTGAAAAATGGACCGATCCGAGGTATATCCGGACCGGTCCTACCATGCGCAATCCTGGCATTTATTGTGAAGATTTTGATGTGCGTAGCTGGTGAAATCTTGCGCCACAAGCAACTTTGGCTGTCAAATTCGTAGAGCTTGGAGCTATAAAAGCCCATGCCCTACCTCATTCTAGAAGAGATTTTTTGGAGAGGATTTTAGGTCAATTTTAGAGAGAGAAATTCCGAAGTTAGGAAATTTCCATAGGAGCTTTCATAAACCCTAGTTTGTAAGAGTGATTACAATTTCTGGATTCAAGTCTTTTTCTTGTTGCTGAAATCAAGTATAACAATTCCTTTCTCTTAGTTGGTATTTATGTTAGTTAAATTTTAATTATTTTGCAAATCATTTTCAATAGTTGTTGGACCTGTAATTTTGTGTATGAAGTTGATCTTTAATCAAATCATGTCTAGCTAAATTCTTAAGGGTTGGGGTACATCAACTCACTCCAAGGCAAATTACTTATATAGAAAATAGAGAGTAAATTAAATTCTGACCGAATTGTGAATGAAAATTATACAAACATAGTCAATCTTTTAATCTCTCTTGCCCTAGGTACTTGAGATGTTTAAGAACGCTTTGCGAGTGTAATTGTCCATTCACCGCTTTATTTTTACCTTTGATTTCATATGATGAGGGCTAGATCCTTCATATATGTAATGCTTAGGATTTATAAAGGCTGGATTTAGTCAAGAATTTTAATTTTCAATTCTAGTATTCTACACGGTAATTCATTAAGGTTTGAGGGATTGTACCCTACCCTATTTTCTCTCATTGGTCAATCTAATTTCTTCACAAATTTTATTTCATTTTTCACTAGAAATTTCCCAATTCTTAATCATCTTTTCATATTTCTTTTGAGGAATCATTTCAAGATTTAATAACTTCTCATATACAAGTACCAATTATTGGTCCTTGTGGATACGATCCCGACTTATCGGATTATTACTAACGCGACAGGCTTGCACTTGAGCCTAGAGAAAACGCACTTTTGAGACAAATTCTTAGTCGCGTCAAGTTTTTGGCACCGTTGTCGGGCATCATCAATTGGTATAATTTAGGAAAGCGATTTTTATCTACAAGTGATTTCAAACAAAATAAAAATAAATCAAAATAAAAAAATTATTCTTTTTACATCTCATCTCTTATGCGCTTATATGCAGAATTCATCTTCTACCCAAGTTCACAAAAATCCTATCGTCGAAGCCAATTCTGAAAATTCTCATACCACTGAGTCTCCTCATTTTTGGGTTCCACCTCCTTCTCCTAACAATTCAATCACAAGTCGTTCATCGAGTCAAACACTGAGTGAGAATTCTGAATCTTTCGGTAGCAATATGACTGTGCAAGGTAGTGTTGGTGTTGGTGCTGGAGAGGATGAGATGCCATACCTTCCCATGAAAGATTTGTTATTTCCTGAGAGAACTGTTACCCCTGGTTGCATTTTACTCCCGTATAATGCCGGTCAGTTCCACTTTCGAAATGGCATGATTCAAATTCTTCCCACATTTCACGAGATGGATTCGGAAAACCCATATCTCCATATTAGAGAGTTCGAGGAAGCTTGTGAGACGTTTAGTGACCAAGCTTGCCCACAAGATGTTATCCAGTTAAAGCTTTTCCCTTTTTCCTTAAAGGATAAATCTAAGACCTGGCTATGGTCGCTACCCCCGAATTCCGTATTATCTTGGAGAGATATGCAAACCAAGTTTCTCCCAAAAAAATTTCCTCAACACAAAACCAATTCTGTTAAAGCCCAAATCCAATCTTTTCGACAAAATGAGAATGAGCCCTTCGACAAGTGTTGGGAGAGATTTCAGGAGTTAGTTAATGCTTTCCCACATCATGGATTTGAAAAACATCATTTGATTTCATTTTTCCATCAAGGCCTTACATTAGTATCTAAACAACTTGTCCAAACCATGTACAAAAGACCTTTTTGGGAGTTAGACTCGAGCGATGCTGAGGCTCATCTGAAATATGTAGCAGAGACTACCCAAGCATGGGATATTTCTGATCCCAATAGTCAAAATAGAAATCGACAAGTGTCCAATGTGCCTGCTGCGTCAGGTATCTATCACTTGGACAAGGACACGTTGTTAGATCGAAAATTTGACCAATTGGAGAAGAATTTCAGAGATATACTTGAAGTACGATTGAGAGAAGTAGCTGGACCCGTGCAAGCCGGGAAGGAGAAAGTGTGTGCCATTTGTGCTGCAGGTCATTCTAATAAAGGATTTCCTACCATCCCTGCATACAAGGCAATGTACACTGAACAAGTTGAGGCAATAGGGGGGTTTCGTGGAAATTATAATGCACAGTAAGTGAATGTATACAATCAATAATGGAGGAATAATCCTGGGTTCAATTATGGACAACCCCAAGAGGGGATGGCTCCTAACCCATATATGACTCTACCACCACCTCCTCAATTTCAGCAAGTGGCTCCTCCGATGCCAAATCCTATGCAGGTACCACCTCCTGGTCCGTATGTCGCTCCACCTAGGCGATCTCTTGAAGATAACCTGAATCAATTCATCCAATCTAAAAAACAGAGAAATGCTAAATATGATCGAATGTTCACTGAAATTCATACTAGCATCTCTAGGTTGCAATCTGCAGTGAATACTCAGGAGAAGGGTAAATTCCCAGCCCAAGGCCAAAGACCTCCTCTTCAAGGACAACCCACGGTTAGCTCCACATCATCGGATTTTCCAGAACAATGTCAAGCTGTTACTACTCTTCGTAGTGGCCGTGTAATTCATCGAGCACCAAAACTTCCAAAGGAGAAAGATGAGGGAGTTGAACCTGGAATTCCCAAGGAATCTAAAACTTCCGAGTCTGCTGAGATTCCATCGGATACGAAAGACAAGGATGAGGGAGTTGAATCTGAAATTGAAGTCAAACCACCAACTGCTGCCCCATTTCCTCAACGCTTAGCTCCACCCAAAAAAGGGGCGTCGCGTACAAAAGTGTTGGATGTGTTGAAGCAAGTAAAATTGAACTTGACGTTCCTTGATGCTATTCAACAAATTCCAGCATATGCTAAGGTCATCAAAGATCTTTTGACTGTCAAACAATGGCTCAAGGTGAAGAAGAATGTTTTCTTGGCACAAAATATGAGCTCGGTCCTTCTCAATGATCTACCACCAAAATTTAAGGATCCTGGTGCACCCACAATTTCATGTGTCATAGGAGAAAAAAGAGTGGAAAAAGCAATGGTTGACTTAGGTGCGAGTGTGAACATCCTTCCATACTCCATCTATAAGAAGCTTTATTTAGGTGATTTAAAACCTACCTGAATCACTTTACAGTTAGCTGATCGAACAATGAAAGTGCCTCGTGGGGTTGTAGAGGATGTGATAGTTCAAGTGGATACGTTCTACTTCCCTGTTGATTTCGTCATTTGGGACACTGAGCCTGCTCCCCATGCGAGAAATCATGTTCCAATAATATTAGGCCGTCCGTTTTTAGCTACAGCTAATGCTTTGATTAATACACGAAATGGTCAAATGCAACTCACTTTTGGAAACATGACTCTCGAGAATAATAATTTCAATATCGCTAACCAAATGGGTGATGAGGATGAAATTCTTGAGGTTGATCTTATTGAATAAGTGGTGGATGAACACATTTAAAAAATCATAGGAGGAGATGCATTGGAGGTGTGTTTAGTGCAAAGTGGTGAGAAAAAGAGTCGTCATACTACGTTTGAGCGTGAGGTGGAAGAGTTGGAAACTTGGTTACACGAAGATGTGAGTTGTGAGGAATTAAGAGATGTTGACTGGATTTCTAGGTTAGAAGAATTACCTCCGAGGGAGACAACCATGATTCCCTCTGAAAATAGATTTCCTAGTCTTGAGTTGAAGAAACTACCCTCGCGTGTCAAATATGCTTTTCTGGGAGATAATGATACATTTCCTGTTGTTGTTTCTTCCAGTTTATAAAAAGAGCAAGAGGGTATGTTGTTGGATGTGTTACGGAAGCATAGAAATTCTTTTGGTTGGACTATAGCAGATTTTAAAGGTATAAGTCCATTGATTTGTACCCATAAAATCCATCTTGAGGAAGAGGTGAAGCCATCACGTGAGATGCAAAGGCGATTAAACCCAACCATGAAAGATGTTGTAAGAGCGGAAATCATCAAATTGCTAGATGCTGGGATTATCTATCCCATTTCTGATAGTAAATGGGTGAGCCGAATTCAGGTCGTTCCAAAAAAATCGGGTATGACCGTGGTTGAAAACGCTAAGGGAGAATTAATACCTCAACGCACCACCACCGGGTGGCGTGTATGCATTGACTACCAAAAGCTCAATGCCGGAACCAAAAAAGACCATTTCCCCTTACCGTTCATCGATCAAGTGATTGCACGAGTGGCGGGCCATCCTTACTACTGTTTCCTAGATGGGTATTCTGGTTATAATCAGATTGAAGTGGATGTCCTTGATCAAGAAAAGACGTCTTTTACATGTCCGTTTGGTACGTTTGCCTATAAACGTATGCCATTTGGGTTATGTAATGCGCCAGTAACTTTTCAAAGGTGCATGCTAAATCTCTTTAGTGATATGATTGAAAAAGGTCTTGAGGTGTTCATGGACGATTTCAGTGTTTTCGGTCCATCTTTCGACCAATGTCTAGCTAATCTTGAAAAAGTTCTATTCCGGTGTGTGGAAAAAGACTTAGTCCTCAATTGGGAAAAATGCCATTTTATGGTTACCGAGGGCATAGTTTTAGGCCACATAATCTCATCTAGGGGGATTGAAGTTGATCGAGCAAAAATTAAAGTAATTGCTGAGTTACCCCCGCCAAAATCACTTAAAGATATGAGGTCCTTTCTAGGCCATGCTGGATTTTATAGAAGATTTATCAAAGACTTTGAAATAGCGTTGCCAAAGCCGTTTATGAAAATAAACTATTTAAGCAACTCCGAAAGTTTGTTGAAGAAACTCTTTACTTAAATCAAAACGATTTTGAACACAAGATGTGTTAACAAAAGTATGTACGAGATATGGACAAGATTTGATAACAAGTTTTAGTAAACAGTTTAAAATGTTTTAAACTTAGCACACAAACAGAAAGGGATGAGAAGATGTAGAAATATTGATACTCAGGATTTTTAACGTGGTAAAACCTCAACCTTGAGGAAACATCCACGACTCCCTCTACGGAGTAAAACAAAAACAATCACTAAAACAAATATATGAGTTACAACCTATTTAACTAACATGCACACAAAAACAAATCTATACAAGTTCAGGATTGTACCCTCTGGCGTCCTTAACTTTTCTGCAGATCTTGTTTGTTGATGTAGTTGTCTCAGTTTGTCAACTCTTCTTTGTTCCAGCACTTTACGTCGACTTATTATTCACCAAATCTTATAGCCAACACTTTGAGTGTTTGTAGTGTGAAGATGTTTGTGAATGGTGTTCTAAATCACATGCATGCACACACACACACTTATTAGTTACAGACGATCCTAACAAATCACATATAAAGTCTATATGCAGTGTATTTGTTATTTTTCTTTCTTACAAAACCAAGAACCTTTTCGACCTTTCAAAATAACCCAGATTCCACGGAGATCTTGCTTAAGAAATCGGTCAAGACCTTTCTCAATCACTTTTGAAAATATTATGTGGATTGAGAACCCTCCAAGTGCGAATCCCACTAGGTCAGGTTAGGTTTTGTAAAAACAGAAATAGAAAAACATCTATTGTTGATCTTTGAAGAAAAAAAATGTTTTAACAGAAAACAATCAACAACGAAATTCTCAAGATGAGAAATAAATGCAACTAAGTGTTCTGTGACATGAAAAACCTCAGATCTATGATTTCTATTGAAAAAGAAACAAGATCTGAGTCTATGTCTAAGTTGGAAATAAGATTTATGAACACAAGGATTTCAGCAACCCAGAAATCACTCAACTCGAACTCTCATAACTCAAGAAACACTAAGGATGGTGTTTGTCTGGTTATGGTGTTTATAGAGAGGTAAGTGGTTTAGGTTTAGAGGTATTTGGACGAAGTTAGGGTTTCTAACTAGGGTTTGGTTTCTCTCTCTAACTTCTCTCTTCTCTCTTCTCTCTCTTCTCTCTCCTCTCTCTATTTTCTGAGACTTTTCAAAATGGCAAAAGCTTTCGAAGGCTGAAATGGGAGGCCTTTAAATAGGAAGAGAGGAAGATTCCAGAGCATCGTTCAAAAACAATGGCTGAGATTGAGTCAAGCTCCATTGACTGCAATCCAAGGGCTCACAACAGGCGGTGGATTAAACAGGCTATGATTGGCTTAAGGGATTACACGGGGATCCATTCAAAAGACATGCAGGCCATCGATAAGGGTTGATCCAAGGGCTGATAACAAGCGATGGTATGTCTCTGTAAAGAAACACACCTAGGGCCAATCAGAGAACAGCAAGTGTTGGCCTGAGGACAAATGCAAACGCGCGTCCCAAAATAATTACATAGCCAACCCTAAAGTCTTTAGCGCTTTCGGTTTCTACCCAGAGTAACTTTAGGCCAATAAACACAACAATCCATATATATATAATAACCCCAAGACTTTATAAATCAAATTTTAATTAAATAAAACCTTGTTTAAAATATGTTTTAAATTCCCAAAAAATTATTAAAAATCAAATTGAGGGATTTAAACACACTCACAACATTAAAACACATAGGGGTGCAATATGATATGCAAGAATCAAATTCTAAGTGTGTGAGTGATGGCTATAGTCTTAGGATCATTACATGATAGATAGAAGAAGAAGCAACCCAATCTCTGAAGCTCTTTGGTTTCTAGGATAGACACTATTTTGTCACAATTTCCAAACTAGATGAGCTCTTATACAGTCTAGACTCAAATGAGTCAAAAGTATAAGGGCTTCAATCTCCCCCTTTGGAAATATGAGACAAAATCTCCTTTGAGTCATCTCAACTCGTAGGGCGACAAAAAAGAAAAACTTATTCCTATAAAGGTTCTATCTACCCAAATCCTAGAAAGCAAAAATTACATAACTCAACTATATACAGTTTAACATCCTATTATTACAATGAAGAATGACTGTACAAGAAGAATACCTGCAAAAAATTACTAAGATCAAGCTTTTTAGTATATGCAGTAGACTCAAATTTCTCCCCCATTTTGTCTCAAATGGACAAAGGGAAGGAACTTGGCAAATATAACAGGTATTTACTCAACACAAATCATACCAATAGATTTACGTAAAGAAATGAATCTATTATAATCAAGAGGTTTGGTAAATAAATCTGCAAGTTGTAGATCAGTAGAAAGATAATTGATTTCTAATTCCTTGGTTTCAACTAATTCACGAATAAAATGATGTCTTATTTTAATGTGCTTAGTTCGCGAGTGTTGGACTGGGTTCTTAGAAATGTTAATCGCACTTTGATTATCACAATAGAGATGAAGTGTGGGTTCTAGAATACCATAATCACTTAGCATTTGTTTAAGCCATAACAATTGGGCACAACAACTACCGGCGGCTATGTATTCAGATTCAGCAGTCGAGAGAGATGTGCAGTTCTGTTTTTTACTACTCCATCCTACCAAGTTATTACCAATATAACAACATGCGCCTGAAGTGCTTTTACTATCATCAGTACACCCAGCCCAATCAGCATCAGTGTACCCAATAATAGTGCTAGGTGTGTCATTCGTGTACCAAATTCCTAAATTTAGAGTGCCTTTAACATATTTAATTATGCGTTTAACAGCGTTTAAATGGCTCTCCTTGGGGTTATTTTGATAGCGCGCACAAACACAAACAGCATACATGATATAAGGATGCGAGGCAGTCAGATAGAGTAATGTGCCAATCATACTACGATATAAGGTAGAGTCTACAGATGTTCCAGTTTCATCTTTAGATAATTTCTCTGTAGTACTCATAGGCGTTTTAGCACTTTTAGCACTCTCGAGGCCAAATTTTTTAACTATCTCTAATGCGTACTTAGTCTGCGAAAGAAACAAGCCATCTGGTTGTTGTTTGACTTGGAGACCTAGGAAGAACTGTAACTCCCCCATAAGGGACATCTGAAATTCCTGACTCATAATTTCAGCAAAAGATTTTACTTCTGAGGTAGAAGTGGATCCAAATATGATATCGTCTACATAGACTTGAGCGATAGTAATGTGTTTGCCAAAATGTTTGACAAATAAGGTTTGGTCATTTCCACCTCTTTTGAAACCTTTGTCCAGCAGAAAACTGGACAGCCGCTCATACCAGGCTCTAGGAGCTTGCTTAAGACCATATAAAGCCTTTTTCAACCGAAATACATGATTAGGATAATTAGGGTCAATGAACCCTTTAGGTTGTTCTACATAGGTTTCCTCGGCAAGTATTCCATTAAGGAACGCAGATTTAACATCCATTTGATATAATGTAAAATGCATGTGACAAGCTATAGCAAGAAGCAGACGAACTGATTCTAAACGAGTAACGGGAGCAAACGTCTCATTAAAATCAAGTCCTTCTATTTGGGAGTAACCTTGAGCAACTAGTCTAGCTTTATTTCTAATTATCATCCCATTTTCATCAGTTTTATTTTTGAAAATCCAACGAGTACCAATAATTTTTTTGTGATCAGGACGTGGAACAAGAAACCAAACATCATGAATGACAAATTGTAAAAGTTCATCCTGCATAGCAGAAATCCAGTGAGAGTCATTCAATGCCTCATTTACATTCTTTGGTTCCAAGAGAGAAACAAAGCAAGCATAGAGAGCATAATTTCTAAGTTGGGATCTTGTACGTACTGGTTCACCAGGGTTACCAACTATGTTGTTTATGGGATGATCTTTAGAAACCCAGTTAGGTACTTCAGGTGACTCAATAGGTAATGAATTATCTATTTCAGAAGAGTCATTTTCTAAAATATTTGACGATTCTTCTTCTATAGTTAATTCACTAGTCTTGCTTTCTACAGTAGTGTCACTAACAATTACATTTATGGATTCCATTAAGGTCTTAGTGCGAAGATTATACACTCGATAAGCTCTACTGTTAGGTGAATAACCTAAGAATATGGCTTTATCTCCTCTACTCTCAAATTTAGATAAGTGTTCCCTATCTTTGCAAACATAGCAGGTACTACCAAAGGTTCTAAGGTACTTAAGATTAGGCTTTTTATTGTACCAAAGTTCATAAGAGGTTTGTTTCGAATTCTTTCTAAGATAGACTCTATTAATAAGATGGCAGGCTGTACGAATAGATTCTACCCAAAAATACTTAGGTAATTTCTTAGCATGGAGCATGACACGTGCCATCTCTTGAAGAGTTCGATTCTTTCTCTCAGCTATTCCATTTTGTTGAGGGGTCTTAGGAGCACTGAACTCATGTTTGTAACCATTATAGTCACAATATTCTACAATACCAGTGTCTTTGAATTCACCACCTCTATCACTTCTGATTCTATTCACTTGAGTGTCTTTTTCATTCTCAATCCGTAAGAGAATCTTTAAAAAGGTTTGAAAAGTATCGGATTTTTGTTTTAAGAAAGCTACCCAAGTGAATCTGGTGAAGTCATCAACCATAACAAGAATATAACTGTGTCCACAAAGACTAACAGTTTAAGAAGGACCCATTAGGTCCATATGGATGAGTTCTAAGGGATTAGAGGTAAGGATATCTTTAACCATTTTATGAGGTGCTTTAACAATTTTTCCTTCTTGACAGGGACCACAGACAATGTTATGAATAGGTTTAATTTTTGGTATTCCTCTAACTATCTGTTGAGAAGATAATTTACTCAAATTTTCGTAATTAATGTGACCCATTCTGTTATGCCATATCTCGTTGTCATCCATTCTGGCAACATTACAGATTTCAGAACTAGACATGACAGTATAACAATTGTCAGGGGTCCTGAATCCTGTAATTAAGCATTCTCCCTTTTCATTTAAAATCTTGCAATTGTTCTTTGAAAAGGTAACAGTGTAGTTTGAGTCACAGAATTGTGAAATGCTAAGTAAATTAGCCTTAAGACCTTTAACTAAGAGAACATTTTCAAGAAGAGGAAGTCCTTTTTCTTTAAGGGTTCCTTTGCCTATGATCTGGGATGATATACCATCACCAAAAACAACTTTTCCACCATCAAAATGGATTTTATTTAAAAGTTTTGTATCATCACCTGTCATATGCTTGGAACATCCAGAATCCAAGTACCATCCAGAAGATGTAAGTTCAGCTTTTAGAGCAGAAACAACAATGTTACACTTCATCTGGGGTACTAGATCATCTTTTCTAATCCAAATTGCCCTGGTTTTTAGTTTGCGCTTGTTTGCTCTTATTTGATAAAATTTGCGAGCATTAGATTTTTGTTGAAAAACATTTTGCGCATGATTTTGAGTAAATTTGAATTCCTGAGCATTTGATTTAGAAAAGGTTCTGGTAATCCTTCTAGTAAATGTCCTTTTAGGTTTAGTCCTTCTATTCCTATAGTTAGAGTTTTTGTCTGGTGGCCTGGGAAGGACATAATTGTTACGACTCCTCCTAGAATAGTTAAAGTTATGATACATAGGAGTGTTGTAGATAGGTTTAATCAGTCTCCTAGCATAGCAATTATCGAAAGAGTGACCATATATATCACAATAGGAGCAATAAAGATTGCTCAGAATAGGGTTTTCCTTAGGAAAGTCTCTAAACAAAGGTTTTGAGAAATTTTGAGGCTGAATTTTATTCCTAGGTAGCACAGATTTGAAAGCAGGTTCACTTTTCCTAATAGGGGGGCAGACATATTTTCCCTTTGGTAAACTTTCATGCTTAGAGAAACTTGCATCTTCAGTGTTAGTGTTTTGATGGTCAAACTTAGTTTTTAGAGAATGAAAGTCTGGACATGTTTCAATAGGTCTTTTGCCTCCTGACACAAACTTGATAGGTTCAACATGTTTAGTTTGTGTCTTCAAATTGGGGCAAAACCCTATTCCAGTTCTATCATCAGAATTGGTTTTAGATTCAGCAACGAATTCCTCAAAACATTTAGAATTGTTTTCAAATTTGGTAAATTTTTTGAAAACAGTTGCTGTCTTTTCTTTTGTTTGTTCCAATTCTAATAATGTCCCTTTGTATTTTTTCTCCAGAATTTCATTAGCTTCAGTCAAAGTTTTCAGTTTTTCATCAAACACTTTAACTTCACTTTCATGAGACATGCATTGAGTAATATACTCTTCAGCATTCAGTTTTACCATTAGGCTTAGATCCTCTAGCTTTTTGGTAAGATCTTTAACAATCTTTTCTAGTCTAGTACTTTTCTTAAGAGTTTTAGTATATAGAGTGTGAATGTCTGGGAGATCATCATTGTCAGAGTCACTAAGTGAAGTGTGTGAAGTGACCCCTAAGGTTTCATTTCTTAAACTCACGCACCCATTGACATCAGCAGTATCGATTTCCCTTTGACTCACACACCCCGAGGAAGAGGTATTAATGTTCTCAGTAAGTAAAGCATCTAAACCAGTTAAAGTATGATTCAAAGCAACAGAACTAGAATTACTAAACTCATCCTCACTATCAAGCATAGGCATATCATCATTGTATATGATTTTGGCAAAGAAGGCTAAACAAGGATCAAAACCATCAGATGTCTCAAGTTCCTCATTTTCAGAATCACTTGAGTCATCCCAGGTTTTGCAGATATTGGCTCTAGAGTGTTTGTTTTGGGCATTTAAATTAACTCTACAGTTTTGAGCTATGTGTCCTAGTTTACCACATCTATAGCATTCAGTCTTCTTGAGGTCTCTGTGAGGTCTTGTGTTGTCCTTGTTCTGTTTATCATGAGGTTTCTCATGAGGTTTGTGATTTGAAGGAGTGGTATAATTAGACTTGCCCTGTCTATTTGCAACACTGTTTCTAAATTTAACAATTTTCTTAAATTGTTTTGTCATTAGGGCGATCTGATTATCTAGACTTTCTAAGTCACAGTCCTCATCAGAATCATTACTAGAGGTGTTTAACTCAGGTTTAATCATCTTAGAGGTAAAGCTAAGATTGGAATTGGTATGTTTCCTATTAGTGTGGGTCAATTGTTTCTTAAACTCTAATTCTATTTCCACAGTTCTTAATTTGCTACTGAGTAATTCAGGAGTAAGATTTGTATCACACATCTCCTCAATAGCATATCTTTTATTGTCAAATTTCTGTGGTAATGATCTCAGAATTTTAGAGACAATTTCTTGTCTATCATAAGTTATACCATTGGCATGAAGTCTAGTGACAATATCAGTAAGGTTCATATAGAAATCATCGAAAGACTCAGATTCAGACATGATTAAGGTATTATACTGTTGGATTAACATCTGAGTCTTAGCAGCTTTTACTCTAGAGTCTCCTTCGTGGGCAGTAATCAAGGTATCCCATGCTTCCTTGGAAGTGGTACAGGATGAGATTCTCTTGAACTCATGTTCGTTAATAGACATAAATATAGCGTTCTTGCCTTTGTTATTATTTCGAGAAACCTGTTTCTCTTCTTGAGTAAACTCACTCAATATTTTCTTAATCCTTTCATTGCTTCCATCAGTGGCTGGTTTAGTTGGATAAAAGTATCCATTTTCAATAATATCCCAGACATCATCTCCCAGAGTCCCTTGAATGAAAGCAATCATTCTTACTTTCCAGTAAGAAAAATTGGTTCCATCAAAGACTGGAGGTCTGGTCAAGTTACCATATCTTTCGTTTTTCTCGTCCATAATTGATTTTGAGAAAACAGTTTCAGAAACTCAGGATCTTTTTGAAAAAAGTTCACCAAAAGCTCTGATACCAATTGAAATAGCGTTGCCAAAGCCGTTTATGAAAATAAACTATTTAAGCAACTCCGAAAGTTTGTTGAAGAAACTCTTTACTTAAATCAAAACGATTTTGAACACAAGATGTGTTAACAAAAGTATGTACGAGATATGGACAAGATTTGATAACAAGTTTTAGTAAACAGTTTAAAATGTTTTAAACTCAGCACACAAACAGAAAGGGATGAGAAGATGTAGAAATATTGATACTCAGGATTTTTAACGTGGTAAAACCTCAACCTTGAGGAAACATCCACGACTCCCTCTACGGAGTAAAACAAAAACAATCACTAAAACAAATATATGAGTTACAACCTATTTAACTAACATGCACACAAAA
Source organism: Sambucus nigra (assembly GCA_949130495.1). Classification (NCBI taxonomy): domain Eukaryota; kingdom Viridiplantae; phylum Streptophyta; class Magnoliopsida; order Dipsacales; family Adoxaceae; genus Sambucus; species Sambucus nigra. The sequence continues at coordinate 604,931,804 of OX422215.1, read as the reverse complement.
ACAAATCTATACAAGTTCAGGATTGTACCCTCTGGCGTCCTTAACTTTTCTGCAGATCTTGTTTGTTGATGTAGTTGTCTCAGTTTGTCAACTCTTCTTTGTTCCAGCACTTTACGTCGACTTATTATTCACCAAATCTTATAGCCAACACTTTGAGTGTTTGTAGTGTGAAGATGTTTGTGAATGGTGTTCTAAATCACATGCATGCACACACACACACTTATTAGTTACAGACAATCCTAACAAATCACATATAAAGTCTATATGCAGTGTATTTGTTATTTTTCTTTCTTACAAAACCAAGAACCTTTTCGACCTTTCAAAATAACCCAGATTCCACGGAGATCTTGCTTAAGAAATCGGTCAAGACCTTTCTCAATCACTTTTGAAAATATTATGTGGATTGAGAACCCTCCAAGTGCGAATCCCACTAGGTCAGGTTAGGTTTTGTAAAAACAGAAATAGAAAAACATCTATTGTTGATCTTTGAAGAAAAAAAATGTTTTAACAGAAAACAATCAACAACGAAATTCTCAAGATGAGAAATAAATGCAACTAAGTGTTCTGTGACATGAAAAACCTCAGATCTATGATTTCTATTGAAAAAGAAACAAGATCTGAGTCTATGTCTAAGTTGGAAATAAGATTTATGAACACAAGGATTTCAGCAACCCAGAAATCACTCAACTCGAACTCTCATAACTCAAGAAACACTAAGGATGGTGTTTGTCTGGTTATGGTGTTTATAGAGAGGTAAGTGGTTTAGGTTTAGAGGTATTTGGACGAAGTTAGGGTTTCTAACTAGGGTTTGGTTTCTCTCTCTAACTTCTCTCTTCTCTCTTCTCTCTCTTCTCTCTCCTCTCTCTATTTTCTGAGACTTTTCAAAATGGCAAAAGCTTTCGAAGGCTGAAATGGGAGGCCTTTAAATAGGAAGAGAGGAAGATTCCAGAGCATCGTTCAAAAATAATGGCTGAGATTGAGTCAAGCTCCATTGACTGCAATCCAAGGGCTCACAACAGGCGGTGGATTAAACAGGCTATGATTGGCTTAAGGGATTACACGGGGATCCATTCAAAAGACATGCAGGCCATCGATAAGGGTTGATCCAAGGGCTGATAACAAGCGATGGTATGTCTCTGTAAAGAAACACACCTAGGGCCAATCAGAGAACAACAAGTGTTGGCCTGAGGACAAATGCAAACGCGCGTCCCAAAATAATTACATAGCCAACCCTAAAGTCTTTAGCGCTTTCGGTTTCTACCCAGAGTAACTTTAGGCCAATAAACACAACAATCCATATATATATAATAACCCCAAGACTTTATAAATCAAATTTTAATTAAATAAAACCTTGTTTAAAATATGTTTTAAATTCCCAAAAAATTATTAAAAATCAAATTGAGGGATTTAAACACACTCACAACATTAAAACACATAGGGGTGCAATATGATATGCAAGAATCAAATTCTAAGTGTGTGAGTGATGGCTATAGTCTTAGGATCATTACATGATAGATAGAAGAAGAAGCAACCCAATCTCTGAAGCTCTTTGGTTTCTAGGATAGACACTATTTTGTCACAATTTCCAAACTAGATGAGCTCTTATACAGTCTAGACTCAAATGAGTCAAAAGTATAAGGGCTTCAGACTTTAGCGCCATCGCTAGACCTTTGAGTAATCTTCTTATGAAGGACACTCCATTTGAATGGAATAAAGCATGTTAAGAATCTTTTGATAAACTCAAAAGCATGCTAATTTCCTCTCCTATCATGCAAGCTCCTGACTGGTCACTCCCCTTTGAGCTTATGTGTGATGTAAGTGATTACGCGATTGGGGCCGTTCTTGGAAAAAGAAAAGACTAGAAAGCTCATGTTATTTACTATGCTAGCAGAACATTATCTGGCCCTCAGCTTAATTACTCTACTACAGAGAAAGAGTTGCTAGCAGTCATTTTTTCCCTCGATAAATTCCGCTCTTACATTGTTGGGTCGCCCATCATTTGCTTCACTGATCATTCGGCCCTCAAATATCTCTTGAGTAAGAAAGATGCCAAGCCCCGTTTAATCAGGTGGATCCTACTCTTACAAGAGTTTAATCTCTCGATTCAAGATAAGAAAGGAGTAGAAAACGTCGTGGCTGACCATTTGTCACGCCTATCGTCAGACGTACCTATTGATCCCATTCCCATAGACGAGTATTTTCCGGATGAAAATCTATTTGCTACTTCTTCTCTCCCATGGTTTGCAGATATAGTCAATTACATTGTCACTGGAATTGTTCGCTCTAATTGGACTCCGCATGAGAGAAGGAAGTTCATTACATGGTCACGCATGTTCTTTTATGATGATCCATATTTGTTTAAGTATTTTGCTGATCAAATCATACGGAGATGTGTACCTGATGAAGAAATCCAAGGGGTAATTCGATTATGTCATACGGAAGCATGTGGAGGTCATTTTTCCAAAAATAAAACTGCTGCGAAAATCCTTCAAAGTGGTCTCTATTGGCCCACAATCTTCCGGGATGTGAATACTTTTTGCAAATCATGTGATAGATGCCTAAGAATGGGAGCTATTACTCGCCGTGACATAATGCCATTAACCCCAATTCTAGTCTTGGAATTATTTGATTGTTGGGGTATTGACTTCATGGGACCCTTTCCACCTTCTTTTGGTTTTCTATACATCCTCGTCGTTGTAGACTACGTCTCAAAATGGGTAGAGGCCATAGCTACAAGGACGAATGATAATAAAGTGGTGATAAAATTCATTCAAGAAAATATACTTTCTCGTTTTGGAATGCCTAAGGCCATAATTAGTGATAATGTTACCCATTTTTGCAATAGGCCTATAATGCGAAAGTATGGAGTTGTCCATAAAGTTGGAACAACTTATCACCCTCAATCGAATGGCCAAGCTGAGCTCGCCAATCGGGAAATCAAAAATATCTTGGAAAAGACAGTCGAATCTAAGAGGAAAGACTGGTTTCTCAGATTGAATGATGCGCTCTGGGCCTATAAAACTGCATACAAGAATCCCCTTGGGATGTCCCCATTTCAATTTGTGTATGGCAAGCCTTGTCATCTTCCGGTTGAGATCGAACACAGATCATATTGGGCTATCAAAAGGGTGAACTTCAACATGGATAAAGCTGGTGAAACACGTAAACTTCAGTTGAATGAGTTGGAAGAAATACGCAATGATGCGTATGAAAGTGCTAAAATATCCAAGGAACGAATGAAACGAGCTCACGACAGAATCATTCGTAGGAAAGAGTTTCATTCAGGACAAAAAGTGTTTCTCTACAACTCGAGGTTGCACTTGTTTCTCGAAAAATTGCGGTCAAGATGGTCGGCTCCATTTATTGTGAAAGAGGTATTTCCCCATGGCGCTGTTGAACTCAAAGATGAGAAAGGGGGAAACACATTAAAGGTCAACGGGCATCGTATCAAGCCGTATGTGGAAGAAATCGTCAAGGAAGCCGACACAATCTGGTTGTCGGACCCCATTTATGGGGATTGACTGAAAAAGAGAGGTGATGTCGTCGCACCCCGACATGTATGGGGTGATTGTTGTACATAAGAATCTTAGGAGTTAGGAGTCGTAAGTACGTGTTAGGCTGGGGTAGAGAATCCTATGATTTTAGGGGTGTTAAGGTTTTGATGAGCATCGCGGGAATTTTGAAGTGAGAGAAGTTGTAAAGGAAGCATTGGAATGGAGAAAAGGAAGATAAACAGTGAGAAGAATAGAGAAAAAGAAATTTTGAGAATTCAGCAGACCGGACCGGTCCGGTCCTGAATTAAAAGAACCGATCCGATTAAGTCGGATCGGTCCGGTCCTACAACCGGATCGGTCCGGTTATCTGCAGAATGCTACTTCCCGAGGTTCACACTTCTTCAATCCAAACCAAATTCATCCCCCCAATCCCTTATATTCCCCCAAAAATTCGTCCCCCCTATTTCCCCCCACCCATTCCCTCCTATTTCATTCTCCATCCTATAAATACATCCATCCACACACCATTTTCCTTCACACCTCAATATCCTCTCTTCTCTCTCACTTTCTGTATCCTCCTTCCATACCCATGGCTGCTTCTCAGAAATATACCTCCATTGAAGTCTTGCCTGACGGCAATGGAGAATACCGTTCTCGCCGTGAAGCAAATTGGTGCCGGCGGTTTTTCAGTCCCACCCGAAAAATCCACATTGAACGTCAAATCCTTTGGGATCAACTGCCTAATTCTGCCACAACCATGCTCATGACAAGAGGCTGGTGCAGATTTTTCAATGAACCATATGAGGCAGTTTGGGAAAATGAAGTGCGTCAATTCTACGGTTCACTAGTCCGTACCGCTGAATTCGAACCCCAAGAGTTTGTGGATTCCACACCAATACCGTTCTCACTTGAGATTCTGGCCCAGAAACTCGAGTCTTATGGTGTGGTTACTCCCGCTGAATTTGCTTATCCTAGTCCGGACCCTGTTATGTCCAAAGCAATTTGCATCTCAAGAATCGAGCCCGGCGCGGTTTGGACTACCGAGACCTTTCCCGTTGGTCGGTTATCCGACAAGGCACGGTTCACTTTTCACATTGTTTGTGCCAATATTTTCCAAACCTCCAATGATTCAGCAATTCGCCCACGTCAAGCAACCATGATGTATCACTTGTTTGACCATGCAACAGTTCTCAATTTGGCCCGCACATTTTATACTGATATTCTCTTTGTGGCCTACGATAAAAAAGGGTCGGGCCCCTCTTCCTTATGGTCGTCTCATTACATCCTTGCTTAAGGATGCCGGGATTGAAGCGCCACAAAACCTTATCAACTTGCCCAAGCCATTAGGGCAAGAATCCCGCACTCGAAGTGAAAGGAAAATCCAACTAATCCGTGCAAGGCGTGGCGATGATTCGAGTGATGAGGAGACCGATGAGGAAGAGAACGTTGCTGATGAGGATGTTGAGATGGAAGACGGAGAGGAGGAAGAATATGATGAAACCGCTGATCCGGATTATGTTCCGGTTGGTACGGGATTGACTGAGCGCGTCCTTTCTCTTGAAACGCGTTTCGACGGGTTCGTGACGTCCTACGAGAGGGACATGAGTTTGGTCCTGCGTATGCAGGCGGACTTATACCGTCTTCAGTTGGATCCCGAGTCCCCCCTTCCTCCTTACTATTACAATCCGTATGATCCTGCTACTCCCGGTCCTTCCCTTCCCCCACCCGCCCCTTAGTATGCCCCGCTACCCCTTTATGTTTTATTACTTATGTTTGTGATGCTTTGTTTACACAGTTGTGTTGTATTATACAGTTTTACTATGATACTTGCTTGTTTTATTTATCGCACTCCTACTGTTGTCTTTATCTCTCTCGTCCATTTGATTGAGGACAATGCAAATCACTAAGTTAGGGGGGATGACAGGTGCGCATTCATAAAACTTCGCATATATGTAAAAAAAAGTAGAAAAAAAGTTGGAAAAAAAAAACAAAAAATATTTTTCTTCAAAGTAAATAAAAATTGGAATTTAAATTTTTCAAAAATGTCACCTTTATTCTATTTAAAGTCTCAAATTGTTAAATCTCAATTACACCAAGCCAAAATTGACCAAAGATGGAAATTGAAAGAAAATTGACGACTTTACGAATAAGTGTGGAGATTGATCAAACCCGGTGAGATTTCGAGCCTATCAATCTTTTTGAGTTTTTAAATCAATCCGAGTTTATGATTAACTCAAAGTCCTTTTCAGTGTTTTAATAAGTCGTTGATGATCTCAATCCTTTGTTTTGATCGGTTATGAGAAATGTGTGAAATGTTGTCTCAAAATTCGTGCTAAATATATCTCTAAGCTTAATTAATCTCGAGATGCATATGGTAATGTGATTAGCAATTTGGACAATGAAGTAGGCCCTCGTTTGTTTAACCCAAAAATATTAGCCATAAAAAGTTGTGAAAAATAAAATTATCCCTTTGCAACCCAAGTTGAGCCTAATAAAATATTTTCCTTTCGTTTGATAACCCGAAAAACCCAAATAGCCCGGAATTGTGAAAATTGAGAAAATTCATCAAGTAAGTCCAAATTGTGCAATAAAAAGGGGCAAGAGAAAAATAGAAAAAAAATGTTTAAAAAAAAATAGTGAAAAAAAAATGAAAAATACAAAAAGAAAAGAGAAAAATGAGCAAATGCCCGAAAAAGCACTAATGGACGTCATAAGGACATTTTCCAATTCCGAACAATCCGTCTATTCCCATTTTTACCCTTTACACTTTTTAACCCGAAAAGTCCTAACCGAGTCCGAATGGCGAAATTGGTTACCGCGTGGAGAGCTAAGACATGAAAAGATAAAATGAGAGATTAAATGGTGTGAAATAGAGGTGATGCTCCCGTTTCCTAATAACTGTAATCCGATGATGAGATCTTTTCACCATATATTTCCTTCTTTTCAATTTTGTATGCGTGAATTTGTGTCCCTTATAGTTACTCTTTATATCATGCATACCGAGAGAAAATAGCAACAATCCGAGTGATTCGTTTGTGAGTGCATCCGTAAGAATTTGAATCAAAACGAATTTTCGGAAAGTAACGTAATGCTCAATCGGTGGAAATTTGAGGTTGAATTTTTGGCTCTGCACACACGCACTATGGTTTGAGACATTTGAATATGAATTTATGGTGATTATTTTTCGAAAAGTTTAAATTGTACAATTTTTAAGTATTTTGATATTTATTTGAGTCAATAAATAATTTTGTGGGTATATTCACTGCAAACCCTCACGAGACAAAACTCGTCCTACTAGGGTAACCTAGAGGTTTAAAGGCTTGTTGCATACGCTAAATGCAATCGCTTGCCCGCGAAAAAGGTATTCTATCACAATAAAAGAATTTTCAAGAATGGAGCATTAAACTAATTTCTTTTACATTGCCCGGGACGTGCAAAGTCCTAAGTTAGGGGGATTTGACCAAGCATAAATTCTTCGAAATTTAGCCCCTTAAGTTAGCGATTTTGATATCTCGAACAAGGTAATTGAATCATTTTTATTCCATATCATTGCCATTGATTGTTTCTAACAATTTACCCGAGTTTCGTGTATTTCTGATGGATTTTACAGCAATTTAGTGCAAGAAAAGAGAGAAAGAAACCGAAAGAAAGGAAATGATGAAAGTAAGAAAGGTCAAAGGGCAAAAGTGTAAATTTCTATCCAGAATTCGAATGCGACATCTAAAGGGAAGTTGAAGTGCTTGATTTCACAAGAATATCTAAAGAAATGACACTCAAATCGGAGCTCGAGATCAAAAGTTATGGCCAGTCAAAGATGAAAGAGAAAAGTCAACATGGAAGAAAATCGGACCGATCCGAAATGACACAAGTCCAGTAGACCCGGATGGATGACAAACCGATGATAGCAGAACCGATCCGGTGGATACCGGACCGATCCGGTAGAATAAAAAAAGAACCGATCCGGTGGTTGAAAAACGGACCGATCCGAGGTATATCCGGACCGGTCCTACCATGCGAAATCCTGGCATTTATTGTGAAGATTTTGATGTGCGTAGCTGGTGAAATCTTGCGCCACAAGCAACTTTGGCTGTCAAATTCGTAGAGCTTGGAGCTATAAAAGCCCATGCCCTACCTCGTTCTAAAAGAGATTTTTTGGAGAGGATTTTAGGTCAATTTTAGAGAGAGAAATTCCTAAGTTAGGAAATTTTCATAGGAGCTTTCATAAACCCTAGTTTGTAAGAGTGATTACAATTTCTGGATTCAAGTCTTTTCGTGTTACTGAAATCAAGTATAACATTCCTTTCTCTTAGTTGGTATTTATGTTAGTTAAATTTCAATTGTTTTGCAAATCATTTTCAATAGTTGTTAGACCTATAATTTTGTGTATGAAGTTGTTCTTTAATCAAATCATGTCTAGCTAAATTCTTAAGGGTTGGGGTACATCAACTCACTCCAAGGCAAATTACTTATATAGAAAATAGAGAGTAAATTAAATTCTGACCGAATTGTGAATGAAAATTATACAAACATAGTCAATCTTTTAATCTCTCTTGCCCTAGGTACTTGAGATGTTTAAGAACGCTTTGCGAGTGTAATTGTCCATTCACCGCTTTATATTTACCTTTGATTTCATATGATGAGGGCTAGATCCTTCATATATGTAATGCTTAGGATTTATAAAGGCTGGATTTAGTCAAGAATTTTAATTTTCAATTCTAGTATTCTACACGGTAATTCGTTAAGGTTTGAGGGATTGTACCCTACCCTATTTTCTCTCATTGGTCAATCTAATTTCTTCACAAATTTTAGTTTATTTTTCACTAGAAATCTCTCAATCCTTAATCATCTTTTCATATTTCTTTTGAGGAATCATTTCAAGATTTAATAACTTCTCCTATACAAGTACCAATTATTGGTCCCTGTGGATACGATCCCGACTTATCGGATTATTACTAACGCGACAGGCGTGCACTTGAGCCTAGAGAAAACGCACTTTTGAGACAAATTCTTAGTCGCGTCAATAGAGTCGCGGTATTTTGCTAACCCTAGATTCGTGTGTGTAATTTGAGCTTTGTGGAGGTATCGATAACATTATATAGTGTATGTCTATATGTTTTTTCGCGGTAGCAGGGTACTATTTTAGATTTGTATCTGGTTTGTACTACTCGTTTTGTATGCGTTATACGAGTATAGTACTATTATAAGAGTTGTGTTATTGTATTATCGGAGCGATAGCAAGCTAATGATTGCACGACTATCGTGTCTGCGGTTCCAAGATGGAACAAGTTGTTGTTTCCATTTCTCATCTGGATACAGATTGAGCTTGCTTTTATTTTTACGTTTAAATGGAACTTCGGTGAGTAGATGTTTCATTACCATGATTTGAATGTGTGGAGACCTTATAGATGTGATTTAAGGTATGCAGGATTTATTGTTAAGCTATGAGTTTAAGCTTGTTATTATTTGCACAAGGACTTAGTGTTAGTACGAGCGCTTGGTGGTGTGGCTCCTGGATAGAGATAGGAGTTTAGACCACATTTTGTAGAAAAAGGGGATAGGGTTATCCCGGTTGCATATTTGAAGCTAATGGACCACCATGACTGACAAAGTTAAGTAGTAGTGTATTGGAGGGGTTCCTTGTTTGGATTTCGCTTGCGAGACGCTCCACGCATGAACCTTAACGACGTCGGGAGTGGAGAGATATTATGGGATGCAAGGATGTTGGTTTTAATAATGAGTTACCTAGTGTGGAGAAAACACTATGGACTGAGAGCAGTGTGATGATTGCATGTTTATGGAGATCGAAGTGTTATGGAAGAGCGCTAAAATGGTTCTTTCACCACAAGTAAGCGGGTGAGGTGAGGTTAAGGAATTGATTTGAGGCTTATGGCCAAACCTTGAAAAGAAGGCAAATTTTGGAGGTAGCATTTTTAGAGGATAATGTTTGTAACACCTTTGCAGAGAGTAGGCGCCTCGATTAATTAGACTTTCCATTTTATCAAGATGGAAGGACATAGTGGTAGAAGAACATTATTAAATTAGTGAGGTAGGATTTAGGACGTCCCGCTCATGTGCCTCAGGCCATTATATCTCGAAGACCGACGATGCGAGGAAGTAGTGTAATGGGAGGGTTCCTTTTTTGGATTTCGCTTTACGAGACATCCCACGCATGAAATCGAGCAAATGTCAGAAGTTGAGAAAGTCCTTGGGCACTAGGGATATACTTAGGATAGTACTCATTTCGCGTTGATAGGAAAACACTTAGACCGTAAGATTATTAGGGAGTAAGGCCATAAGGGCTAGTGGAGCCATTATGAGATGATTATGGTGAGTTAACCACGAGAAGTTTCATGGGTTAACTTCGAGAAGGATTGGATTCCCATGCCTAAGGAAGATTGGATTTTGAAGTATTCGAGTTAGGAAAACCCATGTCTTGGTACCAGGATGAGGAAGTAAGACCCATCTTAGAGAAAGTGTTACGTGTGTGACGTTTGCAAGGGTTGTACAGATATGCATGGGTTAAAAGGGTGTATAAGCACCCTGGTAAGTTGGTTTTATATACCGTCAGAAATAGAAAAGGTATAGTATATAAAGTTGAAAAATATACTATAAGGCAGTTATAAGTAAAATTGCAATTTATTGGATGGAACGTCGTACGGGGCACGTGACAGCCCAATGATATAGGCGTAACGAGAGTTGGTACACCTAAGATGAGCAATTAGATGACGCAAATAGTCAAGTGCAGTGTAGCCTCCCTTTTGAGGGAAATCAGATGTCCCGATGTGGTAGGCGGACGCTTAGAATAGCGGATCTTTGATGGGATCGATAAGTTAGAGTAGCGGTTATAGCCTCATTTTCTTTACTTGCGACTATAGAAGCACAAGGTGCGATGTGATGTTAGAGTCAACCTTACGACCGAGGTAGCGTTGTAGCATATGGAGATTTAGATAACCTTGTGGTCAAGCTAGTACGTTAGAGCATACGCCTTGAGATAGGTGGAGTATGGTAGGGGACCATTGTGTTAGTACCTTTCAACTTTGGTGTACTAGGATGTAGTGTAATTTGCAATCCTAGGTTGGTGGTGTAGGTTATACCTGAATTTCGAGGATGAAATTCTGTTGTAAGGGGGGAAGTATGTAACACCACGCACTTTTGGGGATAATTAAATTTCATAAATGGGTGTAATTTAGAAATTTGAGGAATTTCTCTGAATAATAATTTTTGAGGGTTAGATGATTTCAAAGGTGTGTTTCATTTACTTTTGGGATTAAGTAAATAAGTCGGACTATTTTAATTACATGTCGCAACTGGGTAAAGCGACTAAGAATATTATTTTATTTGGAAAACCCGTATCGAGATGTTTTGGGTTTAATAAGTGAACTTGCAGTTAAGCGACTCGGATGGAGATTTCGAGTGCGTTGTTGGTTTCAGAATGGCCGAGATAGTCAAAATAGAGTATCCAAGGGTATTGTTTAGGTTCCGAAAATTTTTGGGCTAGTAAGGACTCGTAATTGAGTAAACGAGTCATTTTTGGATTTTAAAGGGGTAAACCCTTATTTCTCCCTATAAGGCAATATAGGGAAAGATAAGGAAAAGAAAAGAGAGAAAAGAAGAGGAAGGAAGAAAGGGAGATGAAAAGGAGGTTCCGGCCAAACTCCGCGGGATTCGACTCGAGGTCGTCGAATTTTATCCACGAGGCAAGTGTTTACTTGCTATATTTCCTTTTGAGCATAAATATCAAATTATAATTTGGTAATGACAATTTTTACGTTGTTGGGGTTGGGTTTTTGTGAATCAAAATGGGTTTTCGGAAGTTAAACGAGAAAACCCCGAATAATAACCAATTTGAGAAACCTAGGATTTAATTAAAATTGATTATTGGTTATGGGTTCTAAGATGTTTAGAACCCATTTCATTTGTGTATATATAGTTGTTTGAGGTTAGAGGACATTAGGTGAGGAGATAAAATCTTGGAAGAAGCTTTAATGGCCGAAACAGCCTCTCGGAGAAGAAAATGTCCGGAGTGATCGATCGATCGATGGCCCAGGGTCGATCGATCGATCCTTCAGGATTTTTGGCAATTTTACCTATGGTTAATTATATGGAATAAATTCCAATTTTAATTGATTCTAGTTTATTTAATTAAGGTAATAAGGATTCATTGAGGAAATTAATATCTAGCCATTTGAGGAAATTTATAGGGGCTAGAAGGGTGCTAAGATGTGCAACACTAAAAGTACAATTTTAAGGAAAATACATAGATTGAGGAATTAAATATTGAAGGATCCTAAAATCGAGTGGGGACCTCTAAATAAATTTCATAACGGTATGTAAACTTTTAGTTCATGGAAAATGGGATCTATGACTTATTTAATCGAGTGTGTTTAAGATGAGTAACACTCGAAGGAATATTTCGGTGGGAGATTACATATAGATAATTGTGCGCATAGATAATGTAAGTATATGCCGACTATAATCCTATGAGGTGACTAGGATGGAATTTGGGTAATAGGCTAAGGATAAGTTGAGGGTATACTTATATAATGGTTATGAATTGGGATATTTGGAGAGTATATAAATCCCTAACAGTGATCAAGGTGGGAGGTATATTTATGTAAGAGAATACTTAAATATCATTATGAGATTGGCAATTATAGCCATGCATACATTTGATGAGTGATGTATGTATATATATACAATGTGATTACAGTATATATACTATGATACGAATACATATATATATATATATACACATATACATATATATGTGTGTGTGTGTGTGTGTGTGTGTGTGTGTGTATGTGTGTGTGTGTGTGTGTGATTGGTATATGTGTATCTTAGAGGCTGATTTCCATGGGCTTTCCTTTGGCGTAGTGTTGGAACAACCAGATTATATATTTTCTCTAGTGCAATCCAGGGAGGTTGCGCGATGTGGGTAAATCCCCTAGCTTGAGGAGCAGGGAGAGTATATCCCCAGGTCATATCGTCCCGCGTTCGAGTGCGATGTGTGTACTCCACTTGCAGAGGGAACATGACTGCCTCCACCGTTGTGTATTTGTTTACTATAACCATGAGAGAGTCTGTCTTGGTACCGTGGTATAGTGTGTAAACCCGAATTTTGGATAGGCACTATGAGACTGCATCCTCACGTTATAGCTCGGTAGGATGGTTATTATACTTATGTTTGTGATAGGTATAATCATATACTAGTTGCGTATAGTATATTATTTGTATATGAAAATGAGACATCATATAATAAACTTATATATATAAAGTGAAAAGTTTAATAAGGTGTATTTTCCCTTTCCGGTAGATTTATATCCGAATTTATATGAATATAAATCAGAAGTTCTAGTAAGAACAATATGTATATGTATATATGAGTCTTATATATGCGTCAGGTGCTGAGGGCCTAATGGATCTCGACGATCAATATTGCCAGGTAGTAGTGTAATGGGGGGGTTCCTTGTTTGGATTTCGCTTCGCGAGACACCCCACGCACGAACATAGTGCAGTGTTGGGAATGGGGAGAAGTTTAGCCCTTAGTACTCGGGTTAACTAGGATTTTTAGAGATTGGGTGAAATGGATTAGTTAGGCAGGGTAGCTTATTAACTAGGTTGTTTGTTAGGTATGCGATAGGTGTGCACTATTAGAAGAGGGGTGAGGGGTATCTCATGGGAGTACGATACCAAATTTAAATATGAGGTAAAACATAACTTTAAAAATATAGCATTTATGCACTTGCAAAATATTTTCACTACTCTGGCTCTGACCCGTTTATCTAATTTTCCCCTATTTTGCTATATATATATATATATGTGTGTGTGTGTGTGTGTGTGTGTGTGTGTGTGTGTGTGTGTGTCCAGACACAGGGACACCTGGATGACGATTCCTTCGAGTAAGACGTTTGCTACAGCAGCTGTGGATGCATGCAGCTTTCGTGTAGACGCTTCCATCCTTGAGATCTAGATAGGAGGTACTATAGAAACATTCGGGCTGATAGCCCGATTTTATTTATTTATTCTTTTATCGCCTTTTTGTGCGGCCTTTGATTTGATTGTATTATATTAAAACGAGTGTTCGATTATTTTATTTCTTTTCAGTTCCATTTATATAAACTGTGTGAATGTTTTATTTGAATAGTTTGATTAAAAAGATTAGTAAATTAAAATTTTGACGCCAGCCTAATAAGTTATTAGTAATTATTTGGATTTTCAACAGTGATGCTAAGAATGAACCATATGAGACTCCCGTTTTAATTTGGTACAGGAGTGATCGTTGGGTATTTTTTTTTTGGCGGGGTGTCACAAAACCCTCACATGACACCACATGTCCACTAGGGTAACCTAAGGGTTTAACAGCTTATTGTATACGCTAAATGAAATCGTTCGCCCGCAATCGTTCGCCTGCTTTTGGTTTACCTGTAGTTCTTGTTGTATTCTATTTCATTTCTAGGGACTCCCAATGTGTAAGTTAGGGGGTGTGATACGACACAAATATTTCGTATTTCACCTGTTAACCTACGCATTATTAGCCCCCTCGGGTATCTTAATTCCTATATATATGCTCGTTAATCAGAAAACCTTGAATTTCTATATATACATTCTTTGCAGTGATTAATTGAGCTTCTATAGGTATTTGGATGCTTAGTAAGAAGTTCAAACTCATTCCGGTGAAGTTCCGTACAAATCTGCACGCGCAAGGGTAATTTAGTCATTTCAAAATTTGGGCACCTAACCCAATGTCTTCACGAAAGTTGTAACCCTCTGAGAGAGCTTCGCGTGGACGCAAACGGTGCGCGATTCTGAGCTAGAACGAAGAAGATATGAGACTTTGAGAGAAAGAGGATTTCATTCAACCCAAAGCAGGGGAGGTTGCATACCTGATGGATCGATCGATCGACTAAAGGGGTCAATCGATCGACTCCTTAATTTTTACCTTGGTTCGAAAACAGTAGGTTCAAATCTGTTCGATCGATCGATCCCCTGTTTTAGGCCGACTTTTGGTTTTGTTTTTCTTTTTCCTTTTCTTTTCTATTTTATTTTCTCACTTACTATATAAGTGAGCTTTTTTTCGTTTGTAAATATCATACATTTTACATTAGCTCCAGGGTTTTTAAGGAGATTTGGCCCTTATCCATTTTCCCTTGGGATTTTCCCATTTTTATGTAGGTAAGTTTACTATTCATTATCTCTTTCATTTGTTTATTACTTTCTTTACTTGCTCCCTTCCATTCCATGCCTAGTTAATATTTTATTTAATTTATTTATTGCTTTTGTAGTATTAATTATTTTTATTTCCATGCTTAGTCCTTAGATAAATAGGGTCGGGTTGTGTTCCGCCATTAACGGGGCTAGAGCTCCGAAAGTTGATTTTTGGGTAAAATTGCGTTTACTTGAAACCTCGCGTATTAAAAGCGGATTATTATGTGTTTATCTTCCTTTGTCATGCAATGTTACAGTTTATAGCAATAATCCGAATTTAATCCGCCTGTAACCATTTTTGATTAAATGTTTTATCAAGTATATATGGGTTAGAATCCCTTCATACGTGATGTTTATGCTTAGTTGAATATGCTCGGTTAACTAGCTTTCGAGCCGAAATTTTGATTAGTAGTTGTTTCGACCCGTGTGGTGCGATGCGATTCTAACCCTCACTTTAATTTTGCATAGCGTAACTTATTCTTTTCTTTTGTCACCATTCCCAACCATTACCTTTTCTTTTATTTATTTTACACTTTTATTTTTGAAGTAGCAAAATAATAAAAATCTAAATTCAATCACTCCCTGTGGATTTCTTACGATATCCGACTTACCATTGTGCTTGCCTGTCAAGTGTAGTTGTAGTTTACGTCTTTGCATCGCGGCGGAGAAACATACAACGATTGTGTCCTCACACGAACGCACTTTTACCGCTCAACCAAAATGGCGCTGTTACCGGGGAGTGTGTTTTAGATTGTAATTATTTTATAATTTCGTAGTAATTTTTTCTCCCCTATTTGTATTCATTGTTTTAACCTTTTTTGCAGGATTTGCATACTTGAGCGCTTCGAAACGTTGATTCTCGGTCGCGCACCTTTTCATCGGATTCTTCATCTACATACAATTTGGTAATCATGTCTTTCTTTTATAGTTATTATGGTCATTCTAATGATTCTTACTTTGGGGACAGTTTTCAAGTTTTCCATTTGAAGATTTTCTTGAGATTGAAAGAGTTGAAAATAATTATCAGAATGAAAATTGTTATTGCGAGCTTGAGTTGGATTCATTATTCGAATCCAATAACGATTCGTATTCCTATGAATGTGAAAAAAAAATTCAACCAAATGAGGAATCCAAGGATCTAGAGCCGAGGAAGCTTACTTTGGAAGAAACTTTTCTTCTTTACTCCCAAGGTTTGGAAAGCCTAAATGGTGCTGGAATGAGACTAGGAGCACTTTGCGATGAGATGAATTCTTATGTACAAAACAACGAGGAGGTGGAAATTTGTGTTTCACCTAAATTTTTCGAAGAATTTATCATCAAGTGTGCATCTTTCTCCCCCGAAATTCAATCTTTTTCCGACGATGAGTCGATTGAGATTGAATTTTTTTCATCACCATATCCGTTTTCCGTGATCAAACCATCATAATTACCAGTTGATTCCTATGAGTCGGTAGAAACTTTTAAAACTTCTACTCTTTTTGTCGACGGGGACTCTTTACCGGACTTGTTTTCGATGTATGTTATCCCCGTGTGTGCACCATCTCTCATTACACTTGAAAAAAATTTGGGAGATGAGTCAATTTTTCTTGTGCCTCAAGTGTACATTTCCCCTTGTTATCCAAATCCCCCATCGTCCGCCAAAAATTTCAAATTGACGATGGTTCACTTTTTCCACCACTCACATGCCTTAACTTTTTCAAACGAAATTCATATTTTTCGGGAGGCGTGATTTTTTTGGAGGTTCCACCTTTGATCTTTCAAAGTCAAAATGTAGTTTGGGTGGATCCTAAAAAATTTAGACTTCTAGTGTATAGTTTGTGTGGAGTCTAAATAGTAGGTTAGAAATAGTTAGCTCTTTATTTTTTCCTTCTTTAGTTTTTCTTTCCTTTTAATTTTGTCTGGTGTAATTAGTTAACCTTTTGTTATTTGTTTTTCCTATGCTCAGGACTAACTTGTTTTGTAGATTCGTTTGGACTTGTACTTATGGGAGATCGCTCCAATTTTGGATAATATCATTCTTTTCCTCTCTTTGTGTTGTGTTCTTAATGCGCATTGAGGACAATGAAACATTTAAGTTAGGGGGTGTGGGATATTTGATCCATTTCTTTGTTTTATCCATGGGTTTTTACAGGTTAGTTATTAAGCATGCCTTTTTGTGAAAAATTGAAATTTTTCAAAAAAATATTTTCTTTCTTTTTTCTCCCTTGTTGGGCATTTTGCCTTTGTTTTCGATGATAAATTTTAATAAATGCTCGATCCAATTGACAACTCAACAATGCATGTTCTCGATTTTAGAAGTTATTATACTTTATTCCTAAAATCATTGATATTATGAATAACTTCATGAATTAAACTTTAATATTATGTGCACATACTTGTTCTATTGATTTGGTTTCATATTTTTATAACTCGGTATTCTTATGGTGCATTGTATATACTTACATAAGTGATGTTCGAGACATACCTTCATTTGTGAGTGATATACACTACTTTTCCCTCATTGAAAACGTTGAATTCGTCGGTAATCTCACTATTCTTTCATTTGATCGTTCATTAATTGAGTTCATTTTTTAAATGTGTTACTTGAGCATGATTTTCAAAGTTTGTTTTGACTCAAGAATTGTGTAAACTTTAGGATATGATCATAGGCCATCTTTATTATATCACCCATATAAGCCTTAACCTCACCTTATATGTTTCCCTAGTCAACCCCTTTGAGCCTAAATAGTAGCCTTTCGTTTCAATACCTAAAATCTCATAACCAACTCCAAATTGGAGTTATAAACCAATACATATTACCTTCCATAACTTTGTTTGGAATGATCCTTGGGATTGAATGATGTTCATGTTTTGTGGTTGCAATTTAAGCATATAAGAGTGAGAAAAGAAGAAAGTGTATTGAAAAAGGGAAAAAAAAGAAAGTGTAGTGAAAAAAAAAACATGAGAAAAAAAGAAAAGAGAAAGTTTGTATATGTTGTATATAGAGTTCAATAATCCTTGTTACTCTCCAATTTTCATATCTAATACTTGTTTTGGAAATCATTTTCCAATTTTGATATTGCCCACTATTTTCCATTATCCCGGGTTTACATTTCGAACATTTTGAATCCGTACATATATCCTTCATTTCGTACCCCAGCATATCCTACATTACAACCTTATACAAGTCCTATGTGATCTTTCGGTGAATTTAATTTAAAAGTCATAATAGTTTTGATAATCTGTGAAAATGCATTTCGTCTCTTTTAATGAGCGGTATCTTTCATTGAGATTACAGTTTTTAATTTCCTATATAGCGTTCTTCATTTGTGACCTGTGTGCGACCTAGTTTCCATTTACCTTTACTCTTTATGTCCGCATGTTCCGTGTGTTACCTCCCTATTTCGAGTGAATTCATTTTATGAGCGTAATGCTCATGAGTATTGACTATATTATTGCTTTTATGTTTATTCGAATTATTTAAGTTTTTGCCAAATCACACTTTGCATGTGCTCTCCCCCCTCCCACTTGTTAAGTTTCAATTCTATGAGGTGCATTCAACTATTAAGAATAACGGACTTTAGCTTGAATTCATTCAATATGCTAATAATGCATTTAAAATCTCTTTCGTTGTTATTGAGTTTGTCACATGTTGGGCTAGGAATATTTTGAGGAAACTATTTGATGTTTGTGGATTTCATCCCTGAAAACCTTCACGAGACACCACTCGTCCACTAGGGTAACCTAGGGGTTTAACGGATTATTGCATACGCTAAATGTAATTGTTCGCCCACGAAAGTGGCCTTTATCTATTTTTTCCATTTTGTATAATCTCCTGCTTTTGGTTTACTTGTAGTTCTTTTTGTATCCTATTTCATTGCTAGGGACTAGCAATGTGTAAGTTAGGGGGTGTGATACGATGCAAATATTGCTTATTTCACATGTTAACCTACGCATTATTAGTCCCCTCGGGTATCTTAATCCCTATATTTATGCTCGTTAACCTGACCACCTCGAATTTCTATATATACATGTCTTCCAGGGGTTAATTGAGTTGTTATAGGTATTTGGATGCTTAGTATGAAGTTCGGACGCATTCCGGTGAAGTTTCGTACAAATTTGCACGCGCAAGGGCAATTTAGTCATTTCACAATTTGGGTACCTAGCCCAATGTCTTCACAGAAGTTGTAACCCTATGAGAGAGCTTCGTGTGTCCATAAACGGTGCGTGATTCTGAGCTAAAACGAAGAAGTTACGAGACTTTGAGCGGAACAAGATTTCATTCAACCCATAGCAGGGGAGGTTGCATACCTGATGGATCGATTGATCGACTAAAGGGGGCGATCGATCAACTCCTAAATTTTTGCCTTGGTTCGAAGACACTAGGCTCAACTCTGTTCGATCGATCGATCGACCAAAGGGGTCAATCGATCGATCCCCTGTTTTTGGCCGACTTTTGGTTTTGTTTTTCTTTTTCCTTTTCTTTTCTATTTTATTTTCTCACTTACTGTATAAGTGAGCCTTTGTTTTCCTTTGTAAATATCTTAAATTTTACATTAGTTTTAGGGTTTTTAAGGAGATTTGGCCCTTCTCCATTTTCCTTTGGGATTTGCCCATTTTTATGTATGTAAGTTTACTATTCATTATCTCTTTCATTTGGTTATTGCTTTCTTTAATTGCTTCCTTCCATTCCATGCCTAGTTAATCTTTTATTTAATTTACTTATTTCTTTTGTAGTGTTAATTAGTTTTATTTCCATGCTTATTCCTTAGATAAATAGGGTCGGGGTTGTGTTCCGCCATTAACGGGCCTCGAGCTCCTAAAGTTGGTTTTTGGGTAAAATTGCGTTTAATTGAAACCTCGTGTATTAAAAGCGGATTATTATGCGTTTATCTTCCTTTATCAGGCAACCTTAGAGTTTATAGCGATAATCCGAATTTAATCCGCGTGTGACCATTTTCGATTAAATGTTTTATCAAGTATATTTGGGTTAGAATCCTTCATGCGTGATGTTTATGCTTAGTTAAATATGCTCGTTTAAATAGCTTTCGAGCCGGAATTTTGATTAGTAGCTGTTTCGACCCGTGTGGTGCGATGCGATCTTGACCCTCGCTTTACTTTTGCGTAGCATAACTTATTCTTTTCTTTTGTCACCATTCCCAACCATTACCTTTTCTTTTATTTATTTTACACTTTTATTTTTGAAGTAGCAAAATAATTAAAATCTAAAATTCAATCACTCCCTATAGATTTCTTGCGATACCCGACTTATAGTTATGCTTGCTTATCAAGTGTAGTTATAGTTTAGGTTTTGCATCGCGGCGGCGAAACACACAAGGATTGTGTCCTCATGCGAACACACTTTTACCGCTCGACCACCTCTCTATTTTGGTAATGCGTGCCATTCACGTATCAAGAACATTGAATTTATCTGTCTTCAAGGATCTTGAAATTTTGAAGGTATGCCCTCCCCCCAAACTTTCTTATATTTCTCCAAATAAGGAATCGAAGTTGAATTAATCGAGATCCCCAAGAAATGGATTTTGTACATTTTAGTTCCATTAGCCCTAACTAAACTCATCTAGCCCAACCAAAAAGGTTATCATTGCAAAATCAACAGAAAAAATGGATCAGAAACATCCTCAAGCATCATATACAACCAAAAAGAGAAAATAATGTATCGTTCTAATGAAACGTAAACATATTCAGCGTTACGCGAGTAGCAGAAGGCAATCAAATACAATCCTTGGACCTTAACTTGAGATGATTACAACATAAAAAAATAAAGCATTTTTATCCACAAATAAATGCACAGATCCCACCATAATTGCCTTTTATTTAGACTGGGTGGCGCACACTTGTGTTACACGTGTGATCAATGTGGTACTGCCATTACTTGAAATGTAGACTGGGAAGATACTAACATAATGATTTAACATGATAAGCGAAAGAAACTATAGTGACTCATCTAATTTTCTTTATATTTGGTCTTTCACTGTTGCATGTTCTCGATGAATATCACTAAAAAATCATATTATTATATAGACAATTGTATGCCGACAAAACTCAAGGCTTAATTACTTGTAAGGAAAAACTAATCGCCACCGACTTCACCACACTTTCAACAATAGTTTTGAACAAAGTGATTCAGTTGTATCTTTCCAATGACACTTATGATGAAAGACAGTATGCATGATCTTCGTATAAAACTAGCAGAGAATAAGAGCCTTGAAAAAAAATTGTATAGTAACTTAAGTACAGAAAAAAGGAGAAGTCAAATGAACTCACAATACTTAAAACACAATAATTTCTTTGCGAGTATGGATTGTATTCCTTACTCTAGATAAATATGTGTGCTATGAGTAACAGTAGAACAATAGCCAACAAAGTATGAGTTGAATCAATCCACAGAATCTATGGGTAAATAACAGTGATCAAATTTGAGAAACTCTTTACACCTTAAGGATAATATCAAAAGCATAACGACTTTAATCGTGCCAACAGAGTTATGTATTTAGCATATTCCTCATAACGACTATGAATCATATACCTCTTAATATTGAGCATTATATTATACGGTGATGTTGTAGAAGGTAAATGAGGTCAGAAAAGTAGAATTAATATGGAGAAGGCATAACTTATGCCTATGATGGGGTAACCATGGCATCATTATGATAGTGAGACTTCCATTCATATGCCTAAAAGAAAGGGGGGGCAAGCTCATGAGGAGGGTGAGTTTACCATTGGGGGAAAAATATTTTTGAAAGCTTCATAATTTCTGGCCCACCAAATAACATAAAAAATAAGTAGAGAAGATGCAAGCCACATATTGACAATATAAAGCACACATTAAGAAGTACACAAAAAATAAATGCTCCAAGTTAAAAAACCCATGACTAGTTTTGGATAAAAGATGATAATGGTGACTAGTTTTGGATAAAATACCCATAACTATCAATACAAAACCAAACTACAAATGCTCCAGTTAAAAAACAAAAATAACTAGTTTATGACTATATCTCCCTCAAGCATTGTCCCTCTAAATTTCATCTCCATCTTCGTCGTAATCTGCATTTGCATCTTCATGATCATTAGCTTGAACCACACTAGTATCAACAATTAATCCATCTCTATCCATCACACCATAAATTTAGATCTTCATTTAAATTTTGCAAGGCAAACGACTCATCTCCATTAGTCAACAATTCTTCTCCAGATTCTTGAACTATCCTGTACCTATCAAATTGGTATCTTGGTGTCATGGGAATAACAACATGCCAATCTGTATCGATAGGGTCCTGCATGTAAAATACTTATTCTGCTTGGTATGCTAATATGAAAGGTTCGTTACACTCTCGATCATCCTTATATTTCAACTGCTTGAAATTCACTAGCGTTTAGTTAAACTCGTAAACTTTGGTACCCATACGATTTTCAACCCAATCACACTTGAATAACACAAACTTTGTGCCATTAAGATAATGAACTTCAATAATTTCCGTTAATTCCCCATAGTATGTAATATCACCCACAATGGGTTTTTTATCCTTCCGACTAGGATAACTCATTTGTTCGGCTTTTATAACAACTCCTCTATTTTGAGTTTTCTTTCCCCTATCAAGTCTCCTGTTCGAAATTTAGAACTTCTAACAATATAAGTGTTGAATCCGATCGCATCCTTAAGAGGACCTAAAGACAAGCATTTAATTTCGTCGGATACTTGCACACCATCACGTGCCAATTTATTAACCTATAGTATATTAAAGTAAATGTCAATATAAAAGTATAGTACTTATTCATAATTCAACTATTAGTTATGATATTTTTGCTTACGTAATTCTTAAACCATTTTTGGAACTCATCGTTATGAAGACGATTAACACGATGCTTTTGTGAATCCTGAGGATATTTTGATAAAAGTTTTGCGAGATGCTTTCTACAAGTAAACAAATATCCATATGTCAATTCCACAAAAAATATAAAAATGGATTTCAAAAACATCAAATACTTATAATAAAACTTACTCAACAAATGGCGGCACTGCCTCGGTGGGGGTAAGAATGTGTCGATGAGCTTGCATATACATTATAGAATCAAGTACAAATTGTACTTTTCCCCAATTGCACGATCATTTACATGCCCCCAATAATCATTTTCAGTCGGTTGGTTAGCCTTAGTTTCCACATCCACATACTAGGAACAAAAGTTATGCATTTATCAATCGAGTCCTTAGGATGAACTCGATTACCAACGTAGCCTTTTAAAGTGTGGAGGTACCTTTCAATCGGATACATCCAACGGTAAAGGACATAGCGAGCAATTAAGAGTTCGTCCGGAAAATTTATAGGCAAGTGTTCCATCACATCAAAGAAACTCAAAGGGAATATCTTTTTAAGATTATAAAGTGTAAGGGCCATCCGATTTTCAATCTTTTCCAAATCAGCTGCGATAACTGCTTTTGAGCATAATATCACAAAGCAATTGCTTAATTCAATCAAGGATTTGACAATGTGATTGGGTAATACCCTTCGCATTTCTATTGGAAGAAATTATTGCATTAAAATATGATTATCATGGCTCTTTAATCCCGAAATATTTCTTTCTTGCATGTTCGCTCACCGTGAAATGTTTGAAGAGTAGCCATCAGGAACTTTAACATTCTGCAAAACTTTTAAAAAAATATCCTTCTCTTTGTTACTCGTCGTGTACTCTGTTGGGGGAAGGTACTGTAGATTTGATCCTTGTGGCTAAGGATGTAGCTCTGATTTAATACCCAAATTTCTTAGATCTTTTCGAGCCTATAAATTGTCTTTTGTCTTCCCTTTAGTACCCAACAATGTAAACAGGACATTATCACGTACGCTTTTCTCAATATGCATGACATCAAGATTATGGTGAATAAGATTATCCTTCCAGTATGGAAATTCAAAAAATATGCTCTTCATTTTCCAACCAAATCTACATTTTGGAATGCCTCTTTATTTTTTTCTAATGCCTCTCTTTCCCTCATTCTAAAGACATCTTCCATCTTATATTCACATTCACCGTCAAGATCATTCAACTGTTGCAATACTTTCAAGCCCGAAAGTTTAAGTGGGGTTGGACATAATTCTACCCTCCTATTAAATGGTGCCTTCTGCCTACGAAGCCTATGGCGCGAGTCTAAGAATCGATGATGACCCCAATAACAGAACTTCTTACCATTATCTAATCACATTGACTGGTGGTCTTCGTTACAATAAATATAAGCAAATGTACCTTTTGTTATACATCCTGATAGATGACATAAGTGGGGAAATCATTAATGGTCCACAACAACGATGCATGCAACCGAAGTAACTCCTTAATTGATGCATCGTAAGTGCGTACACCATCAACCCATAGCTCAATCAACTCATCAATCAATGGTTGTAAAAATACATAGATCTTATATTCGAGTCCTTTTGGTCCATCTATAAGAATAGACAAAATCAAGTTAGGTTGCTTCATGCACAAACACGGAGGTAAGTTGTAAATAATGAGGATAACTGTCCATGTACCGTGTTTAATGTTCATATTACCAAATGGATTAAATCCATCAGCAACTAACCCAAGTCTAACATTGTGAATCTCCATCGCAAAAGAAGGGTTTTTCTCATTAAAAGTTTTCAAAGTAGGAGAGTCAGCGTGATGTCTTATTACAACATCGTCGATCCTTTCCTGAGTATGCCATTTCATTAGAGGGGCTGAATTGCATGAGCAAAATAATTTTTGCAATCTCGATTTCAAAGGGAAGTATCTCATTTTCTTTACGGCTACCTTCGGACCATGGACACAATTAATACTTGAGTCCTCATCTTTATATCAGGAAGATCCGCATATGCCATACTTTTCAAGACCCTCGATTTCATTACGAAACAGCATACAGTTATTTAGGCATGCATCCCATGCCTCGTACTTGAATCCCAAGTCTTTTTTAGCTTGTTGGATTGGTAGTAAGACTTGGGAATTCTAGCATGTGAAAACATCCTCCCCAAAAATTTCAATAAAGTCGTGTGAGAATAATTTGTCCAATCATGAAGTTGCTGCATTTGCAAGAGTTCAACAATAAATGACAATTTAGCAACCCCGGGCAGACAATTTTCATAGAAGTCACGTTGAGACTTTTTTATAAGTTTATAGTACTCTATAACATCTTTGTCGGATTCAAAAACATCTTCATTGTTACATTCCTCCTCACGCATATTGCCATACATATGGGGAATACATGTTCCCTCTTGAACCACTGTAACCATGTTATCTCGAGCACTCAGTTCAACAAGTATATGTATATCATCAACTAACATATCAACTTGCAGAGTATTTCTATCGCTGCTTTCACCGCCAAACGTTTCTCCATGAAAAATCCAAACCTTATATGTCTTGTCGAAACCATGCATCTCAAGGTGATCTTTCACAGTTTGTCGGGCGTGGAACACTCGATTTGTGCATCTTTTATAAGGGAAATAGATTTTTATTGTCTCAATGTTTTTATTTGCATGTGCATAGTTAAGAAACTCGTCAATCCCATTAATGTATCCTTTTGAACATCGGTTGCATAAATCAATCCAACTCTTATCCATGGTTCCCATCTATGAATCTAAAAAAATGTCAGTAAATTTATATTTCATAATATAAAGATAAAGAATTAATAATGTCTTCGCAAGATGATGAAAAGATAAAAAGATTAATAATGGCAAACATGAATTACTCAAGAGATTAGCACATAAAGGGGAAACAAGCTATAAAAATAAGAATATAATTCATCACGTCAATTTAAGTATTATTATGGCTAACTAAATCGAAAAATTCAAATTTGAAATATTGAAGTACTAATGCACGCATGATAATGGAAAGTATCAAATAAGAATTCACACAATCAACTAATTGACATCTACATCACTAAACATTTACGCATAAAAAAACTCACAGGGCACATTCCCATTTTCATTTCGTTTGAATCCGTATGCTCATTTTCTTCTTCACGTGGCACAACTCGTCATCATCACCAATGATTTTTTTTACTCTTTAAACCACCTTTTTTTTATCTTTGTTTTGAATTGCCGAATACAATTTATGTATTCCCAATTCCTTCAATTTTGCTATATTCTCTTCCACTTTTGTTTCTCGTATTTCTTCATTATCACAAATTTTTTCTGAGAAAAGATATGAAATTAAAGAAGGAATGAGACTCATACTACTTCTTTAACGTGTTAATTTTATTTCTATTCTTATTGTCAAAGTAGTTGTAGAACTTTAAATCATTTTTATCATTGCATTAAGCTTTGTAGTAATAAGACCCAATATCATTTAACTTCATTATTAGAAATACATTTTAAAACAAAAAAGATCTACCAGCCACAACTTTACATCAAAAACCCAATCAATCCTTCTACAAATCTCAAATATATAAAAAAGCCGCATTAATGGTTTGGGAGAAGAATAATTTAGGATCTTTGAATAATTAGTTCATGCATTTAAGAATTTCTTTAAAAATTGTTTTAGTCCCATTTTTTAAGTTTTGTTAGTCTCCCATCCCATGTATTTTTTATGTTGTTTTAAGTCCCATAACCATCCAAAAATTCCCTCAACTTCCATGTAACCTCTCCTAGCCGCCAATGTCTCTTTTTGTAGAGAATGACAAGTGTAAAAATATAGGACAAACAAAAAAAATGACATGGGATTAAACACACATATATTCAAAAAAGTAGGACTAAACACTTATAATCCCAAAATTAAATAAAAGCCTATTATAGAATCATTGAGCCAGCATGAACCATAATGCTATATAACATCAAACAAAACAAATAGCCTATTATAGATCTGCTTATTAGGTCACATTGAAAGCTAAAAAATATTAAAATCAACAAATAAGCATTCACTCTTTATTTACATTTTATATAAGTATTATGCATATGGTTATTTATTTACAGTTTATATATATGGCATCATTAATTATGTCTAAAGAATAATTTGTGTTCACCCATTGTCACCATTTTCCAACTGACTATTTACAGTAGCATATTTTGAAGAAGAAAAAAAATAACAATAAATAAATAATAATAATTTCTATGTTGTTTTCCTCAACAAAAAAAAGCGAAGATGATAAGTTACCATGAGACGAAAACAACACGAGAGAGAGAAAATGGTTGGAGAGTAGGATAATAACGGAGGAGAAGAACGCCGGGGGGGACGGCGGAGGAGAAGAATGTCGGTTTGACGATTGGGCAATTTTAGTGGGTTTTTTTTTAGGTGGGAGGTTACGTTAAAGTGTTGAGAGTGGGAGATGAAAAGAATTAGTGGTGGGAACTAATTTTTTTAGCCGTCTTATTTGGTATATTTTTTATACAATAAGTATTTAATGTCTCATTTGGTTTGCTTTATAAGACGGATATATTTAACCGTACCAAAAAGTGACCTTTTTGAGATGGATATAATTAACAGTTTCAAAAAATAATAGTTGGCTAATTATATCCATCTAAAAAAGTATGTTTTAAAGACTATATTTTGTCAGTCTAAAAAAATAGGGTCTTAAAATTAACTTTTTTGTAGTGTTTCCAAATATAATTTAATTTTTTTCCAATTAATTCCCAATATAAAAATCAATAAAATTACAGGGTGTTACAAACGTCTTCAATGAACTTTATGTCATAGAATGTGTGGGGTCGTGACAATAAAAAATCTATCCGTGTCTCAAAAACATGTTTTATTTCAGGAATAAGTCAAATACTTACAATGAACTCAAATGGAAATGTTGTACTTATAATAATGGTCATTTATTTCCTGCTAACGCATCAGAGATGAATATCGTTGAACACTCTATTGTAGAGTTAACCCTTCCACATAATAAATTGGGCAACCAATAGAAGGAGGGTGATTTTATTGGCTGATGTGGTATTTGGAGGGTATAGATTAATGTTGATATGAATCCATATGTCAAAGTACCAAATTGAGGGGCTGGCAATTGTGCCTTCCTCTTTGTGGATTATGAAACAATAAGACAGTACATCTTCATTGTGAAAGTGATCTATGTGGTCCTGTCTGGTATATCTATCAAAAAGGTTAGAGTGGCAAGTGCATTGGTGAAGTTATTTTTTGCCTTAGGTTGGAAGTTAAACCTAAGGTGTTTGAATCTATAAGATACTTCATAATAAGTATGGTTGATAATGAGCGTGGATTCCATATACACTTTTAGCTTTATGATGCTCGTTTTTAAAGGAATTTCTAAACTGACAATATATGCTTCATATTTAACCACATTTTTAGTGCACTAGTAGGTTAACTTGATGGCGAAAAAATAGTGATTGGGAGATATAAGGAATATCTTGATACCGATCCATACTAGTGAGACACAAGCCTTTTTCACGGTAGTGCAGTTTAGTCCACATGTAACCAACTCTTAGTTGATGTACATCTCAACATATTGGGCTAACATAACCCATATCGCTATGTCAATAAGGGTAATTATATAGGGCAAAAATCCCACAATGAATAATCCCAAATAACTAAGACCAAACATAATGAATAAGTCACATAATTACAATCATACAATACAAGTATTTACGTGGTTTGACAATGGCCTACGTTCACGGGTTGTTCTCATTTTCTTATTACTTGATTCTCAATAACGATAATTACATGCTCCTTTTCAAGAGGCGTGTGTTAGAATTATAATGATTACGAGGAAATTGTGCCATGTAGGAATCTAGGAGTTATTATCTATTATCGTGGTTGATTTAAGTTGATCAACTTTGAGATTCTAGCTCGTCGAGTTTTACATCTTGTTTATCCTATATTATGTACGCCTCTCTCCAGATGCTTGGATAAATGTCATTTGCTCCTAACAACTCTGAATGCTATGATTATTCCCTCACAATTGCTCCCAAAGTTTTGCAGACTAAATGTGGTGGAAAGGTCTGCTCACCGACAGAAATGACCATGGTCGACCGAGATACGTTGGTCATAATACTGGGATGTGGAAATGCACAGACACTTATGAGATTTTTTAAATAAAAACTGCTATGTTATGCCAGTTAGACCTAGAAGGGTATGCTTGTAATTTATTTAAATTATTTAAGGGTATGCTAGTAAAAAGGCACATTGAGGAACCAAAAATGGAGGCACTACTTCCAAATGTTACCTCAGGTCTTGTTTCAAATGTCGAAGCGCCTTGGGAGTTGAATCAAAAAATTTTAAAGATTGTATACTGCCTTTTTCCTCATCACCTAAATTATTCAAGTGTTCTTAGAGTTTCCATTTCCTGAAAATACATTCTCTCTCTAACTCTCTTGAGTTTTCTATAATGAATTTTCATTTTCCCTTCGCATTGGGATTATTTTTTTCTTTCCGAGTTGAGAGGAATGGTGCATGCCATAAATCATAGAACTGTAAGGGATTTGAGCAAGAGGTACTCAATTCTTGATTAGGTAGGAATAGAGTGTACCATCGTGCCCGTCGATTGCTACAAAGTTATGGGTGGTCATTGCATCCATACTATTTCAATAGTTGAGGGGGGGATAACTTTTTTTGGAGTTTTGCAAATTCTTTAAAGTGGTTCCTGTCAAATGTTCAAAAAATATATGAATGATAGTGAATGGAGTGCATATGATTAATGAATTCTATAGTACTTGAATAGGTACACCAAAGATTAAATATAGTTATTCATGGTAAAAGCAAATGTCAATGTCTTTTTTCTGAAGGTAAGGAACGAAGATAGAGTTTTAGTTATTAATCTTCCTAACTCTGATAAGGGGTATTGGATTCATGGGTCTATTGTTAGGGATTGGCAACATACACCAATTCGTGAGGATGGTGAGTCATATGGGGGTTTAGGTGCCCTAATGGGGGGCAAAAAATAGGTTGACGCTACTCTATTTTTTAAATTTTATTGCTGGTGACCAGTTGTGGTATGTGACTATTGCTAACATTTACTCATTTGCTTATTTTGTGTAGCTTCATCCAAGAGACGGAAGCTCGGTGTCTCTCATTTCAACCGTGAGGATATTATCAAAGTTTGAAACCTTACGAGGCCTTTGACCCTGGTGTTGAACATCCCATATCGACATTATTTTTGCTTAAATATAAGAACACCATGACTAATTTTATAGTTAAGCCCATTGATTTTGTCCCTAAGATTCTCGTTCCTTCTACCAGTGAAGGATCCTATACTGTATCCACCTCGAACTCAATTTAGCTTGTGGGCGTGAACACCATTATTGCCGAAGTTATAACTGAAGGGATGCCTTCAAAGAAGAAACTTCCTTCAGTCATTAATGCCCCTAACCTTATTCTCTCCCCAAAGGCTCAAGGGGGCGATAAAATAGATTAGGAGACCCTCCGACTTTGTAAATTTTTTGGATTCCCTTAACAAAACTCGAGCTCAAAAAAGGCAAGGGTTGATCCTTCGAATACTAATGTTGCTACTGTATCCATCAAAAGGGTGAAAATCCATCTGAAGGCCAGATGTTTATTTGGTGATGTCAGATGTTGATTTGGCTCTGCTTTTATTGAGGGGTCCATTCTTGAGGCTGATCGAGATATGGTTTGAAAGCTAAACTCCAACCAGTTATATTCTCATGCCACTCGTACAATATCTTACGTATGTTTCAAAACTTTGATCGATCAATTATATTACCATTATTTTTCATAATACACCAACTTATCTTCTCTCTTGTGAATTCCATGGTCGACTTCATTGATATCTTTGACAGAAAGGCTCGGTATGCGAAGGCTTATGATGACATTGATCCATATTATAAAAAGTCTAAGAAATCCTTTAAGGAAGTCAAGGCAAATTGTGAAAAGAAGAGGTCATCCACCCAAACCAAG
This sequence comes from Sambucus nigra, assembly GCA_949130495.1. NCBI lineage: Eukaryota > Viridiplantae > Streptophyta > Magnoliopsida > Dipsacales > Adoxaceae > Sambucus > Sambucus nigra. The sequence goes on along the minus strand of OX422215.1, from coordinate 604,901,280 downwards.
AAGGTCGAGCTAAAATTTGAGGTCAAACAGCTAAAGAAAGTTATTGCAAAATCCTATGATCAGGCCTTTGGGGAAGCCTACGAGTAGGAAAATAAATAATTATCTTACATTCGTAAGTCAATTTTTAATAAAGGTTATGGCACACCCCTAATTACTACTAATGTCCCTATTGAGTCTGATCTGTATGATGAGTATAATACTGGCCTACCACCGTAAGAAGAGGAAATGGTCGGGACCTCGAGTAAGTCAGTTGTCAACCAGGATGAAGCTGTAGTTGGTTATGACAAGGTTATGGCTGAAAAGAAAAAGATCAAGGAGAAATATAACCCATATAGTTAGGTTTTATCTTAGGTTTCTTTGTATGTTATCTTTATTTTTTCAGGATTATAGGGGCATGCCCCATACTTTATGTTTTCAATGAAAGATTTTGAATTCCTTTCCTATGAGAATGCCATTTTTATGCAATGTTTTCCTTATATTCCTGAGTATCTTCTTTTAGCTTTTATATCTTAAAAATAGGTTTTATAGAATCCCCATTACTTCCAGAGACTGATGACATCGACCTAGTATTTACTTAGGATGCCAGCAATCGAGCTCGCGGTGTATTTATTTTCTATATGGTAAGCTTTCCAAAAGATAATAAGTAATTTTAACAAGTAGGCTAGTATGGTTACTTATTTGTAAATGGAAGTCATGGAGGTCAGCGATATTGCAGAGCTGTTGCAGAATGAAAATAATTCCCTAAGGAGAAGCTCAACAAGGCTGAGGATAACTTTAAGATAGATGGTGCAATCAAGTAAAATATGGGTCTAGAGATAATAAAATTATAGTATCTCTTTAGAAGGTGTCCTCGTCTAGTTTGGGCCACTAGTTATGATGAAGGATTGGTGGATATCCCTTAAGGTAAATGAGGCTAAGCAGGTGGCATATAAGCATGTTTAGATGAACGCCCTAGCTGTTATGAAGGTTATAAACACTTAAAGTCGTGGTACTAGTACCAAGTAGAGTGCCTTGCTTATAGTCACCCTCCGTTCGGAAGTGATGGAAGTTGGATTTCTCAGGACATTGTTCCCCTTCAATTAGCGAAAGATTATTTATCGGTGCATAATAGTGACGATGAGTTTCAGTCGTCGAGCTTATAACTCGTTAAAGTTAACTTTTTTGTGCTATGACTACATATATTCATTTTATAACCTTGCCAGTATGGGCTTTTTGTAAAATGAATGTTCTATGAAATTTCTAGTTAATTCCACGTTTTGCATTTTTCCATCTTTTTATGCCGATCATATTTTTATTATTTGCCTTACCTTTTAGAAACTTTCGTTACATAATCTTAGGCATAGGTCAAACTATAGCAAAAATGCATCTCATCATAGGGCCATCCACCCATTTATAATTTTCATCCGACCAAAGTCGGGACGCTTAGTGACTAAGGACTGTGACACCCCGACTAATTAAATACCGGGTAGCTACTCCTTTATTCAAATTAATTCAAAATGTCAAGTTGGTTCAGTTCGTAGCATCACTGTAGAAAACATTTTAACAATTACTAGCCACCTAATATTTAAAAAATGAGTTGTCAATTTTAATTAAATCTGATTTACATACAATCGAAATACACTGTGAAATATTGATACCACATCCACATCACAGTCGCAATAAAGTAACGATGTAATAAACTGAATCTGGAGGAATACACCTCACAACAATCCGAATACTGAAATAAACAAATACAAAGCCTGAATCATTAATTTAAGTACAACCCAAAATGTGAAATAAAACTGAATAAGTAAGATGTCTCTGAAAGGAAAGGGGCGACATGCCCTACAGATGAGTAAATCTGGAGTAGAGTCAAGATAGAAAGTGGAGGCGTCTACTATCAAGGTCCTGTAACTTCCACAGCAGCTACAGCACGTCACTAGAATGGAACTCCTATGCTTGGTGTCCTTGTGACTGGGCACCTAAAAAGGTTTTTACAAAAAAATAGATTTGAAAGAAAATGGGTCAGAGCCCGATTGTGAAAACAATTTAAAATACAGCAAGTGTTTAATATAATTAAACAGTGAATATAAAGTACATGATAGTGCGTGCACTCACATGAGTTCCTCACCTCTCAACTAATTGTGCACTCCTATCGTACCCGTACCCGTTCTAGATATTCCCATATCTAACTAGTCCAATACACAATCTAACATTACTATACGATTCACGATTTAATATCCGACACCTTAATTTGCACTGAGAGTTTTACTTTTCTTCCTAGTTCCCAATACTAGTAATGCTAATCACGAGAGATTTTTCCATTTTTAACTCCACTAAAATGTTGCTATTATTTTCACTTACATTTATACATGACAGTTCATTTCAATTAACAGTATATTATTCTCATCATAAATATACAATATTGGCAACCCGAGACTAAGTTGCGGTGCACACATACTCTGCTATCCAATCCCGGTACATCACGGACCTAAGGACCACGTATTCCATATCTCTCAGGAATCGTTTTCAATAAACAACAATCACACATAATGGAGGTGAACATAGTTCACATCACATGGGTTACGCACATACCTACGCTCCCATGATCACCAGACTTATTAACTTCTCAATAAGTCCTTCTCTGACCTATGTCCTCGAGGTACCAATCTAAATCCCCCCGTAGGCACACAAAGATTAGATGGCCTTGACCGAACGCCGACCTCCCGTGATAGCAAGTATGGTAGGTATGTTATACACAGATAAATACATATGCTAAGCATTCACACATCTTAGATATCTTATCATAGTAATAGAGTTATACTTCTCCATTTTATACCGTCATTAAATGTTACATGTTTACAAGTCCCCGAATATAATACATAAAAGTTCTCACGTTGTAAATTTTAGGTACTTATTTCCTAACCATAATTGTTATCTGGTTTACTACAAAATTATATGTTTCACTTCTCATCGTACTCAAATCTCACAACTGTACCCACTATTCATCAAGGGAAGACTAACACTCAATTATATAAGTCTACTGGAGGTTCGAAAATAAAATCAGGCCTAAAAGGCCATTCTGTCAACTCGTTAGAAGTCTCGTTCGAACGAGGTCGTTCGAACGTGTGTTGTTCGAACAAATGGCTTTGAATGAACTACCAATTTGTTAGAAGGGGTACTATCATCTCGTTAGAAGGTCGTTCGAACGATGTTGTTCGAACGACCTGGGCAGGTCTTCTAACGAGATGGCAGTAAACTCCCAGAAAATTCCCAACTCGTTTCTCTTCCTTTTTCTCTTTTCTAAATTCATCCTAAGATCATCCTAATAGCATTTTAATGTTCCTAAACCACTATAAGTCCTCTTAGGTCGCTTCTTAACATATTTTTGGGGTCAAATCCTCCTAATCAACATGCAATTATCATTAATCCCCAAATTTTACCCCAAACCCTATGAACAAGAACCCAGAATTTCGTTGTGTCTAATTACTCATCATAAATCCGTTTTTAAATCATCATAATTAAGTTTTTGGATACTAAATTCGTCCATAGTCATTATACATGCAATCTCTAACCCAACTTTAGAGTTTCTATAACAATTTCATCAGGTTTTCCTCAAAACTTTCAAGACAAAATAGTTCCTACACTAAACATGGAAGAAATATTCAATGCACTTAAAAATATCAAATCACTTGCCTTAGATTCGTTCTTCGTATTGTTTTCGATGTTTCAAGGTTGATTTTCTCCTCTTTCTGGTCACAATTCCTTTCCAATTTTTGGTGATGGGAGATAGGTTGGCTTGGAACCTCCTTTACCCTCTTTCTAACTTCTCTCCAAAACTTCCGTAGCCCACTCTCTCACTTTTGGCTGATAATGGCCTTAGTGGCTCTTTTAATAATCTTTAATTTACCTCAAAAATTCGTGGGTTTTAATCCCCTAATTTTTAAAATTACCAAAACACCCTTCTAGATTTCCGGTTTGGCCTAAAAATACCCCGGAACCCAAACTAAACCCCCGGTTAGTATTTATGACTATTTCAACCCTTCCGAACACGTGGCGCACTCAAAATGCCCATTCGGTTGATAAAAATATAATTCACTTTTTAATTTAAATAATTTTGTTCCTGACGCGACTGACACGCGCGTCCCAACTAAATTTTCCAAATTATCGTATTTCTGCCTCGCGACAATTTTAATATTTTCAATACTCACATATTACCATGTATACTTAGAAATATTCAATTTTAACATCGTAATCAAATACCAACTCACATCTCCCTAATATTTATATCCGGATTAATTCCCAATTTATTTCTCATTTAATTCAATTAATCCCTTAAATAAAAACCAATAAAATTACGGGGTATTACAGGGATATCCCTTAGGTCGTTTGATTTCCTGGGCAATTCTTGATGTTTTCGTAATTTTTATGACAAAAACATATAACCTTGAAGTGTTGATTAAGTTTATTCATGCCAAGGCATTCATGCCGACGACCAGACTTTAATCGGACATAATAATCATTCATAGATAAAGATAATTAATTTTATCCATCTTTTATACACTCTAAAATGCTTAATAGTACTTTAATGCTACTCATTTAAGAGCCTATCCACGTGGTAATACACATTTGTTCTTTTCATTCCCTTGGGTTGTCATTTTACATCCCCATATTTATATTTTTAGGGTCATTTCATTTCCCCAAAAGATGACTTCTATACCAACTATGTCTCTCCACTTACCCAACCTTTTACATTCCACATACATACCCATTCCCACCAAATAAATTTACTTATATTCCCATCTATTCGTTTTCCATTTACAAAGACATCTATGTACCACTTCCTTTCACCTCAAAATCTCCAAATCCTCCTCCTCAACAAGTTGGTAAGATATGTCTAAGTCGAAGAATTAGACAACTTGCAACCAAACCCATAAGCCTCACAAAAACGGTATCAAAAAGCCCAGGAAGCACCATCACACTTCCACCATAGAGTGCGCTAAATATATAGGTGTTATTTAGGTGTAGAAACGACATAAATAACAACACGTTTATTTTAAGGTTGTATCTGTTTTAGATCCACGGCACCACAAAAAAGCACAAAAACCACAATGAGCACAATCATAAAAAAAAAATAAGCAAACCCTGTTTAGGGCAGTGGTGCATCTAGGATTTTTGGTCAAGCGGGGTGAAAGTTCGAATTTTTTTCCGATTATTTCGAGTTTTATACAAATTATAGCTTTATTTCGAATTTTATACAAATTATAGTTCATGGGATTATGCGGTTTATGCCACAATTTGGGGTTGAACTTCTTGATGGATAAGATTATCGGACTCCACATTGGGAGATGATTGAACCTCATCTTCGGGTACGATTTGTGTGTTATCTCCTCTTTTCCGTATAAAAAATTTCTCCATGACTTCCTATTTTAAAAAAAACATATTTTAGACTACATATTTCACCATGACTTCCTATTTAAACATTTCTCAAGATATAAAACCACATATTTAAAACAAATTCCATGATTTCTCAAGATATAAAACCACATATTTATAAAAATATACACATATTTAAAAAAATATATGGAATTTCTATATACACAAATTTTATAGGCTATATACTGTTATACACATACATATTCCATGATTTCTAATATACATAATACACTTTAAAATTTTAATTTCTATTATATATATTATACATATACACCACCTGATCTAATTACATTACATATAAAAAAATATTAGATATAAATTTTTTTACCTGAGTTGCAGTCTTGAAGATAAGGAGAAGAGAAGGAAGAGCAAGCAGCGGCTGAAGTTCCGATGTCCTTTTCGTCGTCCGACGGCAGCAGCAGTAAGGCGATCTGAAGAAGACCAGAGGCTAAGACTAAGTCGTGGGAGGGAAGGGAATAGCAGGGATATGATATGGGAGGTAAGGGAAGGGAAGAGCAGGTGGCAGGGGATGGGTCGTGTCGTGTGAGGTGGGAGAGATAAGGAGAAAAAATACAATTTACACGAGTGAGAGAGAGAAATAGGTTAAACATAGGATGCTTTTACCAAAAAAACCTTTTTTTTAATATGCAATCTGGGCGGTCGCCCCTCTTCAGCCCTATGTCCGTTCGCCCCTAGTTTAGGGTATCAATAGCCACAATCAAAAGCAAAATAAACCCCGAAAAGATAAGATAATAAATAACCATAGTTAGAGAAACCCATAAGAAGGTTACAAAAAGTCTTTTAAAAATTTGTGGGGTAGCTTAGCTGAAATTGTTGATGGATATGAGACTAGTTTGGAAGTGTAGAGGGAAGCTTGCAGCTGTAAAGAGGAGAGAGAAGGAAAAGAGGAAGATGAGGGGAAAAATTGGAAAACGAGGAGTTTGGTCCATTGGGAAGAGTGAGAGCCACGTGGGTTTCAGATTTGGGAGAAGAGAGGGTGGGTGAAAAATCATTTGTTATGACCTTTTTTTAATGTTCGATTTTTCACTTTTTTATTTGTTTATTTTTTAGTAATCTTTTTTGCCTTAGTATTGGTTTAATTTGGATGGAATTTTTTTGTATCTGTTTTTAATTTTGTATCTATTTTATCAGCTTAATCTTTTTTTTTAATATAAAATTTTGTTTGAGTATCTTCTTTTTTATTTGTTATATTTGTTATTTATCTTTTTTGCCTTGGTACATGTTTAGTTTTTTTGTAACTTTTGTATCAGCTTTCTTTTCCCCCTTTTTATGAATTTAAAATATATAATAATGTGATTAATAAGAGGAACATGTTTTGTAAATTAATTTAAAATTAGTGTATATTTTAAATTTTGCAATATACAGTCCCACAAGTATTGAACATGTTTTGATTGTAGGTTGACGAGGAACCAAAGGTATGCAAGTTTATATTATGTAGCAAAGTTTGGAATGACTATATATTGTAGATATTACTTTTATGAATATTTAACGCTCGTGGGAGCACATATGTATGACCACTATCATTGGATTGTTTCTAATTTTGATTTTATAAGGGATGTAGCGAGTGGTTTTGACTTAATATTGTTAACAAGATGATATATATATATATATATATATATATATATATATATATATTGTTGGGTAAATTTTAGTATACCATAAGTATGTTTTGTTACTAAGAACTTTACCCAAAAGTTGATATATACATGTATCTCTTTCAAAATCCTCGCGTACAATAATGTATATACACTTTTGTTGACACGGTATTTGTTAAAATATCTAAATGGTTGGATTCTCTGTTTTATATATGCTAGACTTTTTCTTTGTCTGAGAGGTAGTGGTAATTTTGATGTATTCATTATACCAAAAGGGTTTTATTATGTTATGCCTATTATAAAATTATAGGTAGTTTGGAAGAGTTAAATTTTGGGTTTAGTGATTGTCATTGTTGTCTTGGGTAATGTCTTTCATGTAACTTTGGTTTTGTTATGTAACTTTATATTTTTTTAATTGTAGTCCATGATATTTTATAAAGTGTTTTATTAGCACAAGTTATAATTACATAGAGACTAAAGGATGTCTAAACCAAGTTCGTTTTGTTTTCTTTATATTTTTTATGTATTGTTTGAACAATGTCTCAAAGATGATGATAAACATATATATCTAGATTTTTGTCCATATTTTTCTTCATCTGTTCCGCGCATTGCTTCTTGCCCGCGTGCATCATGCGGGTTTACACCTAGTTTGGAATAATAATGAAGTTAATTGTATTAAATTGAATTTAAAGTGTTCCAGTAAACAAAACTTCAGAACTCAATATAAATCTAGAAATGAAATTTGGGAGAAATAAACTTAAAAGAAATAAAACTTCCTAAGATTGGCCCCATTCCAAGCCCTAGGAATCTCTCTTCCCCCTATTCTTCCCAACGGTAGGCTGTTTATCGTCTCAAATAATATTGAATGGTCCTTCCTAGTTAGGACCTACCTTATCGTTTGAAGGCTTCTTCGCGCTGCCAAGCACTTTCCTGAGAACGTAGTATTTAACCTAGAATCTTTTTGGGTTGACGCCTTTATTGTACTTCTTGGCCAACTGTTAATGCTTAGAAGATAACTTAATTAAGTCTTATCACTTTCGTTCCTTGGCTAGGTCGAGCTCGATCCTTATGATGTCTCTGATCAATTCTTGGTCGATAACGGTTGTGTCTATGGTTGGCAAGCCAGCTTTCAAATGGATTATGACCTATATCCCATAGGCTAAAACGAAGGATATTTCCCCAGTCAACTTTATGGATGTAGTTCGGTATGCCCATAGGACGTGGGAAAGCTTGTCCACCCAAGCACATTTTGACTTTTTTAACCTCTTCTTCATTCCATCGATCATTCTCTTATTGGAAGCCTCGACCTGCCCATTTCTTTGGGGGTAGTCCCCCGAGCTAAAGTGATGCTAGATGTTATGGTTGTCGTAGAAGTTTAGAAATGGCCCGCTTTAAAATTACGGCCCCTTTATTTGGGAAGATCATTTAGGGGATGAAAAAATGAGTCAAGATGTTCCTCTAGATGAATTTGATCATATTAGTATCTTCGAGGTGCACCAATGATTCAACTTCAATCAACTTTATGAAATAGTTTGTGCTAACCAGGAGATACTTACGATTTCCTATTGTTGTAGGTAGTGGACCCACAATGTCCAAACCCCATTGAGCAAACGACCATGGGATGGTCAATGACTTTAGATCGCCGGTCAGTTGGTGAAGCATGGGCGAGAACTTTTTACACTTCTTGCATCTTCTGACGTAGAAAACTGCATCCTTCTGCATGTACGACCACCGCTAAGCTTTTTTGATTATTTGGAAAACTAAAGATCCCAATTGCATGGCTTCCAAAGATATCATCATAAAGTTCGTACATGACTAGGTCGATGTCGTTTCGGTGCACGCATTGAAGGTAGGGAGTTGTGAAAGATCTCCTATAGAGCGGGCCTTCAGGTAACAAGTAGAAACGAATAACTTTTATCCTGACCTGATGAGCGTGTTTATTGTTGGCCAGTAGAACGCCCTATTATAAATAAGTTATGACCAGGTCCATCCAGCTAAGCGCTTGCTAGATGGTGAATACTTGCTCGCTAACTCTTGGTCTCATGATACTGGGCTGGGTGAGATTTTCCACCTCAATGGTTCTTTTAAGATCTGAGTCTACCGCTGAACCCATGGTGGCTAAGGTATCGACATGACTGTTATTACCACAAGGGAATTATTGAATGTGGATTTGTTCAAACATAACAATTAAGACTTCGGTGACCTATAAAATTCTCACATTTTCTCATCTTTGGCATTGTAGTCTCCTAATACTTGATTAGATACCCAACTTCAATCACAGTAGATTTCAAGTTGACTTGTGCCTAAGGATAAGGCTTTATATAACCCAGTGATGAGAGATTCATATTTGTCTTCATTATATGATGTTTCGAAGCCAAGTATGATCCCCTATTTTATCATAGTCTTCTCAAGAGAAATGAGGACAATTTCTACTCATTTCCCTCTTTAATTAAAGGTTATGTCTACATAGAGAGTCCATTTTTTAAGTTGGTCAAACTCCTGACTGGTCGCTCGGTTGGTGAGGTCCTTGTCATTGGGCCTTTTTTCCCCTGTGAATTTGGTAACGAAGTAGGTCGATACTTTCCTCTTTACTACAATCCTTAGTTGATAGTGGATATTGAAGCTTTCGAGTTCCACCGACCATTTGAACATCCATCCAGAAAAGGTCAACTTTTATAAAGACTGCCTTGAGTGGGGAAAAGGTGATGCATGTGACTAAATGAGCTTCAAAGTAATATTTCAATTTCCTTAAAGCAATAACAAAAGAGTGGGATAAATTTTCAAGTGGAGAGTAACGTTTCTCAATGTCAAGGAGCGTCTTACCTATATAGTAAATAGAGTCGGGTGTCCCTCTTTCTCGCATATCAAGGTCGAGTTGACTGTATGATCAGATATTATGAGATACAGGTAAATTGTATCCCCCAAATTTGAGATCGTGAGCAGAGGTATCTAGCTTAGGTAGGTTTTGATTTCATCGAGTGACTTTGAGCATTCCTCATTCCAAGTGAAGACTTTTTTTATATTCAATAGCTAAAAGAATGGTCGACACTTCTAGAAAGATTTTGAGATGAAACGGTTAAGTGCTGCCAACATTCATATTAATTTTTAAATATCTCTAAGCATCTTTGGCAATTGGACAATGTTGATTGCCACGTTCTGGTCGGGGGTCGGCTTATATCCCGTTTTGGTTAACCAAGTATCCAAGGAATTTTCCAGATTAAACTCTGAAAGATCACTTAATTGCATTAAGCTTCATCATGTAGTATCTGAGGACCTCAAATGTCTTTAACAAGTCCTACAAGTGGTCAACTTTATGTTTTTTTAAAAAGCATGTCATTTATGTGGAATTCCATGGTGTCACCTAATTGTTCCTTGAACATTTTGGTAACTAGTCGTTGATATATAGCTCATGCGTTCTTGAGACCAAATGGCATGGATTTGTAATAGTATAGGTTGCGAGTGGTGATGAATGATGTCTTATCTTGACTGGGGGTGAATAGAGGAATCTGATGGTACCCTGAGTATTGTGAAAGCTATGTGATATTGATTAAATATGGGTTTGCAAATTCCAATTAAATACTTATTTAATCACTTGTCAATTTTTAAACCAAATTAATTAAATCCTAAACATACAACTATGTGGATGAAATCAAACCATCATAAATAAATTGCTAACACACAGATTTCAGGAAAACCCCCAAAAGGGAAAATCCTTTTGTTTCACTATGTAAAATAAATCGCAACTTATATACACAGTGAAATATGTAATGAATATCATGCAGATACTCATATAGACACGCAACTTAGAGTCAGTAATGGAATAATGGTATCACCCCACAAGAACACACAAATCCAATTCAACAAGGAATACCCACGAGCACTCCCAAATGACACGCAATCGTTAGTCGTAGATTTACCCTCTCTATATGAGAAACTTCAACAAGATCGTATCTTGGGTTCCAAAATTTGAAAAACATAAGTTTGAACCCTAAATTAAAGAAGACAAAAGTATTTTGTAGTTTGCAGTTTCTGTGTATCGAAAAACATTAGGTCTTCTTAAGGAACAATAACCCATTTAACACACTATTTATAAAAAAGCTGAATCGACAGATCGTTCAAATGAAATCAACATGTCATTCGAATGAGAAGTAATGTCGCTTGAATGACATGTCTTTTGAAGGACGTAGCATTGTCACTCGAACGACCAGAGCGTCAAATTAAGTTCGCCTCAACACTTAGAAAAAAATTCTTTTGACGAAAAATAGCACCTCGAATTTTTTAAAAACAGTTTAGAAATTTTTTCCAACACTTAGAAAAATTATCCCGATATTTTAAATGAACCATAAAGGTACTTAAACACAACCTTACCAAAATTAATCTCGCATAATCTTTTCTGTTGAAGAACGTTAATATTCGAATATGTCTTGATGTATGATTGGTCTTGAATAAATCTTCAACAGTTTTATCGGTATACAACATATACTAATGTAAACTAGGACTAATAAATTATGTCCTTACAAGTATGCATCTAGAAACTCATCCGTGTGTGGCTAGCTATGGAGTCGACCAATTGGTCGATCTTTCATAAAGGAAAACTATCTTTGGAACAAGCTTTGTTGAGGTCGATGACGTCCATGTAGACTCTTCGCTTTCTATTACTTTTCTTTACTACTACTATATTGGATAGCCATTTGGAGAATTGAACTTCTTTAATGGTCCTTACCTCCAAAAATTTTCCCACTTCTTATTCCACGAGGCCTTTTCTAGGGATGTTTGACAAGTTTTTTGTGTAATCGACGGGAACATTGGGTCTATATGGAGTCGATGTCACATGTCTTTGGGATCGATTCTAGACATATCATAAGGCTGCCAAGCGAACACATCTTGATGGTGACATATTTATCCCTTTTCTTCTCCTGCTTGGGCCTGATGGTGGCGATTAAGCGTTACTGACAAACAACCTGATTTCCCCCAATCTGGATTATCCCTCAATAGGTAATTCATTTAAGATTCTGGTGATAAGTTAATGGAACAACTTATATAACTTGTAACCATCTTCTTTCGAGGATGGCGGTGTAAGGAGAATCAATGACCATTACTAGAAAATTGATTAACTTTAAGATATTCCCAATTTGTACGGGCAGAACCACCTTTTCTAGTGGCATAGTCATATTTCCAGCAAAACTGACGAAAGGGATGGTCGCATATCTTAAATCCTTTATTTTAAGATTAAGTTGGTTGGACAACTTCAGGAACATAACCTCTTAGGAGCTACCTGATCTACTAGTAACTTATCCACATTCCAGTTTGTAATTATGAGTGTGATTACTATTGCATCGTAATGTGGAGTTCTAACTCCAATTAGGTTGTCCTCTATGAAGACTATGTGCTTGTTATAATTGATGTCTTTCGGATGTGGACATTTTCATGCTAGAGTTTTGGCGGGGTCGATCTGGAAATCTTCCATCATCATTGTGAATTTCTTTAACTATATCCTAATAACATTGCTTTGAATTTGATTTGGGCTTAAGCTCCGTGGATGACTAAAAACTTGTGAACTACTCCCTTATCTTCTGGGACATTATCGGGAAATTATTTCAAACCATGTTTGAAGAACAATGAATGACTACGAACTCATGTCCAACCTCATCATCCTCCAGGATATTGCCAGGCTTCTGTCCTACGTCAAGGATAGGTTTGGAACCCTTTTTTCATGTAATCACTTAAGTGGTCGGCTTGGGATAATTCTTCCAAATGGGACTTGAGGAACTTGCAGTTTTCCATTTTGTGCTCGTGCTCTTTGTGACATGCACACCTAAGTGTGTTGTTTCTCTTCGTTGGGTCCCCCCATCTTTTTTGGCCACGTGAGGAACTTATGATCCTTGATTTTACTCAAGGTCTTATAAATTGTCTTCTTTAAAATGGTATTGATTGCTTGAAAATCTTTGGCATGATTTTCCTTGTCCTTATTTTTCGACCCTTCATTCTGCTTCTTGCCCCCTCTCTAGGGGCATTCTCTTTATCACCATTTATAATTGTCTTTGAACGACCATTATAATTATGGACGCTAGTGACCACATCTTCCACATTCCCATACTTCTTTACACGTGACATGATGTCGTCAATGGTATTCACCTCATTCTTAGTGAGAGACTGGTGCAACATAGAGTTGCTCGAAAACCTAATCTTGAACGAGGCCATAATGACCTATTTGGAGCAATATTTAACTTCATTATAAGTTTCCCAATATTGCGTAGTGTATTCCCACAAGGTTTTTGGGTCTTTTTCCTCATAGTGAGGAGAGAATCTATTATCTAGAGATGAGCCTTATTTATGATGAACCGAGCAGTGAAGGCCTACGCGAGCTACTTGAAGTTGTTAACTAACATGTGTGGCAGCTTTTAAATTATTTATGCATGATATCCCCCAGACTGGAAGGGAATATGTGGAACATTAGGGCATCGTTGTTGTTCCATAAGGTCATAGCCTGTCTGTACAATCACACGTGGTCAATAGGGTCGATCTTTTCATCATAAATTTTGAACCTAGGAGTTGAAATTTTTTTGGGAGGCTCTGGTTCTTAAATTGCCTTTGAAAAAAGATACTTCATTTGGGTGACGAGCGGCCTTCTAGCTAGTTCTTTGGTGGATCTAGGCCTAAGATTAGGAGGGTGTTGATCCGTCTCTTTCCTGATGAGATCGTGAATATCATATCTGTGATGTCCTTCATAATCTTATTTCATTAGGCGACTCTCGTCCTCCGAATGCTCCTAATCATGACGTGAAATCCTTCCTCGACTGTGAGTTTTACTCGCCCGAGGTTTAGGATTTCATCCATGGTGCTTATCTCCAGGCACCTCTCGCTCCATTATTTATAGACGTCGCCACAGATGTGCGTTTTCCTCCTCCTGAAGGTGTGTGACCTCCTCTTGTTAACGAAGCCACTATTCGTATGCATTGACCAATTGTGAGATCTGGATAGACCAAGGTTTTTTATTGCTCTGCTCATAGGGTTGCCCCCAGGGGCGATAGCATGCACGAGGAGCATCACGACTCCTATTTGGGTGGATTTCTGACCTCACCCTAGGAGCTGGAGACCCATTATGGTGGTTGTTGTTAGATGGAAAAGGTGCACTATGTGGGTGATATATAACTATTTGTTGTATCTAATTGGCTTAGGAAAATAAACTCGATTGCCACAGACGACGCCAATTGTAGGAGAAAAAACCCCACAATGAATAATCCCAAATATAACGAATAAGTCACACAATCCCAACCACACAACACAGTTATTTACGTGGTTCGATAATAACCTACGTCCACAGGGTGTTTATCACTTTATTAACTCAATTCTCAATAATAAGAACTACATTATACTTTTCCCAGGGGTGTGGGTTACATTAATAGAGACTACGAGGAGATTGTGCCATGTAGGTTCTATGAATTATTAGTTACTGTCATAGTTGATTTAAGATGATCAACATCGAGATTCTAGCTGATCAGTTTGAGAATGCAAGTGATTCAATGGACTGATTTGTATAATAAATTGCCACACACCAAAATCCATTTTTTTTAATTAAATTTTATCTTCAATTAAATTAGGTGTGCATACAAGATGTTTTCAATTTTCAAACTAAACATGCAATCAACACAAGAGATGAGGAAAAATCCCTAAAAAGGAAAAAACCATATATTTAACACTATTAATTATTTTGAATGACAAACGACTTACAAAACTTAGACAATCTAAGCGAGATACGCAGAGCCTTCAAAATCGTCAATAGAATATGACGCGATATCGATTCGTCCACATGTAGTGGTCTACCCTCGGTATCCACTAATCAACCTTATCTTCTTCAGCAGTAGAGATTTCTCTCCACAAAGGTTTATAAAAAAGAACCTTCTTCATGACTTGGTAAAGTGATCTAAATTATTCCAAGGGGTTTGAAATGTTTATGGAGGTGTTTGATCACAAAAGAGAACTCAAAACAGATGTTTTTATTTATGAAAAGAGTTCTTAAGAAGTCTAATCCCGTTCAACCTATTTATAAGAAGGTTGGTTAAAATAGGATAAGTGTAAAAGATTTGGATTATATGTCTTTAAAAAATAAATTTTTGCCCGGTTGTTCGAACGAGACCCATGGTTTCGTTAGAACGGGATCGAACGACTGCTTCAAATAACATTCTAGAGAATGACCAAAACTGTTTCGTTCGAAGTAAAATGTATTTCATTCGAACGATGGTCAATCTTGTTCGAACGACTGCCAAACTCGTTCGAACGAGGCGTCGAATTAAAAAAAACTCTATAAAAAATTTAAACGCCTTTTTAGAAAAAATAACCTCTTAAAAAATCTTAAACCTCGAAAATAATGAATAAACCATTTTACAAATCAAAACCACAACTTCTTCCAAGGATGTTGAGACAAATAATTCTTCCAACTTTCAATTGTCTTCAACTTTATCTTCGAGTCCCAAGAAGTCATGTAGGGGTAGTGTTTGTGTAACAGGATAGTCCAAAAATAAAAATAGAACTTGTTCTCACAAATCTCCCCCTTTGGCTATTCCGATACAAAACATAAAACTGAGGCAAATTTTATCATAACAGCTTAAAACAAAAACTACCCTCCCAAGTCAAGAAACGAAAAGTAATATATGTGAAAGTATTCAAATGCAATGGATCTTCCCCTTAGCTATATTTTTCTTCATCTTGTGTGGATCCAAGGGATCATCATCTAGGTGGAACATCCTACACACATGAGACAAACAAAATACCATGAAGCATACGAGTTTTAAAAGAAAAATAAAATAAAACTCTCCCCCTCAATTTGTTCTCACTCTTTTTGGCCGTAATAGAAAACAGAGTCGAAACTAGGCATAAATATAAGCATCACATGAAGAAGCAAGATATCATCACAAGAATAATCAAGTGGGCTTAAGTAATGATAATTTTAAAAGGCATAACAAGTATAATATCCGGAGAAAATATGCCCTTATTTTTGAAAATTTTAGTTTTTTCAAATATAAAGTATGGAACATACAATAACACACCATGGAATAGCACTAAGATATCTTAACCGTGGATGCAAAATGAAATTGTGTGAATATTTTCCATAGGTAAATCGACATAGACATTCATAATAAATGTGCACAAAGTCATGAAACAATCCTAACGAAAGAACTCAAAGTCTACCCTGGGTGTAAAGATTGTGAACTCATATGAAATCTACTTAACTTAATCAAAATGTCATGAGCATAAATGATTCTCACACCAATAATGCCAAACTATTTGATATTTTTCAAGAAAATACGTTTTGCAAACCCATTATTCTCGACTTTAACTCCCTCAAAACCTATCATATATAAGAAATCACTATTATTAATTATTTAGAAGAAATCATAGTGCTCATATACAGTGAAGCATCGATGAATTTAAACAAAAATGGTCTGGCACTTCTGTTTTTATATGCCTCTAATCTATTTAGGCTCTTTTATGCAAGTGGCGTCTTTTAACGCGAGGAACATTTTGATCTTTCGTAGCCCCTTTCCATTACTTAACATATAACAATATTTTTCGGAATATAAATGAAATTTGGGCAATGGTTCTTACATGCACAACTTATATATCTTTTTACATTTGGTTCGTTATTAAGCATAATTGAGATGAGAACATCATATTCGGCAAGTGACAAGTAAGCACAATGTTCATAAAGCCCGTTCACGTGTTCATTAAAGGAGACAATGAGTCTAACATGTAGATAGTAGTCATCGAAGATCAACATAATGATATCCACACATTATTAAGCACACTATCGAAATAAAGTCATGTCTCAAAACACTATGAAAAAGTCACGTGAATGGATGAAATGAAAGGGTGATATAAATATCTTAAATGTTCATTTATATATGGTGAAAAGGAAAATACAAAACTTTTTTTTTTCTTTTTCAAAAATTTTATCAAAATAAAATCATTTTCACTTTTTCTTTTTTTTTCTTAAAGCCAAAAATCTTTTTGAATTTTTAAAAAAATTTCAGAAAAACAAAAACTCTCTTTAGATTTTTGAAAAAATATATAAAAAAGAAAACATATAAAGATACAATGATAATACAATATAGCAATAGGAATATAAGATGGGAACATAAGATTCACCCTATTATAGAAACAAGTCTCAACCTCACTCATTATGTTTGGAGAAGTTCTCAAAAGAAGATGACATCCTAAGAAATTCCTCTATCAAATTATGTTAAGTTTTGACTAAATACTCTATTTGCTCTTGAAAACTCTCAAAACTCTCTATGATCATGTGCGAGAGCATGGGGAGTAACACGTGTGGGAGTGCGTGTATGAACTTGTGTGGGAGCATATTGGGAAATACGCATGTGGAAAACTCTCCCTAACTTAAAATAAAACTCTCTAAGGTGACCTCTTTGTTTGTAATGGGAACAAACATAAATCGGCTTGGGTCCACCTTGATCAAAATGTTTAGAACAAGCTCTCCTTGAAAGGTTAGGATGATTTGGTGGGTTAGGTTGAGAGTCATAAGAATCCATCACAAACTTGAGAACCGAGTCGAATGCGGCTTTGGAAGTGGATGCACCATTACAACCTATTCCTTGCCTCTTAACTTTACCTGCCTGAGAGCGAGGAACATCTTTCCAACATTCGTAGATGTGTCCTCTAAAGTGACCTTGACCTCCCGTTCACATTCTAGATCAATCTCTAGTTGGGATATACGAGATTTAAGTTTCTCACGAGTCTCTAATAAATATTTAAGATCTTTCGTAAGACTAGTCACGTTGTTGGTCAAATCGGTCTTCTTCCTACCTAAAATAATCAACTGCTTAACACAAAGAAATTTTTACCTTTTTGAGTTGACTCACCGATGCCTCTCACTCTTTCAAGACTATCACCTACTTCTCCAAATCTAACACCTTAAGAGACAAATATTTATTAAACCCTTTCATTTTTAAAGTCTCGGTGTAAAGATCACTAAAGCCTTTTGGAGTCCACCGTCCCCCTCACTCAAATTCTCATCCTCACTCTTTCGAGAATGAATCAAAATATCATCGAGGAAATCATGTTTATAAATGTCCACATCAACGTGGGACAAACGAGAAGTACTAACGTGACTAGCCATGAAAGTAATACACGGTTCATGTGGTGATTCATCCTCGGAATTCACTGACTTGGCTCCACTATAAAACTTGATTTTACATTGGTTTCCCCTCGTGTTTATCCCAAATTATGAACGTCTATCTCCTGGTGCTTGGATAAATGTCATTTTCTCTTAACAATTCGGAATGGTTGAATTATTCCCTCACGGTAATATAGAGGAGCAAGGTTGTCCCGGTTAAGAAGGCATTAAGATTAGAGGGTGTGGGGGGTATTCGTCGATATTTCTGAAGGATTCCTACATTGTGCATTCCATACCTTAGTGGAGTCCTCTTTAGGGGCTGAAATGGGTTTGCATGTCATGGTGAGTTGGTTAATGAAACAACTAATAAAAATGTAATTGTCCTAGGAAATACCTGACTTCCTTTCCCGTCTATAGTGGTGGCATCTCTATGATGGCTTTAACTTTGGTTGTATCCACTTCGACTCCTTATTTGTTGACAATTAATTTGAGGACTTTTCTTGGTCACCACAAACACACATTTTGGGGGGTGAACCTCATTTTGTACTAATAGATACATTACAAGAATGTTCTTAAAGCAAGGATGAGCACATCCCTAAACTCAGGTTTAATGATCATGTCATCGATATAAGCTTCTATTCATTTATGGGTGAGATCATGTTATATAGTTATTACGACTCTCTAATTGGTATCCCTAAAACTATTGAGCCCCGAAGGCATGATTATGTAATAATATGTATCCCGTGCCTTGATAAATGTGATGTTTTCTTGATGACCGAGTTGAATCTTGATTTGGTTATACTCATCGAACCCATCTATAAAGGATATTGACGCTTGTCTAACAACATTGTCTACTAGTACTTTAATGTTATGAAGGGGAAAGTATTATCTTGTATAAGCTTTATTAATATCCCTATGGTTTACATATATGAGGACTTTACCACTATCCTTGGGTACTAGCATGATACTATATATCCATATGGGCTATTTAACTATCCCGGTGAACCCGATGTTGAGTTATTTCTCAACTTCTAGACATTTAAGGACCTATTTGGTATAAGATTTTGTAGTTGTTACTTCATTGTCTTAAATTCGTGAAGAGTTGAGATTTCGTGCATCATAATCTTGGGATCAATTCCCGACATGTCAGTGTAATACTGGGATAATATATCTATGAAGACAGTGAGGGGGTTGGTAATATCCTCATTCTTTGAGATTATTGGGTACCCAGGTTAATGGTTTTTGAATCATCATAGTTAGGAATCATGCAATTATTTTGATCAACATCAAGTTTTTGAAAGTGTTGTAAGTATATTAGTTTTGCACGGTTTTTGTCATTAAGGGTGTCATATAAATCATTTAAAATGCTAGGATTATCACACATAATACAAAATGGCAAGTACTTAAAATTATAATTTGTTATGCCGTCAAAGGGAGGAAATATAGTGTTGATGATGCCAAAGAAGTCTTACGTTGGAGGATACATTGGAAATGGTGATACATGTAAACTCTTTTTATAACATGATAGACTCGAAATGCGCTCAACTGGCGTGAGTTCTAAATATGTTGACTAATGCCCAATTATTCAGTGGCCCATCCCTAGTGCTTCTCATGGGGAGGTGAGGTGGGTGCAACCCATTTGGGGGCAGACGTAGATCATTCCTAGTGGTTCTTGATGTGCTTCATCCTTGATTTCTTAAAGGGCTATGAGGGTATTTATGTTGCGGGTGGCCTTTTCATCATCTGGTAAACATATACATGGGAATTATGTGTTGACGGGAGTTGTATAACGTTAAGCTCACGGATGGGAACAATAAGGAAACTTTCTTCTGAATGGTTTTATGAGGTTGATGCCATGAACCAAACATTGAAGCTCTCTATGAGGGTGATTCTATGAGACACCCCGACTAATTAAATACCGGGTAGCTACTCCTTTATAAAATTAATTCAAAATGCCAAGTTGGCTCAGTTAATAGCATCACTGTCGAAAACATTTTTTTTTTCTAACCACCTAGTATTTAAAAATCAAGTTGCCAAATTTTAATTTAAGTCTGATTAACATGCAACAAGTGTAATGGAGAAATAAAGAACACCATACACCATGCTGAAGTAAAATGAATAACCATCACAATAGAGTAAATAAAGTCTGGAGGAAAAACTCCTCACTACAATCCCTTAACTGAAATGAATAACCGAAACTGAAATAAAACATGCTAAAGTCTGAAAGTTGAAATGTAAATGATGTCTCTAAAGAAATGGGCAACATGTCCTACAACTGATAGATAGTGACTCTGGAATCCAAAGAGATAGAAGCGTCTACATGCAAATCCCTATAGCTTCCACAAGCAGCTACAGCTCGTCACCCGAATGAGTACCTATGCTTGGTGTCCTTGTGGCTGGGCACCTAAAATGGTTTTACAAAGAAAAAGAGATATGAAAAGCAAACGGGTCAGAGCCCGAATGTGGAGTTATATATTAAAAAACTTGCAAGTGCTTTAAAAACATTTAAAACATTAAATGCAAAGTACATGTTAGGACGTACACTCGCATGATATTCTCACCTCTCGTCTAACTGTGCACTCCTAACGTAAGTACCCATCTATATCGACCCATACTACTAGCTAACTGACAACATAACTAGCTAGACTGCCAAAGGTTCTACCCATATAACTCGGTTTCATTTAACATAACAACGCTCGTAATTAAATAGGGGCTTAACGTAAACTCAGTTACTAAACATACCATTGATATAACTATTAGTTAACTCATTATATAACTCGAAATAACACCGTAATATTTTTACAACATTAACATGAGGATTCCCATTAATTTAATGTATATTATTCACATCATAAATATACGATACAAGCACCCCCGCAATCTAAGCTATGGTGCACACATACTCTGATATCCATCCCGGTACATCACGTACATAAGGATCACATATTCCGAATCTCTCAGGAATAGTTCAGATAACGCAAATCACAAATAGTGGAGGCGAACACAGTCACCATTACATGGGTCACGCACATACCTACGCTCCCATGGTCAGCGGACTTATTAATATCACAATAAGTCTTTCTATGACCTATGTTCATCAAGGTACCAGTCTATATCCCCCCCGTAGGCACACAAGGATTAGAGGGTCCTAAGCGAACGTAACCTCCCGTGATAGCAAGTATGGTAGGTATGTCATACACACAATCCATATAACAATACTAAGTAAACACACATCTTAGTAATACCGTATTTTAATCGTAGTACATATTGCACTCTCGTACTAACTATAATTATCACGATTCGTAGTATTTCGGTTTGTAATTATACGCGCTATAATTCATCCTCACATCGTAGTAGACACTCACGTCTTAACCCAAATGGTTTATTGGATATAACTCTCGTATATAATTTACTCCTCTCAATAATCCAAAAGTCCCAAATCTATCCTTACATCATCAAAGAATGTTAACTCTACCCTCGAACCAGTTTCCGGGACTCCAAAACTCAAAACAGTCCAAAAAGGACCAAACTGTCAACTCGTTAGAAGTCTCGTTCGAACGAGACTTCGAACGAGTTTGGACTGTCAGGTCTTTAGAAGTCTCGTTCGAACGAGGCTGTTCGAACGAGATCCCAGTTCGTTCGAACCAACTGACCCTTCTAACGATATCTCGTTCGAACGAGATATCGAACGAAATCCCCACTCGTTAGTAACGACTGGTCAACTCGTTAGAAGCTCGTTCGAACGAGTTCGTTCGAACGACCTGGGGGCTGCTTCTAACGAGGTACCAGTTTCGGCCCAGATTTTTCCAAAAATCGTTTTTCACCATTTTTATCAACTCTAATCTCTTCCAAAGTTCATCCAAATAACGTTTTAGGGTCTCTAATTCATCCTAAACATATTTACATCATCTCCTAACATGTTTTCAAGGATTGAATCATCATAACATCAACCAAATTTACAAATCTCTACACTTTTCCCAATTTCTCTAGAACATGAACCCTAGGTTTATATCATCCTCAAATCCCTGAATTTATTTCGTTTTAATTTCTTCAAATCACAATTGTTATAAGGGAAATCATCTACCTATCATACTACATGCAATTCCCTTCACAATTTCTCAATTCCTATGTACTACATGGGTTTTCATATTTTCTTCAAGAACAAATCATAAATCCGAATTTTCTAACATGGAGGACACATTCTCAGAAATTAAATGGAATAAAGTCACTTGCCTTGTTTGTCTCTGAATTTGGTGTGGATTCGGTGTAGAATTTATGCAGAATTCCTCTCTCTCTCTCCTTCTCCAAGCTTTCTTCTCCAAAAGGCTATGGTGGCTAGGTTTGCTTTGGGGAAACTTATGAAAACCTAATTTAATAAACCTCCGTAGCTTGTTGGGTTAATAAGGGTTGGTTGGGTCAATTCCTTATCAGATTACAACTCTCAATTTTCGTCACTTTTAATTACCCAAAAATACCAAATTACTAAAATACCCTTTATGGTGCCGGAATGGCCTAAAAATACCCCGGGACCCAAACTATACCCCCGGCTAGTGTTTTCTGACTATCTCGACCCTTCCGGACGCGTTGGCGCACTCAAAACGACCATACGGATTATCGATTTTAAATTCACTTTTATTAACAAAATATTATACCGTGACGCGGCGGTCCCACGCGTCTCAACAAAATTTCTAAAATGTCGTATATAAATCTCACGACAAAATCAAATACCAATTCGCATTTCATTAGTATTTATAACCCGGATTAATTTCCAATTACTACACATTTAATTAATTAATCCCAAAAATAAATATAGCCAAAAGTACGGGGTATTACATACTTCCCCCCTAATAACTGAATTTCGTCCCGAAATTCGAAGCTAGAAAGTACCTGCTAAAAACAGCTCTGGATAACGCTCGCGCGTCTCATCCTCGCGCTCCCATGTGGACTCCTCGACATTGTGATGTCGCCACTGAACACGCACTAACGGGACTATCTTTGACCGCAGTTTCCTCTCGCTTCGGTCCAAAATAGCAATTGGCCCCTCCTCGTAGGAGCTATCCGGCTGGAGATCGATGTCCTCCACAGCAATGTGAGAATGATCCAAATCATCTCTAAGGTATTTCCTCAACGAGAAAATATGGAACACGTCGTGAATCCGATGCAAGTGCTCCGGTAGTCCAAGTCTATACGCAACCGGTCCGATCCGCTCAATAATAGGAAACGGCCCCACATACCTCGGTGCCAACTTCCCCTTCTTCCCGAAACGCATAATCCCCTTCATCGGAGATACCCTGAGTAAAACCTGGTCCCCCACTTGGAACTCCCTGAAAAATCTCTTCGCATCAGCATAACTCTTCTGCCTGTCTTGAGCTACCCGAATGCGACTCCGAATCAACTCAATCCTTGCCGAAGTATCCTGAATCACTTCCGGCCCAAGTAGTTTGTTGTCCCCCACCTCCAACCAACATGCTGGGGAACGACAAGGCCTACCGTACAATGCCTCAAACGGGGCCATGCCAATAGTGAACTGATAGGAGTTGTTGTAAGCAAACTCTACCAGTGGAAGGTACTGCTCCCATCCACCCCCGAAGTCAATAATGCACATGCGTAGCAAGTCCTCCAACATCTGATTGGTGCGCTCTGTCTGCCCATCGGTCTGTGGGTGATAAGCCGTACTCAACCGCAATTCCATGCCCATGGCCTCTTGGAAACTCTCCCAAAACCTCGAAACAAATATCTTGTCTCTGTCAGACACGATATTTAGGGGCACACCGTGAAGTCTTACAATCTCTGAAATGAAGAGCTGGGCATACTGTCCCGTAGTGTAGTCAGTCCTTACGGGTAAGAAGTGAGCGACCTTGGACAACCTGTCCACAATTACCCAAACGGAGTCGTGACCCCTCTGCGACGTAGGCAACCCCCTTGATAAAATCCATGGATATGCTCTCCCACATCCACACCGGAACCTCCAACGGCTGTAGCAATCCTGCTGGTCTCTGATGATCCACTTTTACAAGCTGACAAGTGGCGCATTTCGAGACAAACTCAGCGATATCTCTCTTCATACCGCCCCACCAATATTGCCGTCTCATGTCTTGGTACATTTTGTCCCCTCCGGGATGTACCGCGAATCGCGAGCCGTGCGACTCTGCCATAACATCGTGCCGCAATTCTTCCCCTTCCGGAACTACCAATCTCCCATTGAAGCGCAATCCCCCGTCTGAGCTAACGGTATAGGACTCGGCTCCCTCGGCTAGCAATCGAACTATCTGCTCCTGACAGAACGAGTCATTAGCCTGTGCCCGTACTACCTTTGTGACAATTTGCGGTGTAACGGTCATTACAGACATGAAAGATCGAGCCACTGCATCCTGGTGTCCCAATTCCTTCCACTTAGCTTTCCACACCTCTGCCACCTCATCTGCTGGCCTGCGGCTCAACGCGTCTGCTACCACGTTAGCCTTATCCGGGTGGTACTGGATGTCGAACTGGTAGTCCTTCACAAATTCAAGCCACCTACGCTGTCGCATATTCAGTTCCTTCTGCGTGAACAGATACTGTAGTGACTTGTGGTCCGTGAACAGCTGAAACTTCTCCCCCAAAAGATAGTGCCTCCAAATCCATAAGGCAAATACTACCGCTGCCAACTCCAAATCATGCGTGGGGTAATTCTTCTCATGAGGCTTAAGCTTACGGGAAGCATAAGCTATGGCCTGTCTCTCCTGCTGCAAAACACCTCCAAGCCCTTGCAAAGACGCATCGGTGTAAACCAAATACTCAACTCCCGGTCTCGGCAATGCTAACACAGGTGCTGAGGTCAATTTGTCCTTCAATTCATCGAATGCCAACTGACAGGCATCACTCCAAATGAACGGCACACCTTTATGAGTAAGATGTGTCAAAGGACCTGTTATCTCTGAGAAACCCCGAATAAACCTCCTGTAGTATCCTGCTAGACCCAAGAAACTACGAATCTCCGTTGGTGTCGTGGGCTGTCCCCACTCCCTCACCGCTGATACCTTCCCCGGATCAACTGATATTCCCTGGTCGGAAATAATGTGACCCAAGAACTGGACTTCCTTCAGCCAAAACCCGCACTTCTCGTATTTTGCATACAGCTCGTTCTGACGAAGTGTCTGCAAAACCTGCCTCAAATGCTCGGCGTGCTCCTCCTCTGTCTGAGAGTAAACCAGAATGTCATCAATGAAGACAATGACAAACTGATCTAGGAAATCTCTGAACACCCTGTTCATCAAGTCCATAAACACTGCTGGAGCGTTGGTCAAGCCGAAAGGCATAACCCGAAATTCATAAGAACCATATCTCGACAAGAATGCGGTCTTCGAGACATCCTCCTCCCTGATACGCAACTGATGGTATCCCGACCTCAAGTCAATTTTCGAGAAGAAAGAAGCTCCCCTCAACTGGTCGAATAAGTCGTCGATTCGAGGCAACGGATACTTATTCCGTATCGTGACCTTATTCAACTCTCGGTAGTCCACGCACAATCTCAGTGAACCATCCCTCTTCTTCACAAACAAAACTGGAGCGCCCCAAGGTGAGGTACTCCTGCGAATAAAGCCCTGTCCCAAAAGCTTCTCTATCTGATCCCGTAGCTCTCTCATCTCAGCTGGAGCCATACGGTACGGTGCACGTGCTATAGGTCTCGTACCCGGTAGCAAATCTATAACGAAGTCTATTTCACGACTGGGTGGTAAGCCTGGTATCTCCTGAAACACATCTGAATACTCCCTGACAACCGGGATCGAATCTAAAGGGATCACAACCTCCTTAGAGGTATCCTCCTCAATGTAATACAGATGAGCGGTCGATCCTCCCTCTAGGCGAGGCATCGCCACTATAAACATCTCTTGCCCCGGAATGGCAAAAACAATGCTCCCGCTGAAGTAATCAATCATGGCCCTATATGCTACGAGCCAATCCATACCGATAATCACATCATGAACATGCATGTCTAACACTAACATGTCTGCAGGTAATACCAAACCACCAATCTCTACCCCCACTCCCCGACATATAAAGAATATAAGTGACCCACTCCCCAATGGTGAGTCGACACACGTAACTGTGCTCTCTGTCGTAGCTAACAATCCTAAGGCTTTCGCGAAGTGTGTAGCTATAAAACAGTGTGTAGCACCCGTATCAAATAACACCCGACCCATAGTGCCATGGATAGGAAACGTACCCTCGATCGCGGGCGGTGCCTGTGGAACTGCAGCCTGGTGAACGTTGTAGACACGTCCATACTGTAGCTGCCCCTGCTGAGCTGGGACTGCTGGAATGGGTGGCAAAGCTGCCATCTGTGGCGGTGCAGGAAGAGCGGCGGGAAACATAGGTCTCTGTGGCTCCTGGCGAGCACCCTGCTGCTGCTGCTATGGGGCCCTGCCCCTATCAGGACAATCCTGCTTCTTATGGCCAGTCTTGCCACAAGTAAAGCACTTCCCTGGGAAGTTCCCTCCCCTCTGCCCCTGCTGTCCCCGGCCCTGGTGGCCGTTACCATTCCTCCCTTGGCCCTGCTGGCCCGGATGGAACTGCTGCCCATTCTGCCCCTGCTGGCCCTGATGGCCGTTTGGACCCTGCTGGCCCTGACGGAAACCTCCCTGTCCCTGCCTGTAGTTCCCTGACCGGAACCTCTTATTATCCCCCTGCTCAGTCTGTCTCTGCCCCTGACCGGTTTGTGCCCCGCTGGCACCATGTCCTCCAGTCCTGCCCTGATGGCTAGACTCCCCCGATCGCTTGCCCTCGGCCATATGAAGACGGTGGTCCTAGCAGTGTAATAATGCAGCGTTAACAACATCAGAATACGTGGCCAACGATAGGTTCCCTAGCAGATGCTGACGGATCCTCCAATTCAACCCATCGGTGAACTTCTCTATTTTCTTATTCTCTGTTGGAATCTCGTCTGGAACGATATTCAACAGGTTAGTGAACTCGGCCTCATACTCGGCCATTGTCTTGCCCTCCTGTTTCAAACTCATCAGCTTCCTCCTCATCTCTGTATGAACTGCGGACGGAAAGTACTTGCGGTCGAATCGCACCCAGAACTCCTGAATCGTGAGGGTATCCCTCTCCTCCGCGGTAGGGGTGGCCGTGGGCCGGGCCTGGGCAGGCCCGGTCGGGCTCGGGCCGGGCTTGAAAAATTAAGTGCTATCCCAAGCCCGCTCGGGCCCAGATCGGGCCTTATTATGTAATCCCAAGCCCGCCCAGATTTGAAAGCTCTTTACCCAGGCCCGCCCAATCGGGCCTTGTTATGTTAATTAAAAGATTTTTTTAAAAATTAAAATACCTATTTTTTTATTTAAAGACCAATTTTTTTAATTAAAAATCTGTTTTAAACTACATGTATTACAAAGTCCATATATAAAGTTTTCCACTCTACATGAAAAGACTTGATATACGTTTTTATATTTATAAAAGTTTCCCCCCCCCCCATATATATATATATATATATATATATATATATATATATATATATATATATTTCGGGCCTCGGGCCGGGCCGGGCCTCATCGGGCTTAAGAACTCATGCCCAAGCCCGCCCGAAAAAAAATCGGCCCTATAAAATTTTGCCAGGCCCGCTCTGCGGGCCTATTCACCTTACCCAAGCCCTATTTTTTTATTGGGCAGGCTGGGCGGGCTTGGCGGGCCTCGGGCCTATGGCCACCCCTACTCCGCGGTGGTAATAGACTCCCACCACTGTAGTGCAGATCCCACTAGCTTGAAAGTAGCTAGCACCTGTTTCTGAACATCAGTGCACTCATGCATCCTCAAATGCCTCTGTATGTCCTTCCTCCATTGGCTCGAGACTACCACATCTGAGCTACCTGCAAACTCTGGCGGATGCGCTTTCTGAAAAGCGTCTCGTACACGCTCCCAAGCAGACGGGAATGCATTAACCTGTACTGGCGTGGCAACCGGCGCCTGGGGCGGTGCCTGCTGAATCACGGCAATCGCGGCATTTACCGCTTGGGCTACTATAGCAGCAACCTCAGCGGCGTTCATCATGCCCTGAACTGGAGCGGGCTGGGGTTCGGGCATTGCATTCCTGGGAACTCGTCGTGCACGTCGTGGAGGCATCTGAAATAAGAACAAAGTTTATAAGTTCGCAGTTTATAAACTTAAAATAGCTGAAGAACGAAGCATACACAAAAAGAGTACAACAGTCCTAAAATATAGGGCTCTATATCAAAGAAAACGTAGCAGAAACAAAATAGCCGTACAGATCCTAAAGGACACTAGAACCTGATGCTCTGATACCACCTGAGACACCCCGACTAATTAAATACCGGGTAGCTACTCCTTTATAAAATTAATTCAAAATGCCAAGTTGGCTCAGTTAATAGCATCACTGTCGAAAACATTTTTTTTTTCTAACCACCTAGTATTTAAAAATCAAGTTGCCAAATTTTAATTTAAGTCTGATTAACATGCAACAAGTGTAATGAAGAAATAAAGAACACCATACACCATGCTGAAGTAAAATGAATAACCATCACAATAGAGTAAATAAAGTCTGGAGGAAAAACTCCTCACTACAATCCCTTAACTGAAATGAATAACCGAAACTGAAATAAAACATGCTAAAGTCTGAAAGCTGAAATGTAAATGATGTCTCTAAAGAAATGGGCAACATGCCCTACAACTGATAGATAGTGACTCTGGAATCCAAAGAGATAGAAGCGTCTACATGCAAATCCCTGTAGCTTCCACAAGCAGCTACAGCTCGTCACCCGAATGAGTACCTATGCTTGGTGTCCTTGTGGCTGGGCACCTAAAATGGTTTTACAAAGAAAAAGAGATTTGAAAAGCAAACGGGTCAGAGCCCGAATGTGGAGTTATATATTAAAAAACCTGCAAGTGCTTTAAAAACATTAAATGCAAAGTACATGTTAGGACGTACACTCGCATGATATTCTCACCTCTCGTCTAACTGTGCACTCCTAACGTAAGTACCCATCTATATCGACCCATACTACTAGCTAACTGACAACATAACTAGCTAGACTGCCAAAGGTTCTACCCATATAACTCGGTTTCATTTAACATAACGCTCGTAATTAAATAGGGGTTTAACGTAAACTCAGTTACTAAACATACCATTGATATAACTATCAGTTAACTCATTATATAACTCGAAATAACACCGTAATTTTTTTACAACATTAACATGAGGATTCCCATTAATTTAATGTATATTATTCACATCATAAATATACGATACAAGCACCCCCGCAATCTAAGCTATGGTGCACACATACTCTGCTATCCATCCCGGTACATCACGTACATAAGGATCACATATTCCGAATCTCTCAGGAATAGTTCAGATAACGCAAATCACAAATAGTGGAGGCGAACACAGTCACCATTACATGGGTCACGCACATACCTACGCTCCCATGGTCAGCGGACTTATTAATATCACAATAAGTCTTTCTATGACCTATGTTCATCAAGGTACCAGTCTATATCCCCCCCGTAGGCACACAAGGATTAGAGGGTCCTAAGCGAACGTAACCTCCCGTGATAGCAAGTACGGTAGGTATGTCATACACACAATCCATATAACAATACTAAGTAAACACACATCTTAGTAATACCGTATTTTAATCGTAGTACATATTGCACTCTCGTACTAACTATAATTATCACAATTCATAGTATTCCGGTTTGTAATTATACGCGCTATAATTCATCCTCACATCGTAGTAGACACTCACGTCTTAACCCAAATGGTTTATTGGATATAACTCTCGTATATAATTTACTCCTCTCAATAATCCAAAAGTCCCAAATCTATCCTTACATCATCAAAGAATGTTAACTCTACCCTCGAACCAGTTTCCGGGACTCCAAAACTCAAAACAGTCCAAAAAGGACCAAACTGTCAACTCGTTAGAAGTCTCGTTCGAACGAGACTTCGAACGAGTTTGGACTGTCAGGTCGTTAGAAGTCTCGTTCGAACGAGGCTGTTCGAACGAGATCCCAGTTCGTTCGAACGAACTGACCCTTCTAACGATATCTCGTTCGAACGAGATATCGAACGAAATCCCCACTCGTTAGTAAAGACTGGTCAACTCGTTAGAAACTCGTTCGAACGAGTTCGTTCGAACGACCTGGGGGCTGCTTCTAACGAGGTACCAGTTTCGGCCCAGATTTTTCCAAAAATCGTTTTTCACCATTTTTATCAACTCTAATCTCTTCCAAAGTTCATCCAAATAATGTTTTAGGGTCTCTAATTCATCCTAAACATATTTACATCATCTCCTAACATGTTTTCAAGGATTGAATCATCATAACATCAACCAAATTTACAAATCTCTACACTTTTCCCAATTTCTCTAGAACATGAACCCTAGGTTTATATCATCCTCAAATCCCAGAATTTATTTCGTTTTAATTTCTTCAAATCATAATTGTTATAAGGGAAATCATCTACCTATCATACTACATGCAATTCCCTTCACAATTTCTCAATTCCTATGTACTACATGGGTTTTCATATTTTCTTCAAGAACAAATCATAAATCCGAATTTTCTAACATGGAGGACACATTCTCAGAAATTAAATGGAATAAAGTCACTTACCTTGTTTGTCTCTGAATTTGGTGTGGATTCGGTGTAGAATTTATGCAGAATTCCTCTCTCTCTCTCCTTCTCCAAGCTTTCTTCTCCAAAAGGCTATGGTGGCTAGGTTTGCTTTGGGGAAACTTATAAAAACCTAATTTAATAAACCTCCGTAGCTTGTTGGGTTAATAAGGGTTGGTTGGGTCAATTCCTTATCAGATTACAACTCTCAATTTTCGTCACTTTTAATTACCCAAAAATACCAAATTACTAAAATACCCTTTATGGTGCCGGAATGGCCTAAAAATACCCCGGGACCCAAACTATACCCCCGGCTAGTGTTTTCTGACTATCTCGACCCTTCCGGACGCGTTGGCGCACTCAAAATGACCATACGGATTATCGATTTTAAATTCACTTTTATTAACAAAATATTATACCGTGACGCGGCGGTCCCACGCATCTCAACAAAATTTCTAAAATGTCGTATATAAATCTCACGACAAAATCAAATACCAATTCGCATTTCATTAGTATTTATAACCCGGATTAATTTCCAATTACTACGCATTTAATTAATTAATCCCAAAAATAAATATAGCCAAAAGTACGGGGTATTACATTCTAGTGTCTCGAGAGTAACTACTAAGTTGATGTGTTCCATGAAGAATGTGGGTTGCTCCCAATTTAGCATTTGTCTCTTAATTTTTTGTCCTTAAACAGTAACCCGTGACAAATTAAGATTGCGTTGGTTGACTTCATGGGCTTCCTTATAATTAAAAAAACAATTCTTCCTAATAAAATATCTTCATATCGGGTTGCATTCACTACATCAAAACAGTCGGCTTGTCACGATCCTTTACCATGACAATTTTGGGCGCCACAAGTCATTGTGTCACAATCAAGGACCATGATAGCCCCCTGTTGTCGCGATCGTTTTCCCCCTTGAAATTAGTCAAACTAAAGGGGTGACCAAACAATGCCATGGTTAAGGACCATCATAAATGATAACTTTAACTTTTTGTGTGTAGTCGTTGTTTGAAGCCAAGTTAATCAAAACCTTAAAATACCTACAAAATGATATCAATCTAAAGTGTAGAGCGGTAAGTAAGGATGTCAATCCACATCAAGGGGGTAAGCTAGAGACAAACTCAATTGTAATTCAATTTTTATTTTCTTTTTGGAATTTTACTTTTTATATATATTTTTTTATGCTTTTTTAATAATAAAACAATTGGGTGAGGTGAGGTGAAATAACACTAAACTAAATGGAAGATCAAATTACAAACTAAAAAGTGACTAAAATGAAAAATAAAGTTTAACACGAAAATAAGAGATAGAGTGAGGTAAACAAATGTGAGAGCAATCAAGGAATGGGATTACACCACAAATTTTAGCTATTCTAACTAATTAATTTAATTAATTGAATTCTCCCAAATTAATATCAAAATTACAAATCAACTCTCATTGCAAATGTAATTTTAATAGCAACTTTTTAGAATATTAAGTTTAACACCCCACAACTCTATAAAAATAGATCTATACTCCTTTTAATTAATCGCCCGCTAGGATCGATTTATCAAAATTTATGTAAATTTAGAAATTGAATTTTAGAGTTTAAATTCAATGAATAATACAACACTTAAGAAACTCCTATTTCTAGCTCGAATCTAAAATGGGTATTATAACTTAGAATTTCGATTCTCTCTCGAAAATCATTTACCCTCTCTAGAGGCGTAAATTTAAGGGTGAGGGATCAAAATTAATATTCATATGGAATTTTCAAGTACTCAAACTAATTAAATTAAAATAACATCAAATAAGGGTTCCCTCACCCCTTGAAAGGAGATTTAGCCTAACATGGTATGAAATTTGACAAATTAATAATCAAAGGCATAAAATAAATGAGAAGAGAAGAGGGAAATCAAAATCAATCTCTTATAGTGAAATTGAACTCTTATATCCTTGAAATCAAGTACCATCCATCCAATATGAGCATCCAACTATAATCAACTCATTACAATACTCAATTGAATTACTCACAATTTATCCTCACAAATCTCTAAAAATAAAAATAAAAAATATTTACAAAATATTTCCTTAATTTATTTTCTAATCTAACATATCTCTCTAATTTTCTCAAGAATTTTCTCTCTCTATTTACATGCTTAGTCCTCAAATGGGGTCCTTCATCTTCCTTAAATAGTAGGGATGGAGCATGGGGGTAATTTGGGTAGGGATTAAATGGACATGAGGGGTGTGATGATAAGTTGGGGTCAAAATAGGGAAATGCACAAATGTGCATGGGTTGTGTGAGGTCATGTGGATGAGGGGTGAGGGAATAAAATCAGATTTGGTTAAAAGAGTGTTTGGGGGAATTTTTGGAATTGGAGTTAAAAGAGGTGTGATTTAAACATGTGAGTTTATTTGGTTTTGGTCTTTGGTTTTATTTTGGGAGTTGGCTTTTATTTGGCAGGTGCACGATTTTGGCTTGTAGAAATGGGTAAGTGGGTATTGAATTGGGCTAGAGGATGATGAAGCATGGGTAACAGCTATAGGGGATGGATCGAATCGAGTTTATGGGTTGGTTGGGTAGAGGTTAGTTTAAGGATTATTCCGGGCGGGTTATGTTGGATGGAGGGTTAAGGTCCGGCGGGTATAGTATCGTCGGAGTGGCAGGTTGTCCGGTGGGTATAGACATTGGGGAAGTGGGTCTCGGGTTGGTAGTAAGGTGGGTTGAGGTCCGATGGGGGTTCCAGGCAGGGACGCAGGTCGTGGGTGGACGAGGGTCGGTAAGAGCTAGGGTCGCGATGGGGCAGTGGGGTCACCGAGCGGGAATGGCAGGCCGGAATTAAGGGAGTTCGACGGTTTGAGAAGGTCAGAGGTGGAACTCGGTTGCCGTCGGGCTTGATTCTAGGTTATGTTGGGATATTGGGTTGAGGGTGGCAGGTGGTGGTGGTCTTTGGTAAGGTTTGGTGAAAGTAGGTGGGCTTGGGGTGTTAATGGTTATAGAGGTAAAAGAGAGGAGAGATAAAGGGTTATAGGTTGAAGATGAAAGTAGGTGTGATAAGGTGTGGTGAGGTGTAGGGTAGGTGTGTGAGGGTGAGGGTTTAGTTAGGTGTAGGTGAGTGTGTATGGGATTTGTGTGTGAGGAGTTGTGTGTGTGTTTAACTTATGACCCCTAAAAAAATCAACTAAAAGTAAAAATAAAATAAAACAAAACAAAACAAAAAATTTAACTAAACTAAAAAAATAAAAATCAATTAAAATAAAAATGACACGACACGACACACTATCCAAACTTTAAAGAAAACTAAACATAACTAAAATAAAAACAATAAAGATAAAAACCAATAAAATAAAAATAAAAAAATGAAATAATAATAAACTAACTAAAAATAAGAAAATATAAAAACTAATACACGACGCGCTAAAATTTAAAGTATAAAAATCATAAAAATATATACATGACTCAATAAAATAAAATAATAAAATAATAAAATAAACCATAAAAATAAAATGACACAAATAAAATAAAACGGGACAAACTAAACACACACGGTTCAGGACAAGTTTAGGTAGGTTTAGGCTAGGATATGGGACAAGGGTAATTAGCTCCATAATTCGCACAATTGCCTTGAAATACGCGTTTGAACACCGCAACGTGCATTCGACCTACAAAATAGACAATAAAGCGCATAAGACTTAAATTACCGAGAATTAGCAACTAAAATACGTCT
Source organism: Sambucus nigra (assembly GCA_949130495.1). NCBI lineage: Eukaryota > Viridiplantae > Streptophyta > Magnoliopsida > Dipsacales > Adoxaceae > Sambucus > Sambucus nigra. Next base: position 604,866,790 of record OX422215.1, on the reverse strand, counting down.
ATTTGGGGTATAAAATTTACACTTTTGGGTGCTTATCAATAACACATTTTTCTCACAGACTTATCACAATCCCTAATTGTGACAAGATACGTTTTGTCATGGTCAAAGACCGTGACAAGACTGTGACCCAGGGAAAAATAATTCATGGGCAATAGTTACTGCCCAGCAGAAAACCTCCTTAAAACATCCCAAAAGACTTGTTTTTATACAAACCAAACAACAACAATACCCACAGTATAATATGCAATAAAAAGTAAATCAAAACTAAATACACAATTACACAAATCAAACCAAATTACATAAAATTGAAGTTAATTACATCAAACCAAATACGTAAGTTTAATTATATCAAACCAAGTTTCATCATAAGTATAATCCTACAAAAGCTCAATAATAGTCAAGGAGAAAAGTCGGCCAAATAATAAATTACCCCACCACACCGTTAATATGTTGAACACCGCCTTGCTCGTCTAACCACAAGACCTTATCCTCTTTTCCCAATAACATCTTAATCACTATGACCCGAGACTCGTAAGTCTGCAATGGACGAGTGTGAACTATGGTACCCATAGCGGCGCTCAAATCCCTCACTCCCATGTCAATTCACGAACCTCCGCACTTATAACGAATATAAACTCTCTCCCAATTGGCTCAAATGAAGTCGGGATAGTGGGGTTAGGGGTATATACCGTAAAGGGATGACGAGCTGACCGATATCAGTGAGGTGGATGGATTAGTGATCTCCTCCCCAACCTTATCCTTACCATTTTCTTTATCCTTCGCCTACCCTTTCCCATTCCCCATATCCGTGACTGCCCGTTACCCATTCGAACATGTTTTTATTATTATTTTTTTTATAGATTTTCCAACTTTGAGTCTCGTGCCTGCTTTGTATATGTCGACCTTGGAGAATAACCCACTATTATTATTGCAAGCAAGGCCTAACAACTTCGACTTTCCTATTCAGGAGCTGACATCCCGAGTACGACCTTTTCCATCTTAGCCCACCACTTGGCTCAATGCATCCCTACTCAGAATTGCCTTGTCGGCATCATCCATATTTATTGATTTCCTTCATATCACCAAGGCTCAAGTAAGCCATGGTAAGGGAATTCCTCCCCCTTTAGGCAAAAATGACCGTTTTAACTGTATTTAAATGTTTAGCTATTAATGAGCTCTTGTTTATCTAGTCTACCATTTTCTACGTTATCAGAGTTTAAATCTCGAGGTTTCCTTACTGATTATTTCTCACCCCAGGATCGGGCATGTACCCTATCTTTTGGATCATGCTGGTAGGGATGTCATGGATGGTGGAATCTTCCTCAAAGGCATAGACTTCCAGAATTGCCTTGAATACATTTATGCATATACCACTTATATCATGATTTGTTGCAAAGCAGGGAGCAATGGTACCTAACCATTATCTCCTTGAATGATGACGACTTCACTGTCGAACGATAATTTCACTTTCATGTGCAAGGATAAAGGTAAAGCTCACATAAGATGGATCCTGGCTTGTTTGAAAAAAAAATTGAAGCTGGTCGGGACCTCAAGTACTTAAAAATCAACATCGCACCTGATTGCCCCTGTAACGAGTATGATTATCAAGGCTCTTAAGATATCTTGGCGAATGTTACCGTAGGCTCTTATGGCACTGGAGGGTGACATAGTCCCATACCGGTGCACAAGCGGCACACGTTAATGGTGGAATTATTTTCAATCACTACCAAAGGTCCTTAAGCTTCAATGTATTGTGTAATGAGAACCTATGGTATCGTCCCTAAGTGGACAAATCCTCATCAAAGAAATTCACATTGCTAAATAATAATGGATCCTAGGGTGGCGAACATGTCTGCTGGGGTCAATTCAAGCGGCACTGAGGTGAGGAATAACTACTTGATGAGTGCGGCCACATGTTCTTGTGAGGCGATCACTAGTTTATAGATTATGATGTTGATGCAGGTTCTTGTGAGTTGTTCTCTACCTTAGGGCCTTCTTACTTCGAGTCGGAGATGAGATCCTTTCGAGTCCTCTTGATTTTGTCCGGGCGACTATGAGTTTGAGTGCCGGCCTAATCGAGTCAGGAAGTCAACTTCTTCAATTTGAAAAAATAATTGCTCAGGGTCTAACTACCTTTTTGACTGTTATAGCTTTTAGGTAAGTCTAAGGTAACATGCTTTGCCTTGGGGCGGGCTCAATGTGGAATGGGGATCTGAGTCCAATTATCGATGGTGTAGTGACCTCGACTTTCCTTTAAGGTAACATGCTTTGCCACTTTCTGCGATGTTAGTTGAATCCTGCTTACTGTATTATCAACTCACTGTAATCCCAATAGAATATAAATATCAACGATTTCACATATAAACAATTTCGAATTTCATTCTCTAACTCTTGGATCTTATGTAGTTCTTATCTTTCTCGTGACACCATATTAGAGTAAATGCCATTACCTCTTGTAGTGACAATCATCACCCCATCCCTAAAAATGGGTGTGGTCTTATTTTATGCCGAACCACTACAAATCAAATGTCTTGTATTTTCCCCATTTACCCCTTTGCTCTTATATTTTAACACGTACTACACACACATCCATTATATAGATTTTCGTAACAAAAATGTCAAAATTATGAAAACAACAACTCATATCATGTATTTAACATAACACCCCACTTGTTTCCATAAAGCTTTATAAACACCTCTATCTCCTATAATTATTTTTCTAACAAGAGAAGGTTGAAATAGGAAAACATTTGGAAGTGGCTTCCCATTGGCATTTGTCCTAAAGCTTATCAAACGAGTGCCAACTTCCAAAAGAGGTTATCTATTGCCAGCATTTTTTATGCAACGTATTACTTATAGAAATTTTTATGCAACGTATTACTTATAGAAACATCTGTATTCACAGATTCCCATACAAAAGAAAAGAGTAACAAAATTAGTATTTAACTTTCATCACTTTTCTTAAGTCGGTCCATTCCCTTCCCTTTCTATCTACACTTTCTCTTCTTCTCAATCTGTCGATTTCAATCTCTGCTGATGTTTTCTGGTAATTCATCTTTTCTCTTCATTAATCTGTTTACAATAATCGATGTTCTTATCTTTAATTTTGATTTTGATTCCTTTTGTTACTGTTTCTGTTTCTGATTTAGGGGTTGTTGTTCATTATGGTTACCATCTTTAGGTGATGATTGACTATCTGTTTGATGTAAAAGTTGTATTTTTAAAGTCAGAAATTAAGGAAATTTGTTGACTAAAACAATAATTACAAGTTTACCACTACAAATTTATTGTCTAAATAACACGGAATTATCTAGGAGGGTGAAGTAAAAAACTACAATGACTATAAACAAATATGGTAAAGCCAAAACAAATAAGGAAATCTATTTTGTTGGACTAATGTTGGAATGATCCTTGCGCAACATTTTCTTGCTCCATCCCCAAAAGAATGTACCCACGACCCCTTGTAGGAGTCCAGTATCAATTTGAGAAATCTGTTGATATTCTGGATCGATTTGGGAAATCTTTTTGAAGGTCGTTTATTTTTGGAAAAAATGTGGTAGAACAAGATGGTTTGTAGTTTTCTATATTGTGCTACGGTAACATTGAAATTTTTCCTCATTTATCATACTTTTCATTTCCAAATTGTCACTGTTCTAAAAAACCCGTCTAGGCTCCGCCTAGGCTTAAGGCTTGAGAGAAACGCCTCGCCTTACGCTTTTCACGCCTTATTCTTGGTAAAACCCTTAAGGCGCACTTTTTTCTAAAAACAACAATGATTTAGTGAAACGATGTCGCCTTTTAAAGAATTTGTTTACAAACCGAACCATTATCTCATCCAAAATAATCAAATAGTATTTTAATTTGCATATATTCAACATATTTTTATGATTTGTGCAATTTTTGTATTTTAATAGCCTTGTTATGGTTAAAAAATATTAAAATATATTAAAAAGGCCTAAACGCCTTTTCACGCCTTTTTACGCCTAGGCCCGCCTAGGCTTCTAAGGCTTAAGGCTTGGCCACCACGCCTCAATCACTCCCCGCGTTTTTTAGAACCTTGCAAATTGTAGTGTTTGGCTTGCAATTTCTTCCACTTTTTTGAGTGAAATAAAGAGAATTTGAGATCCTCTTCTCACTTCCCCCTACCGAAATGGAATGAATTTTGGCTGATTATTATAGGATGTTATAGAAGTCGTATCTTGGATGACAATTGCCCTTGCTCAAGCTATAGTTGGTCTCGGGTTTGAGACATGGTAGCAGTCTCTCTATATATTGGAGTAAGGCCAGCCGACTTCCGCTTCTCCAAGACCTGCAGTTAAACGCAAGCCTTGTGCATTGAGTGCGACTTTTATTTTTATTTTTTATTATAGGATGTTATATTATACAAATCTAATAAAAATCTAAAAGTAGCCTATAACCAATGGTGGATTAGGATTTACAGCGTGCGTGGGTGGGGGTTTGGGAATGCTTATTTAATTATTTTTGAGGGGCCAAACTTGTAAGTGTAAATTTTTCTCCATGAATATCACAAGTTTGGGGGTAAAAAATCTGATTTATAAAAGTTTAAGCTCCTCCCCTCACCCTCCCTCCAACCCAATCTCTTTCGCGATCCGCCAGTGATCACATTGTTTTAAATGTGCAATGATTATGATGGAAGTGCAGAGGAAAAATGTTTCTAACTTTCTACTCTTGTAATATCTGCATTCTTTGTAAATATATAGAACATACATGGGCTAAGTTGTGCATTTCATGGGAGGTATAGAGGATAATGAACCACCGTTGAAACGTGCAAGAGTTCCTTCGGGTGGTGATTTGGAGAAACTGGTGGACAACGGGTTCCGCACAGTGTCCGTATCTAGCTCTTTGGGAGATTTGATGGCTATGCCACTTCACTCCCAAGGAGACGAACAAATAATTGGTTCAAAAGGAGTTATCAAGAAGCAAGAGTTCATCAAAATCATAACTAGGGCATTGTATTCTCTTGGTTATGATAGGACTGGCGCCCTTCTAGAGGAAGAGTCGGGGATACGCTTACACTCATCATTGACGACCTTGTTTATGCAACAAGTTTTGGATGGAAAATGGAGTGAAAGCTTGGCCACATTGAATAAAATTGGTCTTGCAGATGAAACTGTTGTGAAATCAGCATCTTTCTTGATATTAGAACAAAAGTTTTTTGAGCTATTAAAAGAGGAAAAACTTGTAGCTGCTCTTGGTACCCTGAGGAATGAGATTGTGCCTCTCTCCATTAATATTGACCGCGTTCATGAGCTTGCTGCTTGTATTGTATATCCTTCTCACCGTGTTACAAGCGGGCTTTCATGCGAGGACAATTATGGTGCTATTTCAAGGTCAAGGGTTCTGGAGAAATTGCAGACGGTACTTCCTGCAGCGGTCATTGTACCTGAAAAAAGATTAGAACATTTAGTTGAACAGGCTCTTGACGTGCAGCGAGATGCTTGTGTGTTTCATAACGCTTTGGATTGTGAAATGTCATTGTACGTTGATCATGATTGTGGAAGGGAACGAATCCCTTCTCATACAGTTCAGGTTAGAAATGTTGTCTTGGTTCATTTCTTTTTGTTGCTTATCCTGCTTGCACTATTTTTCCCCTCTTTTCTTAATTAGTCTCTGATGCTTGTATGTGCGTTTTATGACATGTTAAAGGTAAAATGATTGTTTAATTGTAAAGCATGGGTTCTGTTCTGACCTACTTTTATTTAATATAAAATCCTTCGTTTGTCACAAACATAGGAATATCTTAAAATTAAAAGCACAAAGGGAAAGCAACCAATGATTGAGTGGAAATATCCATAAATAAATAAACACTTTCTTATGAGAATGGGAATAGACAATTAAACGAATTAAGTACTTATGATAGTGCATAAAATACTCATCTTACACAAGATGTGTGTCATTAAAAGAACACTGTATCATGTCTTGCAGCATGATCTGTTTGAATTACAATACCCTGGCACTTAAAGATGCTATTTCGACGATCCACATGGAATTCCCTGTTTCGAATTTGTGGAGAGGCAATCATCCTTGATCAATATTTTTGTGCCCGGTTGTTCTTATGCCTTCTGATGAGTGAAAATAGCTAAGATTGAGATCTCTTGTATCAGTATATTTAATTACACTCCTTTCGTCACAAACTAATAGTCGAGCTTTCCTTTTCAGTCCGTCCGAAATTAATAGTTGTGTTTTTTAAAATAGTATATAAAACTAGGTTAGATTACAAAGTTACCCATCTGAAACTTTTTTTTTATAAATAATTTTTGACTTTCAAATGGTGACTATTAATTTGAAATGGAAGGAGTATATATTGAAAAATATTTGTTTGTTTAAATTTTTTCCTTAAACTAGCAAGATATATTGAGTCTTACTTTTGCCACAATTTTATAAAGAAACAAGACATAATATGCTAAGCATAATAACAAAAAAGTGGTACAATGACTATATTGGATAACATGTTTTCTATTCTTGTGTGTGCCCATTCGTTCGAGTTTCTTTACTTGCATGTATATGCTTTGACTCCACCACATGTTCACTTGTGTTATAGGCTAATCGACCAAGTGATGAAATCCGAAGAGTTCAAATCCTTTTGGGGTCACCTCCCATAGTGTGTCCTGGTGTGACTGAAGGGTTAAACATACCTTTGGGATTAGTCAGGTTTTTAAACTTTAAGCACCTGAATACTATAAGATAAAAAAAAAGTGATAAAAAAAAAGTGATAAAATCCACGAGCTTGACTAGAGCAACATGCAGATTTTACCATGCTGATTCACAAATTTTATGCGGATAAAATAGGATTCACAAATCCATGCTTTTAGCGCCATTCCCAATGCCCTGAATTGGGATTCAACTAGTAACTACCACTAGCAAAATCATTCCAATAACACATCTCGATTTAGTAACACCATTGGTATGGTTCCATGAGGGGGTAATTTCCTTGTGAAGTGGTTAAAGCTTGATTTGAAAAATCTTGAGTTTGCAAGGGATAATAAATAAAGCTAAAAGTTAAGTATGTAAACCGTTACGGAATAGAACAGAAATAAAGTAATAATTTATTAATTTACATTTTAAATCTGCTGATAATTATTATTTTAATTTAATTTTAAGTACAAGGGGAGATCAAGAGACCAAATTTTAGTTATTACGAGTCCCTCCAAGACGACTAAATAAGATTAATAACTAAAAAAGATAAGGAAAATAACTCTTCATCTAAACATATCTCCTAAAAATCAGAAACTGTGGTCCTAATATCCCCCCTCCCACTCATTAATTGGGCTGCAGATCATAGGACCCTCGCGTGCACATCATGTACTAGTCATTGTTGTTGTTAGACATAAATATTCATTTAAACAAATCCCTGTATATTATGAACACACATTATTGAAGATCCATTTTTAGTGTTCTTTTATTTTTTCAATTATTTTTAGTATAAGTTTATTGGATCACGCCTCCCATACATATTAACAAAATGCACATATAAATTATTATTATAATGATAATCAACGGTGCTAGTTTGAGTTGTTTATCTTAATGGAACAGGTATTGCATGCTCACAATGATGATGTCTGGTTTTTGGAATTCTCTCATAATGGGAAATATTTGGCCTCCTCATCCAAAGATAAATCTGCAGTTGTATGGGAGGTAATTTCTGCCTTTGTAGATTAGGTATATAGAGCAGTATTTGCTCAAAGCAAATATTGCACTTGATTGTTGTGCCTTCCATTTCAACACTTGTAGCTTGCTTTTGCAAGCAGCAATACCATTGTGAATTTTAATTTTATTAATATGGAGTGATTTAGATTTCTCTATGAGTGAGTTTGTGCGCGTGCGCATGAGAGAGAGATCTCTTCCAGCAAGGATTAATGTGATAGATTTAATGTAGCCATCTGAACCAAAGTATTGTGCTTCAGTTATATATAGTACAATCCAGACCAATGAAGACATGTAAATCTGGTCATAAGTCTTTTACTCTTAGGGTGAGTTTGATTACAAAATTGATAATAAGACTGAAACACAAGTCTTCTGATGGAAAGTTAGAAACGGAGTGGAGAAAGAGAGAATTGGTTTTAAAAAATGTTGAATAATTTTTTCTGTGTTAAGTGGGAACTAGCATTTAGAAACAGTTTTTACACACACACACACACACACATGTTAATAGTATCATGGAATATTTAGTTATTGAAAAATGATAAGTGCTTTTTTGATTTTCGAAGCACTTTTTTCTATCTTGTCTTTTATGTCTACCAGGATTGAAAACAAGGAGTAAGGGGTTTGATCTCGCTAATTAGAGTGGACATTGTACAATCTTTACAATTCTTCATGTATTAAACAAACACTCATTTAAGGATGAACATAAATGAACATTGCCATGCTAGATGTTTGTGACTCGAAAACTTGGTCCTGCTTGAGCTCGCATCATTTGCAAGATGAACTTAATGTGGTCCGAGCTTGACTCATATCAAATAAGAGAGCCATGAGCTACAAAAAAGTTGAGCCTGAGCTTTGAATGAATCTTTCCATTTGCTTGCAGCCCTAGTGTATGCTATTTTCTGTGTGCCCAGTATATCTGTAAGTCTTTCAATTTATTACTAATTGATGTGCTTAAATGTTCTTAGTCTATTATGCTGCTTTTTAGTTTTAGACTTGTTTTGGGTGCAATGTTTGGATTCCCTTTTTCTGCTTACCAATACAGGGAAAGAAAAATAAATATATGATCTACTTCTTTAGCTTCTGTGGTTGGTCCCCCGATTTTGGTTGGTTTTCTGTTAATCTAAGCAGTTAACGATGAGAGGTGTGGTCTACCGTTTTTTAGTATTTTGTGGTCTTAACGAAACTGTCAGTATGTATGCAAAACAGACATAGTACAGTGATATGACACATATTGCATAATGTATATGTGAATACATGATTAAATTACGCGAAATGATATTCATATTTACATTGTCATTTGCAGAGCGATAGTCCTATTCGCAAGCGAGACACTTTTTACTAAAATAAATCACGTTATAACGCATGCTAGCTCATTTGAATCTGAGAGACAACCTAAACTCCCCATTGTTTCCCCAAGTTTGTTAATAATGAATGAACTTTGACCTTTTTAGGTGAAAGAGAATGGTCAAGTGTTACCAAAGCATACACTGACAGGTCATCAAAAACCAGTGTTGATTATTTCATGGAGCCCTGATGATTGTCAGCTCCTCACCTGCGGAGCAGAGGAGGTCATCAGACGTTGGGATGTCAATTCTGGTGAATGTCTCCATATTTACGAAAAACCTGATGTTGGGTTAATATCATGTGGATGGTTCCCAGATGGCAAAGCGTTGGTCTCGGGCATGACAGACAAGAGCATCTGCTTGTGGGATTTGGATGGAAAAGAGCTGGACTGTTGGAAAGGGGACAGAACACTCAATATATCAGACATGGCCGTAACTGATGATGGAAAGAGAATCATAAGCATTTGTGGAGAAAATGAAATACTTTTGCTTGATAGGGAAGCGAACTTGGAGAGAATTATTCAAGAACAAGAAGTAATTACTTCATTCTCGCTATCAAGAGACAACAAGTTCTTGTTGGTTGATCTTAAAAACCAAGAGCTGCATTTGTGGAGCATAGATGGAGATTTGAAGGTTGTTTCCAAGTATAAAGGTCACAAACGAACCCGATTGCTCATTAGATCATGTTTTGGTGGGCTTGAGCAAACATTTATTGCCAGTGGGAGTGAGGATTCACAGGTACTATTTACTTTCATTTAAATTGGCTTTTAATGAAAACATTTGTGAATTTTTATGATTCTGTGAATGGGTTTTAAAATAAAATTGTAGGACGAAATTATTTTATCATTCGAAGAAGAAAAAACTAATAATGGAGGTATGAATCCTCAACTCTCTCTCTCTCTCTCACAGTAGTTTTTATTCCCATCTTTCGTTTATTTATACTAAGGTTAGTTTTAAGGATGGCGTGCATGGTTCAAGATCTCGTTCGCGGTCTATGACTCGGAGGACAAATTTTTAACTCAGTCGCGGTATCGGGCGATGCGAAACAATATGCTATTTAGAGAGCCCAAAAAATTACGAAAAAATTATAGAAATTAAAAAAAATAAGACAAGTAACGTGGACCAATTAGATAAGCTCAAGACCATCATTTAATATGCACAACATTGTTTAATTGACTATATCAATTGAGTGCAAGAAATATCACAATAGAAAGATTCACGAAAACAATAACAAAGAGCAGAATGCAAAGTCATACACACAACAACATATATACGTGATTCGGCAACTTGCCTACGTCCACGGAGAGATTACTGTTTTATTCAAGTGTCTCTCAAATGGTCAAGATTACATCCCTTTGCCTCGGTCAGGGTTTACAATTTATAGGTGCATAAAAGTAAGAGATTGAGTTGTACAAGGAACTCAATTAACACATGAATAATTTAAGGTGTACCTGAATATCTCCTCCGAGATTTTTAGTAACCAATTTGAATATATCCGTGAGTGTTTTAGTGTGTTTCAAATACACGTGTGTAGATGAAATTCTGATTTAGGCCGGGTAGCGTTTTGGGCGATTCAAGCTGGTCGGCTACTCTCGTGGGTCATATTGAATCGGCTACTCTCGTGGGATGCACTGGATTCATACCCTTCTGATAACTCAGGGGGTTTTGACGTTCCCCCCAAACCACCTCTTTCTTAGATTCTTCAAATATTTTGAAATTATGCCTGCCCAATATGCCCCTAATGTCTGGAAGATAGTTAATGGGGTACATAGAATAAATACCCTTTATGGGACAAAACTGGCCCTTGCTTAGATCTGCTACTGCTATGTATGATTGTGAACCACTGATGGCCTTATGTACTTAAAAGACCAGGAAGGCTGATCGGATCCTGGCGGTTAACCTTCCAAACTCCCATAAAGCTTACTGGGACCATGGTTTTATTGTTAGAAATTGGCAACGTCTTCCTGCTCGCCAGGGCAAAAGGCAAAGGGCCCCAGTAATTTCAGACCTTGGGGAGGACCATATAGGTCGCTTCTTATCTTTAGTTTGTTGTCCTGTTCTGTTTCTGATTCTTGTTCTTTAGTTTAGTTCTATCGCGAGCTGCAAATAAAAGGATGAACATTAAGAGCCAAGCATAAGTGAGATCAAGGTTGATGAGCCTCTGAAGGCTTGGAACATCCAAGAAAGGCTATCTGACGACGAACACCCAATGTTGGCAGCCTATTTGTTGGAGTACAAAAATATGACCACCAGTTTTATTGTACGCCTGGTTGACAAGGTCCCAGACTTGAAAGCTCCTAAATTTGGTCCCTCTGACCTAATTGTGCTAGAGGAGGAAAAAGAAAGGGAGTGGAAGTAGAAGAAGAAGAAGAAGAAGAAGAGAAAGACATGGCTCCCCTGATTAATAGGAGGAAGTTGAGGCTTGATGTTGATGATCAGACACAATTGTTTGACCGATTCAAGTCTTTGAAGACATTTGAGAGATTGGCTCCTCCAGTGCTGGCAACTCTAGCCAAGTAGGCAAGGGGAAGGAAAAGGAGAAGGAGAAGCAGAGAGATAAGGAAGAGAGGAGAAAAGAGGAGGCCAAAAAGAAGTCGGTCTTGAGGTCTTCTTTGGTCCCCTTTGGTACTGCTCAGTCTGAGGGGGCTAGCGTAAGTGATGTCCCCACCCATGCCCCTAATCTTGCTAAAGGGGGCAGTGCTCACGACTAATTGCGAGCATTCTGCGAGCGTTCTACGAGGTTGGGGTCACTTCAGCTCACCCTCAAGTCTGCCAGGGAATCTAAGGGAATCGCCCTGGTAAGTCTCCTTTTGGTTTCCTGTAATTTTCTTTTCTTCTTGTGTTTTTCCTTGTTCGTACTAAGTTGCTATATTCTCTTTTCGTGCAGTTTTTGTCTGATTTTACCACCCTCTTGGACGATCATGCCAGTAAGTTCAAAAATGCACAAGGGCTGAAAGATGCTCTGGAGAAAGAGAAAAATTCTTTCGCTGAAGCTCGCCTTGCTTAGGAGAAGGAGAGGGAGACGTCGACCAAGCTTATTGCTGATCTTGAGGCCAACCAGAAGGTGGTGGTTGCTCAAAAGGACGAGCTGGTTGCCCAAAAGGACAAACTGGTCTAGGAGAATTAGAGCCTGTCGAGCAAAGTATTGAAGCTGGAAGAGGAGCTTCCCAAAGAGAAGGACAACAACTATGCTGAGGGATTCTACAAGGTGTATGATGATGCCAAGCTCCAGATGGCTTATGAGAGGAAGGTTGATGGCTTATGGGCGGAAGGTCGCCTTCAAGAATGGTTGGGATCCGGCCTTGAAGGCTATGGGGACTGCTACTGATTTCGAGCTTTTTGGCCTTCATTCTCATGGGTCGGACCCTTTTGTGGAGAATGAGGAGGGCGGCGATCAGCTTGCTGGCCATTCTGAAGGTGCTCCGTCTGAGGTCAATGTTAACGCTGGCAAGTAGCAGATGGTTGCTGATAAGGGGAAGGCTATTGCTGAAGGCGAGCAGGTGAAGGAACATGGCCTGCAGATTAGGAATATTTTTCTTGCTTGTACAATTTTTATTTTTAAATCTTGTAACCCTTTTTTTTGTTCTCGCTATACTAGCCTTGGGCCCCCTTTATGAATGAAATGAACTAAAAAATCCTTTGTAACTTTTTGCTCTTTCCATGTGTGCTAATTTTTGCTTGTGGTTTCACCTGTATTATTTGTAGCCTGATGAGGACTGTATTTCCTGTAACTCTCGTTTGGGGATGATCCTTGGGCCCAATATCAGTGTGCAAGTCTTTGAGGACAAGGAACGAGTAATACAAGAACCAAGCCGAGCTGGTTGCCAAGCTGAAGGATAGGCTTGAAGAAATGGAGGAGATCGGAGCTTTAGTCCAAGATGAAGTTGAAATGTGCTGACTAAACATGTCGTTAATAATTATTGCTTACATTTAAGCTGGAAAGAGCTATTGCTCGTCAGTCGCCCTACATTTTTGTCGACCAAACAATACTGATTGACCAACTTTGGGCCTTTTATTCTTTAAATGGATTAGTATTGAGGTTTATTCATTTTGGGCTTTTCAATTGACTAAATGATATTAAAAACCAGTGTTAATAATTTGTTATGTGTATGAATATTCTCCCACTCCAATATGTCTTAGCAGTATCGTTCCAGCTACTTTACCTTTTAGGTTGTGTCGTCTCGTCACACTACCTTAGGCCTAAGTAAGATGATGGCGAGGATGTACCTAGTCGCTGGGTCATCCGCCCGAACAGGCTTTTGCGACCAACAAAGTTGGCGACCAATCTTAGATGGCTTTGTTGTCTAAGGATTCCCTGTAGGGCTTTTGTTGTTACTGGGGCAACTCATGAGGTCTATTGTGGTTTCGACAAGGACATGAGGGTTGTAGTAATTGAAACATTTTTACTAACTCGTCACAATCACAGCCAACCCGGGGTGTGTAATACTGAGATGCGATCAAGAAATATTAAGCAATCAATATATAACATCGAAGTGCGAGGGCCAACTGGCCTTTATTTATTGAAATAAAAACTTGCGAACAACATAAGTTTGAAATGAAATTTTTCATAAACTGAATGTGCTAATAAAAGACGGCTAAAAATAGAACTTCTTGAGGTTGACTGCGTTCCACGCTCTTGGTATCTCCCTGCCCTCTAGCATTTCCAAGTGATAACCTCCTCGAAGGTCGTCCCTTGTTACCTTGAAAGGTCCTTTCCAGTTTAACTCTAGCTTCCCATCTGATGGTTTTACGACACTGCCGAGGACTTTCCTTAAGACATAGTCTCCTACTTGGAATTTCCTTGGATTGACTTTTTTGTTATACTGTTTGGCCAGTTGTTGTTGGTAATAGGCCAGTTTGATCATACCTGCTCCCTTTGTTCATCAGCTAAATCAAGTTCAGCGCGTAATGCTTCATCGTTTAGGCCTTGGTCGACCAAGGTAGTTCTCATGGTTGGGAGACCTGCTTCGAGTGGGATGATTGCTTCCATTCCATAAGCAAGTGCAAAGGGTGTTTCTTTAGTCGATCTTCTAGGAGTAGTGCGGTAGGCCCAAAGAACATGGGAGCTCGTCCACCCAGGCACCTTTTACCCTTTTTAGCCACTTTAGGCCATCGAGCATAGTTTTGTTGGAGGGTTCTGCCTGCCCGTTGCTTTGGGGATACGCGACAGAACTAAAGCGGTGCTTGATACCATGCTTATCACAGAAACTCTGAAAGAAACTACTTTCGAATTGAGTGTTGTTGTCAGTGATGAGGATTCTTGGGATCCCGAAGCGTGTAATGATGTTTTTCTAGACAAACCTAACCATGTCAGCGTCACGAATGTTGGCCAGTGGTTCTGCCTTTGCCCACTTGGTGAAGTAATTTGTGCCAACCAGCAGACACTTGCGATTTTCAGGTGCGGTAAATAGTGGTCCCACAATGCCCCATTGTGCGAATGGCCAAGGACTTGTGAGGGATTTGAGGTCGCTAGCAGGCTGGTGAACCATTAGAGAGAATTTTCTGGCATTTTTCACACTTACGAACATAGGAACTTGCATCCTTTTGCATATGAGGCCACCAATATCCCTCCTTTATTGCTCGGAAGGTTAATGACCTCCCCCTGCGTGACTCCCGCAAATGACGTCGTGAGTTCACTAAGAACTTGTTCGGTGTCGTGTGGGTCGACGCACTGAAGGTAAGGGCTGTGAATGACCTCTTGTAGAGCTTTCCTTCTGGGGCAAGGTAGAATCGAGCTGCTTTTACTCTAACTTGATGGGCCAATCTCATGTCGTTGGGGAGTACATCACTTTGTAAGAAGGCGATGATAGGATCTATCCAACCGGGAGCCTTCTCTGTGAAGAGGATCTGTTCGTTTCCAGCTTTATACTTGGCTAGGCGAGGAATTCTATCTGGATAGCTCTTCTAAGATCGGAGTTCACTGCTCAAGGCTGCAAAAGTGTCAGCGTGATTGTTCCGTCCTCGGGGGAACTGTTGAATATCACCCTTCTCAAACCCTGTCATCAGCTCTCTTACTACAGCTAGGTAGGCAGCCATCATATCATCTTTTGAGTTGAAGTCGGGGAGACTAGTTTTGAATCATCAAACACGTTGAGGCGCCTTGCCCCCAGTGTTTTAGCCCTGCGCAAGCCAGCAATCAGTGTCTTGTATTCAGCTTCGTTGTTAGAGGCTTCAAATCCCAACCTGATTTCCTGCTCAATAACAGTGTCTTCTGGTGTGACGAGGACAGGTGCTCCTTTGGAATTGGAGGCTCCATCAACGTATATCGTCTAGTTCTTAGACTGTGCTTCCTGATTTGTTGATTGATCCGTTTCCGGTTGGACAATGGGACGGTCGCTCGTAAATTCAACAATTAAGTCTGTAAGGACTTGTCCATTGATTGTTGTTCTTAGTTGAAAGTGGATATCAAATCTGTCAAGCTCCATCGACCACTTTAAGAGTCGTCCAGAGAGGTCGGTTTTTCGAAGAACAGCTTTGAGGGGATAGGAAGTGACTCGAAGTAATGTATTAGCTTCCTCGAGGCAACCACCAATGTATAGGCAAAGGTTTTCCGGTGGCAAGTAACGTTGTTCAGCATCTAAGAGCGTTTTGCTAGCGTAGTAAACGGGATGTTGCCCTTCTTCTTTCTCGCATACCAAAACTGAACTCACAGCATGGTTTGATACTGCGAGGTAGAGATACTGACGTAAACAACCCGTCAAAACGCTCGTAAAATATCTAACACAATTTTTAGAGAGAGAAATACTCTTCTTCTATTCAAAATTCAAGTTTCTCTCAAATGAGGCTTAAAAGTGAGTATTTAAAGGGGAATAGAAGCTTAGGCTCCAAGTTAAGGCCCTAATTACAAAAATGCCATTACTATTCCTTACCTCTAAATACAATACTACTTTTTTTTATTGAAATCATCTTTCTAGAACCCTCTTCCTTATTCCATTGTACTCTATAAACAAGATGCTCTTCATCTTTTTGTATTCACTACTTTATTTTTGAGAGATGAATGGGAATTAGAAATTGGGCCTTTGGCCTCAAAATATTATTATTGTTGTATAGTTTTTAGATTAAATCGCTTCTGCTCCCAACTACACATGACTTAGGTACTCATTTATTAAGTGCTAAGTAGAAAAACGTAATTTAAATAAATAAAATTTTTGAGCACTTAGGCTTTTGGGGGTGTGGTATATATATGTATATACAATTTATATTGTATCCAAAACGATCCAAAAAATAGTTACAAGCTAACCGTAAACCGAAATAGTGTTTCAACTAAGCTTACCCCTAGTAGGCACAATAGCGTGCCACACACAAAAGAGTTCCATGTTGATAACTTTTACCTAAGGCACACATTTCGTGATGTCAGCCTCTTTCATTATTTTTATATTACAAGTCAGGTTTTGACTTGTTTTAGTTGATTGATTCTGACTAATAATTATTCAATTATACATTATTTTTAGGTATATATATGGCACAGAGAGACCGGAGAACTGGTGTCGAAGCTGCCTGGGCATTCCGGGGCAGTTAACTGTGTGAGTTGGAACCCTACAAATCCTCACATGCTGGCTTCGGCAAGCGATGATCGTACGATTCGAATATGGGGCCTTTTTGATGATCTCAAGTGCAAAGGTACTACTACTCCTCACAGTAATGGCATTGTTCATCTCTCCAATGGAAGAACATGAGATAGATTCTTAGAGTTGGAAAAATCCTTCTGTTCTTGATAGAATTGATGATGTTATCTTATCTCCATGGGTATTTACATCTGTGTAAATTGTTTTCAATTGCTTTTGTTTTTGGCATATATTTAACAAGAAAAGAGCACCTCAATTATGTGGACTGTTATATGCCAATAAACTGTTACTCAAATCACCATTGTTCTTTATTCTAATTTTCCTTTTTCCATTGTTTATGTATTTCTGCCTTAGAAGTACTGTTTAAAGATTCTGCAGCCTTGTGCCTTCTTCTATCATTAACAGGAGAAAATCTAAGTAGAAAGATTAAAATGGGCAATTATTTTGAGCATTTTCTACGTTTAACTCCTTATATTATATCTTGTTTTTGTGGCTTTTTATATGATCCTTTATATGAAATATGGGATTAAATACTTAAGATCCATTTTTTAAGTGGATGGATTAGCCCCTTATCTCCTATTTGATGTTTTTGTGAGCAAAGCTTTAAAATTAATCGTCTTTTGAAATATATGACCGTTTGACATGAAATATAAGGCTGGAGGAAGATTTGACATTTGTTGGAGTCATGCATGTCTAGGGTTGGTTAACTATACGGTTTTTACGGCATTGTACTGACATTAAAGTACCAAAATTAAATACCTAATTTATCGTCCCCAAAAACTGATTAAATATGCCAAAAACAACATATTAAAATTATACATTTTAATTCATATCATTAATTGATCTCATTTATTACAATAATTGATATACTTTTTTTTGACGACCCTGAACCTCCACACGAACGAGCCATTTGGACTCCCTCGTGCTTGCCAAACAGGGAGGACACTGCGCATGACCCACCTCACACATGAGTCCCGCTTTAAATATTGGTATACCCTTGCGAGGAATCGAACCCACGACCGTGCGCCTAACCACACGGCCCTGAGTAAGCCACTAATATTAAAAGTGATTTTAACTGTTAAGTTTCCTACCAAGAGAGCCCTCTTGCTAAATTTTCTCTTCCATCTGGATGGTATTATATTTTGAACAATACATGCTAATTGTTATAAAAGTTGTATTTTAATGTAGATGTTCACTATAACACATTCCACATTGGAAAAATAGGTTTTTGGAATGAGATGACTTGTATTATACATAAAGGGGTGACTTCCTCATTATTGACACACCAATTAATGATAACTTTTCCTCTCTAAAAAATTCTCTCTGTGCCCTATTTCTCTTAACACGTTATCAGCACGAGGAGCTTATAACCGTTATTCTCAGTCTATAATTTTTGGCCGATTTTCATCGTTTTTTTACTACCAGGTTCTTTTTCTTTCCACTCATGGACTTGTATCAGTTTAAATGGAATCGTCATCTATTTTTATATTATATATATATATCATGTGTGTTGTCAATCCATGTCATATATATACCGCATATGTATTATTTTTAGAATCGTATCATGTTTATGAACCTTTGAGAGTTTGTCTTTATTAAAAATCTTAAAGGCAAAGTTTTGGACATTCTTCATCCAGAATATAAGACATCGCATGGACTTTTATATCAGGAGCATGATATATATATGTAATGGATTTTAGTTCAAATAACCATCTCTTACAATTTTTGGGGGGACAATATCGTTGTGTGAATTTTATTATGATATGACTTTAAAAGTTATGAAGTTTTAATATTTTTTTAATGCAATTACTATGTCATGCAATTTTTTTTATTCCCATCAAATTAGTTTATGCACAAATGATTAAATTTTGAGATCCGAAGATTTCTAATAATTCATATTTTTGGGACTCTTCCTCCCACGCCTGCCGCCGCCTGGCCCGCGTTAGAGGGGAAGATTCGCAAAGCGGGAAAAGACAGAGGGAGGGGGAGCAGCATCTTATTCTCTTCGCGAGAACTTCCGGATCGAAGAAGCATTCGGAACGGCCTCCGCGTGCATTTCGTTGGCAGAAACGATCCAATCCATTCGGGGCTTCGGGGAACCCAAAAACGAAGTCTTTTGACTTTATTCATAGATAGAAGTTCCCAATCCATATAAAAAAAATTGCGGTATGCAGTTCGCAATTGATATTCATTTTTTTGACATGATAATAGCATGTACCATAAAATCAAACCCGAAGTTTTGATTTTCGGAACCGGAAGTTCCAAGTAATTGGGACTTGAAGTTCTCAATTACCTTTAAAATTTGGGACTTGAATTGTTATTTACATTATGGACATGAAGTTCCAAATAATATATACCCTCCATCAAAACTCGAAGTTTTGATTATTTTGTATCATAGAGTAAGGGACATTAAATGTCCCCAAATAATTTTATTTTTAAAAATCTGATCAAACCTGAAGTTTTGACACAATAGGGTAGAGACTTAAAAGTCCTTGTACTTATTAAGATTGACCTGAAGTTCAATTATTTTATGTGTTGATATGAAGTTCCGACAAATAAATAATACGGACCTGAAGTTCTAATTATAATTTTTTTTATAATGCATTACATATTTCTGATTGTAATTTACTTATTGAACAGTTTAAAAATGTCAAGTATCTCTAAACTCGAATTTGAAGCACTTGAAATTTCTGGGGTGAATTATCTTAATTGGTTTTAAGACGCTGAACTCCACATCCAAGCGCAAAATTTTGGTGATGCAATAACACTTGAAAATACCATGTCCTGGCAGGACAAAGCTAAGACCCTGATATTCCTTAGACATCACATACACAATGATTTGAAAAGTGAGTACCTAACTGTGAAAGATCCTCTTGATTTATGGAAATTCCCGAAGGAGCGCTATGACCATAACAATCGGCCTTACTTCCATGTGCATGTCATGAATGGCTCAACTTGAGATTTCAAGACTGTGTCTGAATACAATTCTGCTATGTTCAAGATTACCTCCAAGCTAAAGCTATGTGGAGAAAAGGTAGAGGATGCAGATATGTTGGAGAAAACTTTCACAACATTTCATGCCTCGAATATGCTCCTGCAGCAGCAATATCGAGATCGAGGGTTTAAAAGGTACTCGGAACTAAGCTTACGTCTCCTAGTTGCTGAGCAGAACAATGACTTACTGATGAAGAATCATACATCTAGACCCACTAGATCTGTAGCACTCCCTGAAGTGAATGCTAACTCTGTTCAGAATAACGAAAGAGGCCAAGGAAATATGTGACGGGGTCATGGAAACTCCAGAAGAGGTCGTTACCATAATCTAGGCTCTAGACAAAATATGAAATTCAAGAACCACCAGACGTGGAATAATCACAACAATAAAGAGAATTAGAAGTCAAATTCACATAATCCAAATGATATTTGCTATAGATGTGGCCGCATTGGGCATTGGATGCATACATGTCGTTCGTCGAAGAAATTTGTGGAAAAATATCAAGCCTCGAAAAAGAAAGCAGAAATAAACATTGTGGAAGGTCCTGAAGACCACCAGAGACGGTCCTGAAGACCTAAATGATTATGCTTTATTTATTTATCTGCTTTCTCTTTTCTATTGAGACATTAGTAGTTTATCATTAGAGCTTAGACAATTTTATTTAATATCTATATTTTGAGAATTTATTAGTTAATGGAATGATTTTGATAATTTTTTATGCTTATATGATTGGTGGATTGAATTTCAATTTCAATTTAATTATGTTAAAGGTATGGATCCGAAAATAAGCGCAAACGATGACACTTGTTTGGTAGACAGTGGGACAACCCACACCATTTTAAAAAACCAAAAGTTTTTCTCAGACTTGGCATACAATACAACGAATGTTTCCACTATAGCTGGTCCTGATAAGATTATTGAAGGCTCCGGAAGAGCCCATGTGGTGTTGCGTAATGGTATCCACTTATTCATAAATAATGTTATACACTCCAGAAATTTCAAAAGAAATTTATTGAGTTTTAAGGACATAAGAGTGAACGGGTATCATATTGAAACATGTAATGAAGGTAATAAAGAGTTCATTTGCATTACTTTTAGTGTTGGAAGCCAAAATCTCACACTAGAGAAATTGTCTGCATTATTCATGGAGTTATACCATACAATAATTAATGTTATAGAATCACATACTGTCATGAGCCGGAAGCTCAATGATCCTTATAATTTAATATTATGGCATGACCGATTGGGTCACCCTGGATCAAACATGTTGCGTCAAATCATAATCAACACATATGGGCACTCTTTAACAAACAAACAACTTACCTTACCTAATGATCATTTTTGCACCCCTTGTTCTCAAGGCAAATTAATCATTAAACCATCTTTTCTCAAAATAGCTTATGAGTCACCATCCTTTTTACAAAGAATTCAAGGGGATATTTGTGGGCCCATCCACCCTTTTAGCGGACCCTTTAAATATTTTATGCTTTTAATTGATGTATCTACTCGTTGGTCACATGTTTGTTTGTTATCTACTCGTAATTTGGCTTTTACAAAATTACTTGCTTAAATCATAAAACTTATAGCACATTTTCCTGATCAACACATTAAATCCATTCGTTTAGATAATGCGGGAGAATTTACTTATGAAGTTTTTGATGACTATTGTTTATCACAAGGAATTGATGTTGATCATCCAGTCCCCCACGTCCACACCAAAAATGGTTTAGCTGAGTCTTTGATTAAACGTTTGCAACTTATTGCACGACCTTTACTTATGCAATCCAAACTCCCAGTCTCTCCTTAGGGACATGTTATCCTACACGCTGCTAAGTTAATTAATCTTAGGCCCACTGTTTATCACCCTTTTTCACCTTTTCAACTTGTGTCTGGATGTTAACTAAATATATCACACTTGCATAAATTTGGTTGTGCAGTGCATGTGCCCATTCCCCACCCCAGCGTG